>OY856186.1:10793861-11319059 GCA_963693315.1 Diogma glabrata
TGAAAAATTCGTAGATTTTTTCAAATATCTCATAAAATATGCAGATGTCAAAAAAAATCACAGCACCATTTTTGTAGGAAATTTAATTTTCTACAAAAAAGGTCCATGTCATTTTTTCCCGAAAACGTATAGTTCTCAAGATATTTTGAAAATGAACTTGTAAGTTTTCGTAATTTTTAAAAAACATAAAAAATAAAGATGACGGAAAAGTCCTAATTTTTTTCTTATGCTATAGAATGAAATGTATAAAAAAATAATCGTGACAAAAAAAATTAAAATTAGTACTTTTTCGTCGAAATTTTCATCATTTGGTTTTACGAGTTTTGAAGAATTTCAAGTTTTATTTCAAAATATCATCAGAAATATAGGTTTTAGGAAAAAAATGACTTGGACCTTTTTTGTAGAGAAATAAATTTCCTGCAAAAATGATTATGTGATTTTTTTTGACATCTGCATATTTTATGAGATATTAACCATTTTATCAAAAAATAAACTTCGATGATTTTGCGGCACGTGTTCTTTTCACTTAAAAAAAAAAAAAATAAAGCCGTTATGGTTTTTTGACCACAAAGAATTTTTCTGGGGGCGTCTCGGAAAATTTAGTTTTTAACGACCAGTCTAATATATATATATATATATATATATATATATATATATATATATATATATATATATATATATATATATATATATATATATATATATATATATATATATATATATATATATATAAACTAAAATAATAATAGTAATAAAAAAAATAACTTTACTTGATTATACTATAACCACTGGACCTTTACTACTAATATAAAAAATAGAATTTGCGCGGGATACAGCTTATCCCCACACGAATCTTGAGATTGGGAATCTCTCACTATTTTTTTTCTAAATTTACTCTAACATTCTAAAAGGGATAATTAAATTAAAATTAATATACATATTTATAGTAAATACCTTAAGTTATTTTTGTTGATTGATGTCATCAATATTCGGTTGTCTTTTTAACACCCCCATGAGCAGCAGTACTATCATCATGATGTTTCCGAATCATGTTTGAAGTCATCGGTTTTGGTACCCAGAGTTTCCACACAGGAACATCGTTGGGTATTGCATCAGATCTTGGCTCAATACGTATGTATAGCTTATCATCCACGACTTTAACTGATGGAAAGTCCTTAGGAGATGATTGAACTTTAGCTATCATATCCGTATATTCCTTGTGCCGATAACCTTCATTGTCGATTTTAATTTCACTGATGTGATGTGTTAATGCTTCCGTCAATTCCTCGTGTGTATCGTCATAAAGACGAGATAGAGCATCAGGGACTATATTTTGGGTACCTTTTTGGTGGACAATGGTAAAATCCATATGTTGGAGTTTTAGGCTCCACCTAGCCAGACGGCCACTCAAGTCTTTCTGTGACATAAGCCACTTCAGACTTGAGTGATCAGTCACAATTGTAAATCGGTGACCCTCAACATAGCCCCTGAATTTCTTCACACTCAGAATTGCCGCAAGACATTCCAGCTCAGAAACAGAATAGTTTCGTTGAGCTTTATTAAGTTTTTTCGACATGAAGGCTATCGGACACTCTTGTCCGTCAGTATCAACCTGATACAACACACTACCTATCCCTGTCAGACTCGCATCGCATCTAATAAAGAACTCTTTATTATAGTCAGGGTTTATTAGAACTGGTGCTGTAGTCAGCAATCGTTTTAAATTTTCGAAAGCAGCTTGAGCTTCTAATGTCCATTTCAATTTTCCCGAACTCTTTTTTAATAAATCTGTAATTGGTGATACCACGCTTGCATAATTTGGTATGAAACGTTGGTACCAACCAGCCATTCCTAGTAAGCGTCGTATTTGTTTTACTGTAGATGGAGCTGGATACTCTGCTACAGCTCTTACCTTGTCAGGGTCTGTTCGAAGACCATCTTCACCAACCAAAAATCCTAAGTATTTCACCTCTCTCAGAACAAATTTACTTTTCTTGAGGTTTATTGTTATGGAAGGGATGGCGACGTTTTTGTGATTTCAAGAGTGGAAATCTTGGTTTCTACCTTGAATTCATGGTGTAACGATCGCAATAATCGCAAAACAATAATAAAACCAAATTCATCTTCGTTTTCAATTCAATAAAAATGCATTTCATTAGTTTCCGTTCATTTTTACATTAATAATAATTTTAAAATTTTCTAAAACTTAACTGCTAGTTAAATTTTGAATATACTATAAAAAGCAAACGAACGTACTAAATTTTTATTTCCAATGCTAATGAACAGACGTCGTTGTTAATCATTTGCTGAATTTCGAATATTACACGATTGATTAGAAGAGGTCAAAAGCAAAATCACATTTTTGCAATTTTTAATTTGGAAAAAATTATTTTTCATTCCATTTTCTGCTTCAAAACAATAAAATTGTAAGAAAACGTCCGTAAGTAAAAATAGCGAATAAATAAATAAATATTAAAATAATTTGCTGTGTTTAATATATCATATTCAAGTTTAATTGATTTGAATTTTAAAAACTCAAATATGTGTTCAAACAAAAGTGTTTCTATTATAAACGTGAACCAAAGATTGAATTGATTATAAAAAAATTGTGTCAAAAATTATAAAAACAAATTATTATTTTGTTATTGATGTGAAAAACTAATGGAATACGATTTAAATTAAAATAAATTTACAAACTTTTTCGCTGTAGTATTAATTACTATAATAGTAAAAATAAGGTTTTATTACAAACGAAAAATTGAAGACAAAAAGAATATGGAAATATTACAATTTGACAGAACATAAGGAAGAAATGATATTGGAAAATCAAAGAAATAACTTAGAACAACCGAATATTGATGACATCAATCAACAAAAATAACTTAAGGTATTTACTATTTACTATTAAGGTAATACTATTTACTATTATTATTATTAAGTATTATTAAGTATTAAGTATTAAGTATTAAGGTAATACTATTTACTATAAATATACTTACTATAAATACTATAAATATGTGTGGGGATAAGCTGTATCCCGCGCAAATTCTATTTTTTATATTAGTAGTAAAGGTCCAGTGATTATAATACTTTGATGTAATTGTTCTGATCTTCTTGTTCTTGGATGAATTCCTTATACGGTTTCAAATGACATTTAATTCCTCTTCCTACACCAACCCTTCCTCAACTCAACTCCCTTTTTATGTCCAGCCAATGTGATTCGTGGCTTTTGTTTGTTTACATGTGTCGCAGGACACAACATAGTTGTGTACCTGTGACGCCATGCCCGGCCAATAATAAAGACGTCGAAGTAATTCTAAAGTCTTTTTAACACCTCCATGAGCAGCAGTACTATCATCATGATGTTTCTGAATCATGTTGGAAGTCATCGGTTTTGGTACCCAGAGTTTCCACACAGGAACATCGTTGGGTATTGCATCAGGTCTTGGCTCAATACGTATGTATAGCTTATCATCCACGACTTTAACAGATGGAAAGTCCTTAGGAGATGACTGAACTTTGGCTATCATATCCGTATATTCGTTGTGCCGATAACCTTCATTGTCGATTTTGATGTCGTTAATGTGATGTGTTAATGCTTCCGTCAATTCCTCGTTTGTATCGTCATAAAAACGAGATAGAGCATCAGGGACTATATTTTGGGTACCTTTTTGGTGGACAATGGAAAAATACATGTGTTGGAGTTTTAGGCTCCACCTAGCCAGACGACCACTCAAGTCTTTCTGTGACATAAGCCACTTCAGACTTGAGTGATCAGTCACAATAGTAAATCAGTGACCTTCAACATAGCCCCTGAATTTCTTCACACTCAGAATTGCCGCAAGACATTCCAGCTCAGAAACCGAATAATTTCTCTGAGCTTTATTTAGTTTCTTCGACATGAAGGCTATCGGACACTCATGTCCGTCTGTATCAACCTGATACAACACGCTACCTACCCCTGTCAGACTCGCATCGCATCTAATAAAGAACTCTTTATTATAGTCAGGGTTTACTAATACCGGTGCTGTAGTCAGCAATCGTTTCAAATTTTCGAAAGCAGCTTGCGCTTCCAATGTCCATTTCAATTTCCCAGAACTTTTCTTTAATAAGTCCGTAATCGGTGATACCACGCTTGCATAGTTTGGTATGAAACGTTGGTACCAACCGGCCATTCCTAAAAGTCTACGTATTTGTTTTACTGTAGATGGAGCTGGATACTCCGCTACAGCTCTTACCTTGTCAGGGTCTGTACGAAGACCATCTTCACCAACCAAAAATCCCAAGTACTTCACCTCTCTCAGAACAAATTTACTTTTCTTGAGGTTTATTGTTAACCCAGCCGCTCTCAACAATGAAGAGACTTTGGACAGCAATTCCATATGTTCCTGGAACGTGGAAGAGACTACCAATAGATCATCCAAATAAACAAAGACATTTTCGTGATATTGATGTGGTATCACTTTGTGCATTAGCCGACACATTGTCTGGGGAGCATTGCACAATCCAAAGGGCATAACCCGGAATTGATACAATGGACGACCAAGCACTATGAAGGCTGTCTTGTCTCTAGATGCTTCTGCCAGAGGAATCTGCCAGAAAGCATCTTTGAGATCAATACTTGAAATGTACTTTGTGCCATTTAGACGACCTAGTAAGCCATCAATCAAGGGAAGTGGGTAAGCGTCCTTTTTAGTTAGTGAATTGACACGACGGCTATCAATACATAATCTGTTGTTACCAGATTCTTTTTGTACCAAAACCACTGGCGAGCACCAAGAACTGTTACTCTCTTCGATCACGCCCATTTGAAGCATTCGGTCGAGTTCGGCATAGACCCTTAGTTGAACAGCCGGCGATGTGGGATAGTGCCTCTGTTTAACAGGTGCACTATCACCAACATCGATGACATGTTCAACCAAAGAAGTCTTTCCGAGCCCAGACACTTCAAATGACGGGAAAGAATCCTTGATCATATCCAGTTCATGTTGCTGATCAGTGGTGAGGTTGTGTGTATTTAAAGTTATTGGCTCTGTACGAGTCAGTTCACTAACAAAAGAAGGAACAATACCGAATTTCTCCCAGAAATCTATGCCCAGGTAGAGCTCTTCTCGTAATCCAGGGACAATATGGAACCGCATTGGTTTAGTGGAGCCACTCACTGTTATTGGAATTTCAATGTAACCTAAAATTTTAGTTGCAGTACCATTTGCCGTACGAATACACGAAGTGTACTTACGGTAGGTTGTACCTGATGATTCCAATAATTCCAAGGAATTTCTTCCTAGTATAGTGATTGACGCTCCACTATCCAATAATCCTGAAATATTTTTGTTCAAAATCTTAATTGTTAGTCGCGGCCGAGGATCCTTTGTTTCTGAAAGGATAGATGAAATACAAGCTTTACGAAATAATTTCCTCATCCTCCAATATCTAATGTTGCGTTCAAGACGTCTAAAATATGTGTGATGTAATGATGGGAAATTAAATGTACTAGGTGATTTTATTCTGTTTTCCTTGGTGTTGGATCGTTCTGCGTTCCTACATCTCTCGTCGATTTCTTCGGGCTCACTGGATGTTGAACCGAGGGTACCATCCCCGAAGCATGTACTCTCGGACGGTAGTTTAACGACGGGTGACAATATGAACAATTTGCGTAAATAACGTCCGGTTTGTTACATTTCCAGCAATACAATTTTATCCGATTCTTAGAGCAATCAGGAGCTCGATGACCGTTTACTCAACATCTGAAACATACTATTGGTTGTCTGGATATTGATGGACCAGGTTGACTGTTGTCAGATGTTATGCCAGGTCGCTGCAATATCCGTCTCTGTGTTGAATCCACCGCATCAATATATCCATGTTGTTCTGGTTCAGCATCCACCTCATAATCATCCATCTGTTGTAACTCGCTAATTCTTAAATATGATGTTCTGGTTGGAACTGGTGTGGACCACAAACGTTCAAACTTCTGATCTAAAGTCCGAAGTTCATCAATAGAATGTATTGTTGCAGCCAGAGTAGCGTTTTTGAGCTCTACACTCAGTCCCTCCCGAGCAATCTCTAGCATTTCACGGTCAGCAAATGGACGTGCTAAGCGACGGTCTCCTTTGACTTTTGTTTGCGGTTCAGAAGAACTCGCAAGATCGCCTTATCATCAGTGAGCGTACCGAAGGTTTGTAGGAGTCCCTCCCTGAGCACTGGATAGGTCACCACCTCATATTCATGAGTTAAGTTCAAATAGTATCTGTCGGCAGCCCCCTTGAGATACCGTGGAACGATAGACCTAAGGTCGTCCCAATTCACACGGTCCCTCCTGGCAGCCGCCTCAACTCTGTGAACAAACTCATGAACATCAGGAGAGTGACCATCTCCTGTGAAGGTTGGAACCCAATTTGAGTCATAACGACTCAAATTGTTCCCACGAACCCCTCGGTACTCCACTGGTGCTAACGCTGGAGCCGCGTCACGCCATACCTGAGGAGGTTGGTTGTATGGTGGTGGTGCTGTAAGTGGAGCTTGTGGATAATTTAATGATTGTTGTTGTACCAATGCTGGATTGTTGTGTATGTGTTCAGCTTGGAAAGATGGACCCAATTGTGGTATTGCAAGGTCCTCAGCTCTCAAACCCGATTGCTGAAAATAAGCCGGTGGTAATTGTTCCGACCGTCTCTGTTGTTGATGGTCTGTACGATTCAGACTATTTATTGTCTCAGTTATTGGCTGTACTGGGATCGGTGTGGACCTCTCACCTGGTCGAAAAGCAGGTGAAGCAGATGGAGCAGATGATACTCCTGGTTTACTCTGCAATATTGGACGTGTTGACAACGATCCTATTATATTCCAAGCGCGTGACAATTGTGAGATGGCGTAGGTGCGGGCTTCTTGCAAGTCATTGCGAGGACCCAACCTATTCATCCTACCTGTGTAATGCAACACTCGATTCGCCAAACCATCTAAGAAGGTCTGATTAATCGGTGGCTGAAGTCGACGTACCTGATCTAAAACAAGTTGTGCTGCCTGCACCACCATTTGAGATTCCTCTATCAAATCTCTCGCATGAGATACTGTTACGAGAACTGACCCATGGTCTGCATGGTTTCGCAGTTCCTCTGCCCAATTGACCCCCCTAAAGTCCACACCTCGAACCAAACATTCGACTTGCAGCTCGGTGGGTTCCAGACCATAGAACGGATGGTCAACGTCTAGTTGGCTTGACATTTCGATGGTAAAATTTATAAAGTCCAGAATTCGCAAAAAACACGTCAATAACAATAACAAAACCAATTCCAACAAAAAAAAATGTAGCTAGTACGCTGTAAATGTGAAAATAATGAAAAACGCAAAACGAAAAAACAACGAACGCCCAATTCAAAAACACAAAAAAAAAAATTTTTTGTAAAAACAATTAAATAAAATTTTTATTAAATAAATAATTTTTTTAAATTTAAGTTAATTTTAGGTAACTAAATAAATAAATTTTTTTTAAATACGCAATACATCAAGATATAAATAAATATTTTTTATTTTTTTTGAAAAAATAAATCAATATTTTGAGCTAGGACGGTGCATCCAATAAATAAACATCCTTTCTGAATATTTTTTATTTTTCAATTTTTTTTTAAAAATAAATAAATATATTTTAGGGGTGCTATCGTCAATAACTAATTTTAGGTATATATATATATATTTCAGTATATCTGAAATTAAATAAATAAATTACATTTTTATATACAATATTTTAGGAATTTTTGTGAAAGGTGAAGCAAAGATTAGCGGCGACAGTGGGTTTTTTTTTGTTCCTTTACAAGTTTGTTTTTTTTTTTTTTTTTTTTTTTCGTACCTTGATTTTTTTTTTTATTAACACTGATTAACTTCAAAGATCATACAAACATTTTTTAATTTTTAAAATTATACTGATCGATATAAAAATTATACTAACTCACTGCCACCAGTATACCACATCATATCAAATGAACTTTGATAGATGTGGTATACTGGTTGAGCTACAATCGTATACTGATCTTTGTTTGATTATTCTTCGTATTTTTATCTGATTTTTCTCTCCGATTTGAATTCCCCCACCAAGAGAAAACAAACTAAAGATACAGTGGTACCTCTGTAATGAGTCCACCGTTACAGACTGATGGAAAGTCTTTGGGTGATGATTGAACTTTATTAAATAAAATAAATTTTTTAGACTAAATAATTTTAGGTCAATTAATTAAACAATAATTTTATTAAATAAGCAAATTACATCCAGATTTAAATCTATAAATATTAAATACATATTCTGTATTTTTTTAAAAAAATAAATAAATATTTCTGAGAGATAAGACGTGACATCCAATAAATAAGCCACTTTTTTTAAATATTTTTATTTTTCAATTTTTAAATAAATAAATATTTTTTCCTATGGGTGTTGTCGTCAATAAATAATTTTAGGTATATATATATATATATCGTTGGATTTCAGCATATCTGAAATTAAATAATAAATAAATTATATTATATTATAAACATATTTTAGGTATTTTTGTGAAAGGTCTAGCAACATTGATTTTACATTCTTTTTTTTTCGTTCTTCGACAAATATTTTTGTTTTCTATAAACGTTTGTTGGCATTGCTTTGGTAGCTAACGCCTCACGATGAATACTACAATGTGTGAATTTTGCACCTGATGAGACAGCTTTTACTTTTGCAACGACTCCTCCACGAACACCAGTCATTGCTCGAGCACCATCAGAACATAAACCAACACAGTTTTTCCAAAGAATATTATTTTTTGAGAAAACCTCATTTAGTTTTCTGAATATTTCATCTGCAGTAGTATGACTTGGAAGTGGTTCACAGAATAAAAACTTCACAAATAAGTTGATCCTTTTCATATCGAACGTATGTCAGTAATTGTGCAAAATCTGTCAAATCTGTACTTTCATCCAACTGAATGGCAAAAAAATTTAGATTAGTTTTTCTTTCACATTTAATGACATTTCATCAATTCTTCTTGATACAGTATTATTTGACAAAGATACAGTATTTAATTTTTCTGCTGCCGTTGAGCCGAGTAAAACTTTTACCATATTCTTGGCTGCTGGAAGTAATAGCGTTTCACCAATTGTATGCGGTTTTCCTGTTTTAACGATTCGAAGACTAACCAAATAAGATGCTTCTGTTGCTTGGGGCATTTGTTGTTGTAAAAGACGTTAAGATTTTTTGGTTAGAATTCAACTCTATTTTTTTTCTTAAAATAATCAAGTGGCTTTCCTTTCAAGTTTTCGTGCTTACCTTCAAAATGGCGTTTCAACAGTGATGGTTTCATAGAGCCGTTTGATAATTTTTCGTAACAAATTACACATTGCGGGATTGGTTCATTTTCATTACCACACCAAAAAAATCTAAATTCAAGATAATCTTCCGAATATTTCCGCTTTAGGCCCTATTGAACCGATTTCTATCATATCTAAAAATAGGATACTTTTCATAAATTATTTTTATTTTGACAAATATTAGCAAAATAGTTCATTTTACCACATGCATTACATGTTCTACCATATGCAGGACATCTACCATACTTATGACTATATGTGCAATTCTTACAATTAACTTTTATATTATTATTAACTTGAGAATGACTATTAAATGCATCGAAATTTTTATATTTGAAATTAAAATTATTTGAATTAAATCTTTTGTTTGAGCTATTTTTATTAAAGTTATGTAGTTTTAAAAGAATTAATGTTGCTTTTTTCTGCAATTACCTCATTTTGTGTTGCCACGGATCAACATGTGTTTTTGGTTGTTGTAACTCTTTGGTTTAAGCTGCCGTTATTTCTGCTATTCTACACATCTCAGTTGCTTTAATAAGAGTAAAATCATCTATTTTTAATAATTTGCTTTGTAAATCAGCATCATTTACACTCAACACGATCCGATCCCTCAGCATTGAGTCAGAATTATCAAACTCACAACCTTTAACTAGTTTTGTAATATCTGAAAGAAAATGATTAAATGGTTCACCTTCATGTTGTGAACGAGTATAAAATAAATATCGTTCATATACGATGTTCTTCCTGGGATTGCAGTATTCTTCAAACTTCTTTTTCACCTTCGTTATATCTTTTTTATCTTCAGTCGACATATTAAATGTAATAAAAAATTCAATAGCATCCTAGCACGCTAAATTTAATAGTTGTGCCACTTGAACTTGTTGATCCTCATTACTATGCTTAGCAGCTGTGACAAAAATATCAAATTGCTGTATAAATTTCCTCCAGTTTTCATGCAAATTTCTATTCATGTTGCTGATCAGTGGTGAGGTTGTGTGTATTTAAAGTTATTGGCTCTGTACGAGTCAGTTCACTAACAAAAGAAGGAACAATACCGAATTTCTCCCAGAAATCTATGCCCAGGTAGAGCTCTTCTCGTAATCCAGGGACAATATGGAACCGCATTGGTTTAGTGGAGCCATTCACTGTTATTGGAATTTTAATGTAACCTAAAATTTTATAACCATTGGGCTTTTAATAATAATATGAAAAATAGAATTTGCGCGGGATACAGTTTCCCCTCAACGAATCTTGAGATTGGGAATCTCTCACTATTTTTTTTAAATTTATTCTAACATTCTAAAGGGGGACTAATTAAACAAAAATTAATGTATCTATAATCTAAAAATACCTTGAGTTATAACTGTTGATTGATGTCATCAATATTCTTCAGCTCCCTTGACTAGCGTTTGATCAATTAATTAAATTGGATGAACTAATTTGTGAACATAAGTTCCATTCCATTTTTGTTCCATAAGTTCCATTCCATAAGTTGTGAACATAAGTTGCAGTACCATCTGCCGTACGAATACACGAAGTGTACTTACGGTAGGTTGTACCTGATGATTCCAATAATTCCAAGGAATTTCTTCCTAGTATAGTGATTGACGCTCCACTATCCAATAATCCTGAAATATTTTTGTTCAAAATCTTAATTGTTAGTCGCGGCCGAGGATCCTTTGTTTCTGAAAGGATAGATGAAATACAAGCTTTACGAAATAATTTCCTCATCCTCCAATATCTAATGTTGCGTTCAAGACGTCTAAAATATGTGTGATGTAATGATGGGAAATTAAATGTACTAGGTGATTTTATTCTGTTTTCCTTGGTGGTGGATCGTTCTGCGTTCCTACATCTCTCGTCGATTTCTTCGGGCTCACTGGATGTTGAACCAAAGGTACCATCCCCGAAGCATGTACTCTCGGACGGTAGTTTAACGACGGGTGACAATATGAACAATTTGCGTAAATAACGTCCGGTTTGTTACATTTCCAGCAATACAATTTTATCCGATTCTTAGAGCAATCAGGAGCTCGATGACCGTTTACTCCACATCTGAAACATACTATTGGTTGTCTGGATATTGATGGACCAGGTTGACTGTTGTCAGATGTTATGCCAGGTCGCTGCAATATCCGTCTCTGTGTTGAATCCACCGCATCAATATATCCATGTTGTTCTGGTTCAGCATCCACCTCATAATCATCCATCTGTTGTAACTCGCTAATTCTTAAATTTGATGTTCTGGTTGGAACTGGTGTGGACCACAAACGTTCAAACTTCTGACATAAAGTCCGAAGTTCATCAATAGAATGTATTGTTGCAGCCAGAGTAGCGTTTTTGAGCTCCACACTCAGTCCCTCCCGAGCAATCTCTAGCATTTCACGGTCAGCAAATGGACGTGCTAAGCGACGGTTTAACGAACCAATCTCCACCAGGTACTCATACACGCTCTCCTTTGACTTTTGTTTGCGGTTCAGAAGAACTCGCAAGATCGCCTTATCATCAGTGAGCGTACCGAAGGTTTGTAGGAGTCCCTCCTTGAGCACTGGATAGGTCACCACCTCATATTCATGAGTTAAGTTCAAATAGTATCTGTCGGCAGCCCCCTTGAGATACCGTGGAACGATAGACCTAAGGTCGTCCCAATTCACACGGTCCCTCCTGGCAGCCGCCTCAACTCTGTGAACAAACTCATGAACATCAGGAGAGTGACCATCTCCTGTGAAGGTTGGAACCCAATTTGAGTCATAACGACTCAAATTGTTCCCACGAACCCCTCGGTACTCCACTGGTGCTAACGCTGGAGCCGCGTCACGCCATACCTGAGGAGGTTGGTTGTATGGTGGTGGTGCTGTAAGTGGAGCTTGTGGATAATTTAATGATTGTTGTTGTACCAATGCTGGATTGTTGTGTATGTGTTCAGCTTGGAAAGATGGACCCAATTGTGGTATTGCAAGGTCCTCAGCTCTCAAACCCGATTGCTGTAAATAAGCCGGTGGTAATTGTTCCGACCGTCTCTGTTGTTGATGGTCTGTACGATCCAGACTATTTATTGTCTCAGTTATTGGCTGTACTGGGATCGGTGTGGACCTCTCACCTGGTCGAAAAGCAGGTGAAGCAGATGGAGCAGATGATACTCCTGGTTTACTCTGCAATATTGGACGTGTTGACAACGATCCTATTATATTCCAAGCGCGTGACAATTGTGAGATGGCGTAGGTGCGGGCTTCTTGCAAGTCATTGCGAGGACCCAACCTATTCATCCTACCTGTGTAATGCAACACTCGATTCGCCAAACCATCTAAGAAGGTCTGATTAATCGGTGGCTGAAGTCGACGTACCTAATCTAAAACAAGTTGTGCTGCCTGCACCACCATTTGAGATTCCTCTATCAAATCTCTCGCATGAGATACTGTTACGGGAACTGACCCATGGTCTGCATGGTTTCGCAGTTCCTCTGCCCAATTGACCCCCCTAAAGTCCACACCCCGAACCAAACATTCGACTTGCAGCTCGGTGGGTTCCAGACCATAGAACGGATGGTCAACGTCTAGTTGGCTTGAGATTTCGATGGTAAAATTTATAAAGTCCAGAATTCGCAAAAAACACGTCAATAACAATAACAAAACCAATTCCAACAAAAAAAAATGTAGCTAGTACGCTGTAAATGTGAAAATAATGAAAAACGCAAAACGAAAAAACAACGAACGCCCAATTCAAAAACACAAAAAAAAATTTTTTTGTAAAAACAATTAAATAAAATTTTTATTAAATAAATAATTTTTTTAAATTTAAGTTAATTTTAGGTAACTAAATAAATAAATTTTTTTTAAATACGCAATACATCAAGATATAAATAAATATTTTTTATTTTTTTTGAAAAAATAAATCAATATTTTGAGCTAGGACGGTGCATCCAATAAATAAACATTATGGTGGGCCCAATCGTGTTCGAAATTGTGCGTGAGATTCATCTATTGAATAATCTAAATTTTCTTTATTAAACTGTTGCGAGATAAATACAAATCTCGAGGAGAATTATATCACTTTGGTCTGTTGTTCGTATTCAGTCCTCAGAACTGTCCCTACAATCAGTGAGACTTTTTGACGAGCAAGTCAGTCTCAAAGATGTGTAGTTAGCTTTCTTTGCTAGCAAATCGAAAGCGTCGAGATCGAAATAAAACAATCAACTTCAGTTTTAAAATCAATCTGATTTATTCCATATCAATTCATTCTATTTATAGTAAATTTACATATTTTTGTTTCCTAATTTCTATCCCTACCAAAATGTTATTTCCAAAAAATCAATAATAAATCAAAATGCATTTTCCACCGAAATGCAATTCAAGCATAAAACTATAAAAATATAAATAAAATATTTCTTCCTGGTCATCACATTTCAAAGCAAAAATTGTAAAATTTATTAAGTTATATTTTGTTCACACAATTAGTAAAAAATGTTATTTGTTATGAAATTTGATAATTTACATATTTTAAGTTAGATCAGTGTTACGAGTTTATGTATGTTATTTATTTGTTTTTATTTTAATGTCTCGTGACCAGCTTTATTCATAATTGAAATAAGATCTTTTGTAAGTTCTTTTAATTTTTATATTGTGTGACGAGAATTATTAGTTTTTTATATATTATATGTGATCTTTCGTATTGGAATATTAACAAGATTTTTATCTATTAATTTGGTAGAGTTTGGTGGTTTTTGGTCGTCATATATGAAATGTACCACAACATCCTTTCTGAATATTTTTTATTTTTCAATTTTTTTTTAAAAATAAATAAATATATTTTAGGGGTGCTATCGTCAATAACTAATTTTAGGTATATATATATATTTCAGTATATCTGAAATTAAATAAATAAATTACATTTTTATATACAATATTTTAGGAATTTTTGTGAAAGCAAAGATTAGCGGCGACAGTGGGTTTTTTTTGTTCCTTTACAAGTTTGTTTTTTTTTCGTACCTTGATTTTTTTTTTTTTATTAACACTGATTAACTTCAAAGATCATACAAACATTTTTTAATTTTTAAAATTATACTGATCGATATAAAAATTATACTAACTCAACGCCACCAGTATACCACATCATATCAAATGAACTTTGATAGATGTGGTATACTGGTTGAGCTACAATCGTATACTGATCTTTGTTTGATTATTCTTCGTATTTTTATCTGATTTTTCTCTCCGATTTGAATTCCCCCACCAAGAGAAAACAAACTAAAGATACAGTGGTACCTCTGTAATGAGTCCACCGTTACAGACTGATGGAAAGTCTTTGGGTGATGATTGAACTTTATTAAATAAAATAAATTTTTTAGACTAAATAATTTTAGGTCAATTAATTAAACAATAATTTTATTAAATAAGCAAATTACATCCAGATTTAAATCTATAAATATTAAATACATATTCTGTATTTTTTTAAAAAAATAAATAAATATTTCTGAGAGATAAGACGTGACATCCAATAAATAAGCCACTTTTTTTTAAATATTTTTATTTTTCAATTTTTAAATAAATAAATATTTTTTCCTATGGGTGTTGTCGTCAATAAATAATTATAGGTATATATATATATCGTTGGATTTCAGCATATCTGAAATTAAATAATAAATAAATTATATTATATTATAAAAATACTTTAGGTATTTTTGTGAAAGGTCTAGCAACATTGATTTTACATTCTTTTTTTTTCGTTCTTCGACAAATATTTATGTTTTCTATAAACGTTTGTTAGCATTGCTTTGGTAGCTAACGCCTCACGATGAATACTACAATGTGTGAATTTTGCACCTGATGAGACAGCTTTTACTTTTGCAACGACTCCTCCACGAACACCAGTCATTGCTCGAGCACCATCAGAACATAAACCAACACAGTTTTTCCAAAGAATATTATTTTTTGAGAAAAACTCATTTAGTTTTCTGAATATTTCATCTGCAGTAGTATGACTTGGAAGTGGTTCACAGAATAAAAACTCTTCACAAATAAGTTGATCCTTTTCATATCGAACGTATGTCAGTAATTGTGCAAAATCTGTCAAATCTGTACTTTCATCCAACTGAATGACAAAAAAATTTAGATTAGTTTTTCTTTCACATTTAATGACATTTCATCAATTCTTCTTGATACAGTATTATTTGACAAAGATACAGTATTTAATTTTTCTGCTGCCGTTGAGCCGAGTAAAACTTTTACCATATTCTTGGCTGCTGGAAGTAATAGCGTTTCACCAATTGTATGCGGTTTTCCTGTTTTAGCGATTCGAAGACTAACCAAATAAGATGCTTCTGTTGCTTGGGGCATTTGTTGTTGTAAAAGACGTTAAGATTTTTTGGTTAGAATTCAACTCTATTTTTTTTTTTCTTAAAATAATCAAGTGGCTTTCCTTTCAAGTTTTCGTGCTTACCTTCAAAATGGCGTTTCAACAGTGATGGTTTCATAGAGCCGTTTGATAATTTTTCGTAACAAATTACACATTGCGGGATTGGTTCATTTTCATTACCACACCAAAAAAATCCAAATTCAAGATAATCTTCCGAATATTCCCGCTTTAGGCCCTATTGAACCGATTTCTATCATATCTAAAAATAGGGTACTTTTCTTAAATTATTTTTATTTTGACAAATATTAGCAAAATAGTTCATTTTACCACATGCATTACATGTTCTACCATATGCAGGACATCTACCATACTTATGACTGTATGTGCAATTCTTACAATTAACTTTTATATTATTATTAACTTGAGAATGACTATTAAATGCATCGAAATTTTTATATTTGAAATTAAAATTATTTGAATTAAATCTTTTGTTTGAGCTATTTTTATTAAAGTTATGTAGTTTTAAAAGAATTAATGTTGCTTTTTTCTGCAATTACCTCATTTTGTGTTGCCACGCTGCCGTTATTTCTGCTATTCTACACATCTCAGTTGCTTTAATAAGAGTAAGATCATATATTTTTAATAATTTGCTTTGTAAATCAGCATCATTTACACTCAACACGATCCGATCCCTCAGCATTGAGTCAGAATTATCAAACTCATAACCTTTAACTAGTTTTGTAATATCTGAAAGAAAATGATTAAATGGTTCACCTTCATGTTGTGAACGAGTATAAAATAAATATCGTTCATATACGATGTTCTTCCTGGGATTGCATGAACAAACTTTGACTAGATGTTATCTTTTTAAAAATCAAAACCGGAATGAAAAAGGAATAATCATTTTGTTTTAAAAGTTAAAAACTGAAGAATGAAAAAAATGTGATTTTCCTTTTGACATCTTCCAATGAAAATCAAAATCGTGTAATACCAAGATTCAGCAAAAGTTAGTAACGACATCTGTTCGTTAGAATTGGAAATAAAATTGGGTACGTTAGTTTGTTTTTATAGTATATTCGAAATTTAACTATCCGTTAAGTATTAGAAAATTTTAAAATGATTATTAATGTAAAAAAATGAACTGAAACTAATGAAATACATTTTTATTGAATTAGAAAAAGAAGATGAATTGGTGTTATTATAGTTTAGGCGAATATAGCGGACGTTACATATTCTTCAAACTTCTTTTTCACCTTCGTTATATCTTTTTTATCTTCAGTCGACATATTAAATGTATTAAACAATTCAATAGCATCCTAGCACGCTAAATTTAATAGTTGTGCCACTTGAACTTGTTGATCCTCATTACTATGCTTAGCAGCTGTGACAAAAATATCAAATTGCTGTATAAATTTCCTCCAGTTTTCATGCAAATTTCCGATAAGACAAAAGAAATAAATTGGGCGAAAGATCAATTACGACTGAAATCTAGTCAAGAATGAATTCATGCTGCACGTTTCAAAGGTGGAGCCATCTAGAAGATTAAGCGTAATTGAGGCATAACCTAATATCGTTGGGCGGTTAAAATTATCCATTATGATTGTCTTTTAATAGCCGTTGTTTGTTTTATAATTGTTTAAGTTGATAATGATAATCAATTTGCGCTGTAATCTGTGCAACACAACTGTATTGTATATACAGATGTAAATTTACCGGTAAAATATTTTTATGGTAATTTTACCGTAAAATTACCGGTAAGATTGGTAAAATTGGTAAAATAGGTAATATATAAAACTGGATCAAAAAATTAAATTATGGTTGCATTTTTAATTAATTCAAAATGTACGACTATATCACATTCATTTCTATAGTTTAAAAAAATATTAGATGCAAATCAAATTATAATAATGGCCCTGCTACGGAGCCACGTATAAGCTTTGAACTTTTGTTAACTAATATATATAAAAAAAAATATATGCACGGGATGTGATTTGTCCCCACACGAATCCTAAATTTGGGAATCTCTTATGAAAAAAATTAGTTTCTAACCTAACATCTCACGCAAATCGCAATTCAAATTATAGAAATGTATATATATATATATATATATATAAAATAATTGTAAAACATAAAAGAACTTAACTTAAGATTGTTGATTGGTGCAAATTTCCTTTTGTATTCATACGCCCTTCTGATTCTATCTCCAAAATGATCCACGTCCAAATTGTTGACGTAACTACTAGTTATTGTATTTAATTTGATTTGATTTATTCCTTTTATGTTGTTTATTTATTCCAATTCGTAATTTTTTGTGAATCGACTTCAGCACGAAAAAATAATGAAAATTTTTGTTAAAGTGCGTGCAAGTTCTTTTCAATATATGTTTAGAAGGGTTAGAAGAATGACTAACACTAAAGGTTAGCTCATAGAATTTTGTCCAGTGAAAAAGCTTTGTTGTTGTTTTGTTCTCAATTTTGGGTTGTAATGAAGCGCTGCTTCGTTGAATGACAACGAAGTGGTATAGCACACACACACACACACACACACACACACACACACACACACACACACACACACACACACACACACACACACACACACACACACACACACACACACACACACACACACACACACACACAGACACACACACACACACACACACACACACACACACACACACACACACACACACACACACACACACAATAATACGTCCATGCACGCATAGGGTCATGCATACTCACGTTGATTCAATAAAATGCGACCTGAAGGTCGTAGATAAACACGGTTGGTTACTTATGTGATCACGGGTCAATTTTAGTGGAGAGGTCAATTTAGGAGTGGGATTTTCGTTTTAGTATAATTTGAACTTAAAATTCTGAAACTATATGTTATTTTGAAATTAATCTGATTTCACATGGGGAAATCCAGCCATTGCTCTAATTTTTTATTAAAACGTTATACTTTATTATATGAGTTGTTGTTGGATGCTGTCTTTAATTTGCATCGCTCCTACGCTCTATGGTTTTATCTAGAGCATATGTTTTTGATTGATGAACATTAAATGGATTAAATTGATTGATTGATTCACTTATTTATTTTGATTTATTTTTATTAGGATTAAAAGATAAATATTTAATTTTATTAATATTTATTTATTGATTGAAAAACATAAAAATGATTTAAACCTTTGAAGATTTAAAAGATGACGATGGTTATAAACTTAAAAATCACTTAAAAACTAACAAATATTTATTCTTAAAAACTACAATTAAAAATAAGAGTGGGATAGAATTGTTTCAAAATATAAATTTAAAATTTATGATCGACGACAACAGAAAATATGTTAAAATAAAATATGATAAGATCCTCTTTTATTATCCTTTTCTATTCTTTCAGTTTTTTGTTTATTAGAAAAGAAACAATAGGTAATAAAAGAAGGATTAACAAAACTACAAAATAAACAGAATCAAATATAATTTAGTAAAGTAAAAATTCCAGAAAATTGGTTGATGTTGCCAGATGTTTTAATATTAACAAATATAAGCTTTAATATAATGAATCTTAACAGTTGTACCTGAATAACCGTACCATACCACTATTATTAGCATTGTGTAATTCGATATCATGTATTTTCATCAAATGACGTGATGTGCAACAAGAACGTAACCATAATATTGCCAGATATTTATATAGTTGAAAATTTCACAGTTGTATTTAAAAAAAAAACTATTCGTATAATAATTTTGACATACAATTATAAACGGAAAATGAATTACCGTCTTAGCTAGAACAAAACTGGAAATTTCCTTTCCTTTTATTTTTTGTTGGTTTAAAATATCGATGATTCCACTAAATAATATCGTGAAATACAGAGGCAATTATACATTAAAAGTTAACATGACATTAAACAGGTAAATCTGAACTTTTAGGCTGAAAACTATGCTAATCAATGTTTCGTGATGAATTGGTATCCATATCCATATCAGTACCATATTGTCTGAAGGGTGACGTGCGCGTTTATAAAAGTATGCAACCCTGTATAACATCATTAAATAAAATTGTTTCACGACCCATATGAACAAATTTCCGTGTTGATAATTCCACTAAAAACATCTGATAATCCATATCTAAATGCAGACGATGCGGTCTTCAATTCATCTTTATTAACAGTTCCAGAATTATCAGTATTTGTTGTTCTATAACAGGTCGTCAACATTTTTATATAACGGAAGTATAATATTGACCTTGATTCACAAACATGCATCAACTGAACCCCCACGGACTCACACTCATATACACACGCATCCATAATCATTCATTTATCAAATAAAAAAAAATAAAATTAAAATTTAACTTACCCCATGGTATGTCCAGTTCCCATCTCTTACGTCGTCCTCGTACTGCACTGCCTAGCCCATAATAGCACTCGGAAACATATCGATCCAACCCGTACGTAGCGTATTTGATATACCAAAATTTATATCATGCACTCGGTGCCGAAAGTTGAAATGCCATATTTTTTTTGATAAAATGTGTTGTGTAGTAGGAATTACAATATGTGTCACAATAACACATAAAAACCTTTTAAGACCGAGGTCCCACAACAACATACGTTCAAAGGTGTTGATGGACGTAAATCTTTCTTTTTTTGTTTTTTTATATTTTTTGTTAAAGAATGGATAACTAAACAAAAATCCTATCACTGACAAAATATGACATAGACCAATATTTTATGATAGAATAGAGAAAATAAAAGTAAATTAAAAAGTAAATTGCACATTTTTACAAAAATTTGCTGAAACAAAAAAAAATTGAATTGCCAATAATCCAGCCGGTTGCATATTCCTTGATCCTGTGACGCACCGTCTTTCTTAAAGATTAAAGCCCACACATAGTTATATGAAGGCTCGTTTCTTCAAGGAAGCAATAGCGTCTCATCATCAAGGATTATTTTACAGCTAAGATTGAGGGTGCTGCCGTTGACTGAATACAGTTCATCCGCCACCACCCCTAAGATGTCACCTTGGCTAGTGATATCTCACTGCTATTGCCAGTGGTATGTGATATCTCACTTTAACTCGTATGTCAATAGCAGGGACTGGAGTACGCGGGGTTGTCGGGTGACGGAAGATAGATAGAATATGATGGAAGACTGACTTTAAAATGGATATGACCAAATAATTTTATGTCGTAAATGGCCCCTCGAATCTTGAAACATATGCACAATGCTGGATGACGAAATATTATAAATGGTATATTATGACCAGTGACCTTTAAGCACGTTGCTTGTTGCTGATGATACACCGTAAATTATAATGGAATCTGTTATTCATGTATAGGTTTCTGGTGGATATACCGTAATTTATATACTTGTAACGGTAACCCATAAATACGTATCGGTCGGCCTAGCACACCGTGCTACACGAGGCGAGCGAAGATAGTAAAACGAAGCATATACACACTATACGTAATTTGATTTTATTTTAACTATTCGAACAGTAATTTGCCTAATGCTTCCTTATTTTATTTATTACATGTAAGCGAACAAAGGCTTGACTTATCACTAATTATCATATTACATATGACATAATTTTCCGTGACGCGGATACTAGGTAAATTTACAACAAATAGTTACATAAGATTAACATTTATCGGACGATACACTTCAATAAATTAAGAAAAAAATTTGCTAATACACACGGTTCAATAGTATTGGAATCGGCCTTGGAAATAGAAGTTTACCGTATTAAATATTTTCGTTTGGTTTTAGGTTATTGATCGATCTACTTTGATATTGTTTCACATGAATTTACACTCAACGGCACTAATATTAATTTAACAATTTTTGGCATGCAGTATTGATTTAATATATTTTAAACAATAACAATAATTTAATAGATTTTTTGTAGTTTTAAATACCATGTTTATTGTCCCGTAATTGACTAGAATCTCCTCACCACCAAAGATGTCAAAACCAAAACAATCAATCCAATAACATCAAATGGATGAGAAAACTAATCGACTAAGAGCCCGCTGTACTATAAATTGGCGTATTTATAAGCAAAATAAAAACAATTTTACATCTCAAATTAATGAACAACAGTCGGTAAATATAATGAGCCTGTTCATCGGTTATTCCCTATCGTTAAATATGTGTACCCACTTAAAGTGTCTTAACTGCACTACAATCGGAAAATAATCATGAACAGAGACATCTATCATGGAATGATTTTGGAAATTACATTTACTAATGTATCCGCTATGGAATTCTTACAACCCCCGGGTCTTTAAAATCAAATATAGGAAATCACATTGAAAAATATTACACAACTGTTGTAGGACAATTAATTTTTGTGGCGGAAACTATAGTAAATTATGACCATGGATTGAGTATAAGACTATGTGTACAGGACAGAATGAAAATTTCTGTTAAGGCCAACTTGGTATATGCGGGACAGTGGTTCGAATTTCAATTAAGGTGTTTGAATTACCCTTTATTACAGGGTTTGAAATGAAGCTTTAATATTAACTTCTGAATTTGGGGCATTTCTTTCGATGTTCCAGAACAGTTGGGTTTGAATCAAAGCGTTTTGCGAACAAAGTCGGGGTAGTATTGGGTGGTTGTAATATTTAGTAACTCAATTTAAAGAATCAATGGCACTGGAAAGACTTTGGTCAGAAATTGACATAATTCGTTTTCAGTTCTGGTATTAAACCATTAGTTAGCTTTTCGACACTATAGTGCCGATTTACGAGATTTTTGTTATGAGTATCTAAATATTAAATAATCTATGTTAGCTTCTAAGAGGCAATTTGGCCAGCCTCGAAAATATTTTTTTTTGTGGTTTTGTTATTGAAAAGGGAACGAATTTATACCATGTCCGCTAGAGGAAATGGGGAAAATTCATCGGGAAAAAAACTAAGAGGAGTATTATTTCACCAGTCTATTGAAATAATCGTTCTGAAAGCCATAGTTGTTCTACTACGAGGTATTTTATGTAGTCAAATGTTGATCAAAATTTTTAATTTTATTTTTGAAAAGGTCATGGAATTTTCATATTTTTGGTCTGGAAATTCATGGAAAGTCAGGGAATTTTATTTTGAAAAAATAGTGGACATCATGCCATACTCTAACTGTTCCGCCACATTCTCGGCGGTTGCGTTCCACTAGCCAACCCAATCCCCGCTTGGCCAACACCAAGCTAGTTTTCTTTATAGAATACTTCTATAAAGAAAACTAACAATTCTGGTATTCAATTTCACTCCAAAATCACATTCTCTAAATACATCTATTAAGAAAACTAATTTTTCAACTTATGTCCGAGGCTCACTGGGATCGACCTTACGGTCCCATAGTCTCGCAAAAACTCTCCTCATTTTCGTTTTTCTTTTCCACTCGTCTTCATCAAACGAATCCATTCATTCATCAATTAAAGGCCGGTAAAAAGTCAACAGAACCAAGAAACACAGTTTTGCTCTAAATAAATGAACTTTCCATACACTCCTCGTATATTAACTTTTTGATGAAGTTGAAAGAATTACATTTATTGTTTATATTACTGGGCACGAAATTCTTGGGTTTAAAATTTCATAAAGTAAACAAGCATACAAAGTAGCTGTGAGAAAAACAGTGTTAATTTCAAATGTAATAAAAGATAACGAACATGCAAAGTGTTTACTAAGCAACTTGAATTAATAGAATGGGAGATGCTTGCGTCCATGGAAAACAGTATCCAGGTTGAAGAAAAAGTTTGTGCAAATAAGTGAGCGGAATGATGTGGATGTTCAAACCATTACATGGCGTCAACTTCCTTATCATTTTCACTCTGAAACTTTTTTATTATATTCGCGAGTACAATGACATGTTTTATTGTCATTGGCTTTCTTTATAGAAGATACCGGTTTCCCTAAAATGTCTTGTAAAATGAAGGGATTATATCTAGATGAGCTAATTATAATTTTGTTCAAAACATTGCTGATCTTATTTATTTTGTTTCTGATCAACATATTGTTGTAGTTTTGTATGCCAATTTGAGTTACTGCCATTTCTGTTAGAACGTGTAAATCATCAATAGTTGTCAGCATTCTTTGTTTATACTTGTCGGTGGTGACATTCATGTTTCCCATGCTTTCAATACAATATTGAATTATAATATGTTTGTATTGTGGGAATGAGTGATGTAATTGCCCTCGATTGGAGCCTATTGTTAACTTGGACCTTTGTAACACAAATAAAATTGCTGCGGGATAGCGTTATCCCCAGACGAACACAAGGATTTGGGAATCCCTTAAATTTTTATAACATTAGCCGGACATTCCAAAGGAAAGAAAAACAAAAATTAATATCTATAATTTAAAATACCTTTAAAATACCTAAAAACTATATCAAAAAAACTGTATTGTTTTTTTTTCCTTTAACCCGAATCAGAAAAAGAAATTACATTCAAAAATGTTTTTGATTTTAAAGTTAAAAACTGAATGCCATGAATCTAAAATGTGATTTTCCTTTTTACCTCTGCCGATGTCAAAATAAATCGGGTAACATCGAAAATTCAGTAAAAATTAATAACGACAACGACATCTGTTCGCTAGAATTGGAAATAAAATTGAGTACGTTCGTTTGCTTTTTATAGTATATTCAAAATTTAACTAGCAGTTAAGTTTTAGAAAATTTTAAAATTATTATTAATGTAAAAATGAACGGAAACTAATGAAATACATTTCTATTGAATTGAAAACAAAGAGGAATTTGGTTTTATTATTATTTTGCGATTATTGCGATCGTTACAGTGAGTATAACGAGTTTTAAGTTTTCTTATTTGGAATCAAATGATCCTAAAGAATAAGTAGTGACGAATATATGATCTGTGGTGAATCCTATATTCGTGAAGTCCCTAGGGTTTCAGTTGTTCTCATGAGCCAGAGACTCTTCAGAGAACAAGATCCACTAAATAATAAGTTCTCCAAATAGGAAAACTGGTCACCACATGAAATGGTATTGGTTATTCTTATGAGCCAGAGACTCTTAAAAGAACAACTTCTACCGAATAGTAAATTCTACTTACTTGAACTTTGATGACTTTTTACACTTGGACTTCACACTAAATGAAACACTGTTGATGATGGGTATAACTTAAAAAACTGATTTATTGTAAAACTTTCATTGAATATATACCAAATTAACAATAAGCAAAACAACAACAATTGTTGTAATTTGTCAACAATTGTTTAAAAGAGTTTCCCAATATTATTTTTCCTTCGTAGACATTTTTAGTTTTACGAAGAAATTACATCATGATTGAATTGATTTTAATATTATTTTTTGTGTTTACAAATTATGCGAATTATGCATTAAATAATTAATTGGTTTTTGTTTGTTTATGTTTACATATAAGTTTTTCTGTAGTTTATTGGGTTATTGATATGATCTAGATTTTTATGTTGTTATTGGTATGATTTAGATATTTGTATTGTTATTGGTAGTTTCAGATATTTCTATGAATATCTATGCTACAGAATGTTTCCTAATATTACACATTTTGAATTGGTAAACGTGAGTATGATATTGCCATCCTTTTTTACCAAGATACAATAAAGACCGTTTGTACTGTTCCTGTGAGCACAATGTGCTTTTTCTGTTGTTGTCTTCGGTTCTTTTTGTTTTGGAATCAGCAAACCAAACCCAGACTCCCCCACATACGTAAAATCAAAAGAGCCGTTTAAATATTTTGGCTTGTCAAGTACAACAACATAAGGTAGGCCATCATCAGTAAGATATACATTTTCCATCCTTTCATTTACAGAACACTCCTAGCCTTGTGTACAAGTGGGCTCAAACAACTTAGACCATGATAAACCTATGTGGGTAAACTTTTTCTCTTTCACCCATTGTGTGTTTAAACCCATTCCATAGCAGTGCTTTACACCGTCACCATAGCAATCTGAGTTCGGAACACATATAGATCCACTCCTACTTTGATCTTTGTCCACCCACTCCAAAGCCTCAGCTTTGTCAGGAAGAAGATGAGTATCTCTGAAGTATAAGTTTTCATTGGATGTCAAAGTGGGCAGCTTGGCTTGTAACGAGAGTGTTTCTTCTATATATGACAGATCTATGTGCATTTCTGAGTTCTAATGATACAGTGGATTCAGCAACAAATGTATGCAATAATCGTAAAAATATCTTGGAAGCTTACACAGAAAATATTTTTAAATCTCTTGAATGTTACGAAAAAATACATTATGAGCAATTGTTAATGCAAGATAGATATTCGTTAGAACCCATGAAAAAAAGGATGAATTTGTAGAAGATTTAATACACAAATCGGTCAATATATTCAAAATTCATAATTTCATAGCCGCATGTATTTACTATAAATTTGTGAAAAACGGAAAAAGGACGATTTTTGAGATATGAGCTTTGAAGTAAACTAAAGTTTAAGGCGTCGTCAAGCGGAAAAGAGAAAAATTATTAATTTCTAACTTACACATTTCAATATTCAACTATTTTCTCTTTACATTTATTTATTTAGTATGTGTGATGAACCAATAGGTGAATGTAAAAACATTCGTTTATTGGGTGTCACAGTTTCAAATGACCTACTCTGGAATGATCATGTAATGGCGATGGCAAAAAGCGCGTCTAAAAAACTCGGCCTCCTAAATAGATGCAAAAAATTTTTCACTCCATATCAATTGCTCCATGTTTATAAGTCCTATATTCGTCCCTGTATGGAGTGCTGCTGTCAAGTTTGGAGTGCTGCCTCTGTTTCCATCTTGGCCCTCTTGGACTCTGTTCAAAAGCGAGCTATACGAATTGTAGGTGATCGAACTTTGACATCAAAACTTGATTCCCTACAACATCGTCGCACTGTTGCTGACCTCGTTGTTTTTTACAAATATCGTCATCAGCAGTGCTCAGATGAAATCAGCGGCATCATGCCTCAAACTTATTCTTACCCCCGTTCCACTCGGCAATCGGCTGCCGCAACCAGTGAAACGGTAAAGATCCCGCGCTGTCATACTGGCAGATCGCAGAGAGACTTCTTTGTCCGAACTGCGTACAAATGGAATAGTTTGCCGGAACACTTAGTCTCAGGTGGCTTCAACCCACAGATGTTTAAAAAAAGCGTTAATCTACACCTCAGAACGCCAGTTGTTGTGGGACCCAGGTCTAGACCTAGGTCTTAAAAGGTATTTATGTGTTGTTGTGACACATATTCTAAACCCTATTACACAACACATTTTATTAAAAAAAAAAAAAAAACATGTAAAAATATACTTAAATCGCTTGAGATTTGTAGGATCTTTAAAAAAACATTGAACACCATAACAAAACATCGTGAAAAAGCTTCAAAAATTCACACGCGCATTACTCCGATTCAGAGTACTCAAAAAAATATTCAGAAATCACCTTTTTTCTTTCGTCAATACCAAAAGCTCAGTTCAAAATGACGTTTAATATGGAGTTAGCAATCAACGTTTTGAAGTCATGGATTTGACAGTTTTACTCATCACGCGTTTTTGGCGGTTCAAAAATAAAACTGGCAGTGAAATTTATTCTCGATTGTGTATCTTTTTTTACTTTTTGAATAGCATAAAAAACGTTATCACGATAAAAATGGATTTGGTAGGTTTTACACTCTAAGCCGACGGACGATATTATAAGATTTTCAAAAATTCTTTATAATTTGCAAAAAAAATTAAAAAAACTTTCAAATAAAGTTATAAGCATTTCAAATTAATCCCTCTAAGTTGACCCACCCTGTATTTTCTTTTTCTTTAACAAAAAACAAACGAACTAATGAGACATCTATTGATTTTTTTGCAAATAGGTTAATAAAAAGATTTCTTTAATTGCGAGGTTTTCTCATAATTTAAACTCATTAGTCATTAGCACCAACTTAAACCTATTTTAAAAATTTTTTTGTTATTTTTAAAATAAATAAAAATTGGTTACAAAAGAATATTTGGGTTCCCTTTTTCTGACACCACTTCACATAACCATAACTCAATAAATTCAGCGGTTTTATTAACTAATTTCATAGATTTTGCATCTAGATTTACTTTTATTGTGATATACACAAAATTAGATATAAGAAATGTTAATAGTACAATAAAATTAAATATTATTATCTTTAATTTTTTAAACCTTTAATTTACACAATATTAGCGGAAATTATTTTGAATTTTTTTTTTCATTTTTAATGTGTTCAAAGTTTATAAGTCGTTTTTTATTTTAGGATAATTGTTTATGAATTTACAAAATAATGGCTTAATTGAAAAACCAAATTAAAAAAATTATGTTAAATTAACTTATTTATTTTTACATGCATAGAAAATATAAAACAAAAATTAAAAATATTTAAAATAAATAAAAAAATATATATTTATGTTTCGTTATGGAAAAAAATTAATAATTATGTATAAATGTAATATAGAACTTTATAAATGTTGATACAATTTTTTTTTTATTTGGCTTTAAACAAAATTAAATATCTATAAATAATAAATTCTTAATACAATAAAATTTTAAGCATACACCTGAAATAACTGTTTTCTTAGTTGAAAAAAATATTTTAGTCTAAATTTTATCATAAACTGCCAATTTTTCACAATTGTTTTTTTACAACTCAATATTTCTCATTCAATGACTGAATAATAATAATATCATATTCATTCCAATTGTTCATAGAAGTGATGTAATTTACCTTAATTTTCCATAAATCTAAAACAGTAATATAAACAAATAAATGACAATAATAGTTACAATATGCTTTTGCGCTT
Organism: Diogma glabrata; assembly: GCA_963693315.1. Classification (NCBI taxonomy): domain Eukaryota; kingdom Metazoa; phylum Arthropoda; class Insecta; order Diptera; family Cylindrotomidae; genus Diogma; species Diogma glabrata. The sequence goes on from OY856186.1 coordinate 10,822,338, forward strand.
ATTTTTTTTTTATTTAAAATATATTAGATAGATTATTATAAAAAATATAATTATATTATAAAAAATAAAATAAATGACAATACTTTATTATAGAAGAAAAATATTAAATGTATATTAAAACCTAAAATTTTAAATTTGTTTTTTAGTTATGTTTAATTTTGCGGTTTTCTAGGACTCTATAAAAATTGTATATGGCGCCCAAAGGTGGGTCTCGAAACCTAAAATTAGGAGTCATATCCGAATTTTATGTTTTTTCAAGAGACTGGATCGCTAGTTTAGTGTTCTATATGGCGCCCAAATGTGGGGCTCGACATACCATCCTGAGATGAGCTCATCCTATTTTTCTTTAGTTAAATACTTTACATGGCGCTCAAATGCTTGGTGGAATAAGAGTCTAACGGCGAAAGTTTATCTTTTTTCAAAACACTAGCTGTAATTTCAAAATCACTAATAATCTGTATTGAGTTAATTTTCAAAAACAAAAAAAATGTGGACGACTTACCACACACATATGCTTAAATTAATAGAAATAATATTTGCTGTTATTAATTAGATTTTCGGTAGCTTATCATTTTTAGTGGAAGACATTCAACGTAATTATTAGAAACCTAATTAAAAAAATTTAAAAGTTATTACCAGCACACGTCTTTCTCGGCTATAATCATATTTAATGTTTTTCGTGTGATAAGTCTGCAACAACAATAAAAATTCAATTACATGTAAAACTTGAACTTGAATAACTAGTCTCACCTTAATGTATGCGTAGGAATAGAAGCGGTATATAGAACACAAATCAAATTTTCATCAACCTCCAACGAGTGACATTTATGATAATCAGAGCACCAATATGATTCGGTACTTTTTGCAATATCATTCCCCGGATTATTATTGTCATTAGATGGTACAATTAATTGATCGATTACATCAACACTTTGATGAAAAAAAGTTCGTAGAATATCTAGCCTATGGGTACCGGAGACAGAACGTTTTCCACTGCTCGACGTTTGTATATTTCTTGAAAGAACATATTTCCCATGAGTTTTATTGATTAAAAGTATTCCCAAAATTCCAGAATCTAATTGAAGTGTCGATGGAAAATTTCTTGGATAACATTGTTCGGCAATTTCTAAAACTTCAAAATCATCTTTCCATATTTGTTGTGCTACATTTTCTATGTCAGAATATGGTGGTTCGGCTCCTAAAAGAACACACATGTTTACACCTTGAAGAATTGGTACAGATACCAACCGATATGCGACCTAAAAATAATCGTTTTGATAGTTAACCAACAAAAATACTAAATTTTTTTCCATACTTACATTTGGACTTCTATCAGGTAAAAATACAAGAACATCTATTTGTGGAGTACTCGAAGCATTCAACAGTGAAATTATTAATTTTCGATCATCCGCGCTCAACATCCACCATCCTTCTGTTCCGACTGCAATTTTTTGTCTGATCAAAACAAAACAAAATCCTGAACCAATTTGTTCACTAAAATGATTCAATTTCTCTAGGATTTCATTATTTTCCGGACATAAAATGCAATCGCTATAATTCAACAGCTCTGATTCCGCTGTTTCCAATAGAACATCAATAATCGGTAAACAATATTTAAGATCTCGTTTCAATTTGTCAATATTTTTTATATTTTTAATTTCATTTAGGCTTACACTGAAGGTAAGTAGTTTAAATGTTAAATCAATTAAATTAAGTAAAACTTTTTCAGTTATTCCTTTTGCTGCGCCAATTATCAAAATAGAATCTTCATATTCTTTCCATATTATTAAACCGTCTTTCATGTACGTCGTTTTGAGTTGAACATTTTGTGATTTACAAAACATATGAACACCATTTAAAGATCCAATTGTTGAGAACGGTAACTGAAAGATATTGATATTAATGTAAAGTCAACCAACAACGAATCAATTATTATTATTTTTATTAATATTATTTAAATAAAGTGGCATTCAGTGACATCTGTTGACATAATTTTAGTATTGCCGTTTTTTAGTTATTATTGTAATGAAGTCAGATATGATTTTTGTAAAAAGGAAATGAAATAAATAAAATTATTAAGTTGTAATATTGCTTGCCCACAAAAATCGACCAACAACAAATCTTTTCATATATCGAGAGTTGAATCGGATTTTCTCGAGAATGGATATTTCAAGATTGTATTATTACTCGACGGTCATCCTATGAAATCCTTCATCGATTTAGGAAGCGACGTGGTATCGTTTAAATTTTCGATGACAAAGGAGTTAGGGTTTAAATGGGACAAATTCAGTGTAAAATTAAATGGTTTTTGGAGTGGATGTGCATGACATTAGGAATTATAATCGATTCTACAATAACGATTGACAATGTCAAAATTAAAGTCAATATATTTATTTTACCTGACGACGCTCAACGAAAAAAACTAATGATAGGAAGAAGCGCATTAGACCAACAAAAAATTTTAATTATCAAATCGAATAAAAAATTAGAAATTAAGGAAGTTTCGAAAAGAAAACATGGCACCGGTGAGTTTATTTATCTATGCAAAATTTGTATTTGGATAATGCGAATCTAGTAAGTCGCGATTCAGTAACTAATGATGATCAAAATGCCAAAAATTTTAATTTTTTTATTTCAACGGATTTGATAGGGTTAAAAAAAAATTTTTCAAATATTAATGAAACAAGTTTAAACAGTATCAGCGAAACTAAATGCGTCGAAACGTTGTCACTAAATACACCGAGTGATGAGGTTAGTAATTTTATTGTAAACAATCCTTCGCCAGATTTGAATGAAACATTTGAGGATAAACAAATTAACAACATTATGATTAATGATATTCTTGAAAAATGTATAAATCCAGAGGCGTGGACAATCATACCAAAAATAGCGCAAGACAACTAATTCTTGATTATCGTGATTGTTTTGCGACAAATATGAAAGAACTGAGAAGAACAAATCGAGCGAAAATTAACATTCAGCTAAAGCAAGACGAACCAGTATCTTATCATCCCTATAGGTTATCGTACGTGCAAAGATAGGTCGTTGCGAAATATATTGAAGAATTACTTGAGATTGGGGTAGTTCGAAATTCTTCATCGAGATATTCTAGCCCGATCGTTATAGTCAAAAAGAAAAATGGAGAAGATCAAATATGCGTTGACTATAGGTTAGACTATAGGTTAGAGGGCATGAAATATTTTACGGTATTAGATCTTCCCTCGGGATATTACCAAATTGAAGTCGTCGAAGAATCTAAGCCATTGACATCATTCGTTACACCAGATGGATGGTCAGTACGAGTTCAATAGAATGCCATTTGGCCTGGCAAATGCTCCAGCTGTGTGCCAACGAATGATGAATTAGATAGCTCATGAAATGGGAAATAGTATAATCGTTTATTCGGACGGTGTTATTCTCCCTAGTATAATCATAGAAGAAGGGATGACTCTACTTGAAAGCTTACACTCAAATTGGTGAAATGCAAATTTTTGCAAAACAAGGTGGATTTCTTAGGACACGAAGTAACTGCTGAGGGAATAAGACCCGCCAACGATAAAATAGTTTGTGTTAAAAAATTCCAAGCTCCAAAGAATGTGCACGATGTCCGACAATTCGTGGGCTTAGCGAGTTATTTCAGGAAATTTGTGCCTAGGTTTGCGGAATTTGCTGAGCCCTTGACGCGCCTCACGAAGAAAAACATTAGCTACGAATTGTCAACTGAGAAAGTAAATGCTTTTGAAAATATAAAGAGAATTATCTGTGAACGTAATGTTCTCGTATTGTACAATCCAGAATGCGACCATGGGATACATACTGATGCCAGTGCAATTGGTTTGGCTGGTATATTATTACAAAAAGATATTGATGACAATTGGCATCCTGTAGCCTATTATAGTCAACGTACAACGGAACTGGAGCGTAAGTATCATAGCTTCGAGTTAGAGGCCGTCTCGACAGATTTCGTGTTTTCGTATTGGGGAAAACCATTTACAGTTGTTACCGATTGTAACGCTTTGAGAACCTTATCCACAAAAAAAGATTTAAATGTCCGTATAGGAAGGTGGTGGCTTAGGCTTTTAGAGTATAATTTTGATATTAGACATAGAGGAGGTGGACAAATGATTCATTGAGCAGGTCTCATGTTTTGGATTTGTCAACAATTGAACCAGCGTCGTTAGATATACTGAGAATTGAACAAACTCTAGGCAATACTTTAAACGTTAATGTGATAGATAGCAATTGGCTCGTAACATTGCAGAAGAATGATACCAATTTAACCGCGATTAAAAATAGCTTAAATATCAAACAAACCTTACCAAGAATATTGCATAAAAAACGATAAAACGATTGCTTATACCGAATTACTGACGAAGGGAGTTTATTTGTTATACCCGATGATGTACGTATAAAAATTGTCCAAGAAGCTCATAATCAACGAGGTCATTTTGGTCTTGAAAAAACGTTGCAAATTCTTCGAAAAACTTATTGGTTCAAAAATATGAGAGCATATGTTAAAAGATATCTGTCATCTTGCGATCGAATGTCTTTACAATAAAGAAAAAGGTGGAGCAAAGAAAAGTGAACTTCATCCAATTGAAATGGTACCTAAACCATGTCATACATGGTACGCCGATCATTTAGGACCAATTAAAAATACAACACGAAAAAATTTTTATGTACTAGTCATCGTTGTAACTTTTACAAAATATACACACAAAAGCTGTAAAGAATACTACAACAAAATATGTTATTAGCACTCTGGATGAATTAACGTTACACTTTGGAACTCCGACACGTTTAATCACCGACAGAGGTACCTGTTTCACTTCACAAGTTTTCGCTGATTATTGTATGCAGCACACCATCGAGCATATTTTAAATGCCACTCAAACCCCACGCGGCAACGGTCAAGTAGAAAGATATAACAGAACGATCTTAGCCTCACTTCGAACCATGAGTGAAGATGACCAGAATTGGGACAGTCAGCTGCGACGGATTCAGTGGTCCATAAACACAACTCCAAATTCTGTAACAAAGTTAACATCACATCAACTAATTATATTGCTACTCGCCGAGGGATATTTTGAAGGAGAAGATTTTGCTTGAACTTCAAGATTTTGATAGTATCGGATCGCCGCCGCAATCAAAGCACAATTTATTAGAACTACGTCGTCTCGCCTTCGAACGAATCCAATCAAATCAACACCATGCAGAGCCAAATATATATAAAGAAGATCTAGTAGTAGTATATCGCGAGCCCATATCAATAGGAGAAAGTAAAAAACTACAGAGGAAATTTAGAGGACCCTATAAAGTGACCCATGTTTTGCACGGTGATCGGTATCGTATTGAAGATATTGTGCCTCCCAAACAAAAACGTATTTCCGTGGAGTTTTTGCTTCTGACAAAATGAAGCTTGTCTAGAGGCCTGATTATGAAGATTTTAAAAATATCGAGGAAGAGGATTGAGGGCAATCCTATTTTTCAGGATGGCCGAATGTAAAGTCAACGAATCAATCATTATTATTTTTATTAATATTATTTAAATAAAGTGGCATTCACTGACATCTGTTAACATAATTTTAGTATTGTCGTTTTTGAATTTAGTTATTATTGTAATGAAGTAAGATATGATTTTTGTAAAAAGGAAATGAAATAAATAAAATGATTAAGTTGTTTGTTACAGTGTACATTAATTTCCCCTAAATGTTTACCTACTAACCGTCGAATTATTAGTTGTTAGTCAGGCTGAACAAGACTCGAAAGTCTCGAGTTTAAATCTCTATCAGAGCAAAAATTGTTGTTCAAGCTTTTCTTGAAAATAATCAATCCCCAACCAACGGTCTAGAAATACGCGTCAATCAAAAAAATTTTGTACGAAGACGAAGAGTCAGTTAACGCCTAAAGAGAGCACGATTGAGGCGAGGTCTATTTAAATATTTTCACATTTTGTTAGTTCTTTATAACTCTAGTTAAAACACGTCTATAGGGTCTTCTCTCCTTTGATTAATCATTTCCAGATATTAAAATTAATTAATTTCGTTTCTTATGTACTTTATTATTAATTAAAAACAAAAATTATTCGTGAATTACAAAGTTGAAGACTGAAAAACTTCAGATGTATTACCTACTTTGAGGTTTCACTGTACAAATTTACGTCAAACTTTTTAACACAATTTTATCTAATCAAAATGTAAACACAGCTGAAATTATAAATAACTCAATATTTACTTACACTGTCACAATCACCTTTTTTCTTGTTAAACATCGGTATCCCACCAGATAATGTTAAACAAATTATATGAATCGACATTTAAAAATCTTAATGTGATGAATTTTTGTAATAAATATTGTTTTATTATTTTTGATATAAAATTAATAAGATCGCGCATGCAACGCAAACAACAATCTTGCTCAACTACAAAAATATAAGTTTACTCAAACGTGTGTTCAATGTTAATCATTCTAAAAAATAACCAAAGTGGGGAATTATCTGTTATAAAAATGAGATACGATTGAAAAATTTACGCAAAATGACAGTTGATAAAAAGAGATAATCATATGCTTTGTTATGCTTTTTAAATCCAAAACTACTCAGAGAGACATTTATGATTTGGCTTCCTTTTCGAATTTAATTTTTATTCTCTTTTAACTGTTCGTGTATTGCTGACGTGCTTTTTAAAATTCGATGTTGTGTTATTTTTTATTCTGAATATAAATATTTTTTATATAAAACTTTTTATTTTTTATAAAGTTAGTGTTGTATTTTTATAAATATTGTTATAAGAAATTATTATAAAAACTACGTGTTGCGTTTATTATAAATTTATTAAATTACCATACAGTTTTTAAAGTTTAGTGTTATTTTTGTTGTTGTCATATAAATATATATATTATATAAAGCTAGTTTCAAAAAGAGTGAGAATGTGTTAGTCAATTATTATATGTGTTTGTGTTACATAAAAGGAAGTGATATAAAGAAAAATAAATAAATGCTGCAGCATAATTTTTATATAAATAAAAATTGAGTAAATGTAAAATAATTTCAAATATATATATGGGAAAGTGGAAGTGAGATAAATATATTTGTGCATAAAATTTATCGTGTTGTTTTTGTATAAATAAAATTAAAAAAAAAAAAAAACAAAAGTTCTAATTGGATTATTTTTTAAAGGAAATTATTAATAATTAAAGATTACTTTAAAATTTATATATCCTGGAATTTTTCTGTGTTCCTGGGAAACATCGTTTTCATTCTAACAACGTAACGGTAAGATTTATGATTATTAATTTGAATTAAGTTTATAGATTTGATTTGTTTTGATTATTTTATATATATTATTACGAGGATTGGAGGATAAATCAATATGATGCATGTTGGTTCTTGTCCTATTTACAAAAATCTCACAGCTGTGGAATGGAGAAAAAATCAATCATGATGGTTGATTTTGGGTTTTGGTCGGTTTTTAGATATAATTTTTATTGAATTAAATTAAAATATCAATTTAATTTACTATAACGTTGACCCTTTATTTACCCTTTAAACGTGAAAAACAATGAAGTTTATTGAAAACGGAAAACAAAAGCACAGAGTGAAATATGAATGTATGTGCATAAATTGTACATAGTTGGTTACAGTAAAATTAATTTATTATTTTGAACTTTAAATATAAATTTGAATTATTTTATCACGATTTTTTTTAAAATTAATGTCATTCAACCAAGGGGTATGTTTGTCTGTTATTTTTATTTGCAAATAAATGTTTCGTATATTTGTAAATAATGCTTTTGACAGCTGCTCAAAACTGTGTACAAGATAGTGGTAAGATTACGAAAATACGGGCGACTTGAGTTGATTTGAATTTTTATAAAAAAATTAATAAAAAGAAAAGACGCCAAAAATTTATAATCTAAATAGCTGTAGAGGGAGTTCCAGTCTTCTTCGACCAGGCTTGGTGTATATGCGCCATAATACAGCAGAGCATTTGCAGATAATGTGTTACATCGTTTCATGTTGTGTTTGAAGAACTAGAGAGTGGGCTACTGAATTACATTGTACCACTGTGTAGCCAGTTGCTCACATCAGTCTGACATTGTTTTTTATTGCAATATTTGGTAGATTTTGATATCATTATCAAACTAATTTTGTGTCGATTCGTTTCGACTTCGACAAAAGCGCAGTTCTTCGATATATATTAGTACCCAACACCCCCGTATCAGAGCATTCATTGTTTTGTAATCCGTCGATATTCCGGATGCTGACAACAAGTTTCGTAAAAGCACTACATATCAATCAAAGCATCGGAGAAAGCCCCAACCATGGAGAGCCAATATTCAATACCGTTGCCTTATATCGCTCAGTTTGATATGCATGCTGGGTAGACTGAAATGCGTTTTGGTTCAGACAAACATACCCAATGACAGTATGTTTTCCATTCGTTTCATTCTTGGATTGGGTATGAGCCGGAAACTATCAGTTTATCTCCATATATTAGGAATCTGCTAGGATGAAGCTTGCTTTTATTGCACAGATTTTCAAGGGCGGATGGATATGACAGAAAGATGGTTTGTCGCTTGTGCAGAAAGATCGGCAAAGTTATAGCATCTCCTGGAAATTTGTACGGTTCGAACGATTTCATTTTCATTTTGTTCTGTTGGGGGTAATTATTGTATTGTCTAGTTGGTTTCATAATTATTGAATCCAAAGTGCCAGTATGTGGTCTATTTGACTCTACTGTGTCCCGTGCTAAGGATGTTGAACCTATGTCAGTCTCTGGTATCTATAACATCATTTTTGTTGATCGAATACAGTGGATTTTTGTGGCAATTAGTTTTTAGAGTCGGGCTGCAGGAGATAAATATGGATTTCAATCTCCACCGTAAATATCTGCTAATAAATTCGGTTGGTAGAAATTTATTTGACGTTTGTTCTCCTCAGACCAACGTTCTCGGTTCCTCCCTACCCGCGAAATACGAGGTGTGTTAAAAAAATAACGAGAATTTCCACTTTTTAAACAAAATATTTATTTATTCGTCTACATTGATATTGTCGCCTTCAAAATAGTCCCCATTAGAGATTATGCACTTATGCCAGCGCTTCTTCCTATCCCCGAAACACTTTTGAAACTCGATCTTTTAGATAGCCTTTAGTTCTTTCAGCAAAGCGCTTTTAATGTCATTTATGGGAGAAGGTTCTCTTTATTTTTGGAAATAGGAAAAACTCACAAGGAGCCATGTCTGGCGAATATGGAGGCTGGGGCATCATTACAGTATTGTTTTTGGCCAAAAATTCACGAACAAGTAATGAAGTGTGAGCATTGGAAAAAGCACATTGGAAAAAATGTCATGACATGATCCAATTAATATGCCAACATTATCAGCGACTTCTCTAATTGTGATTCGGCGATCGTTCATAACCATTTCTTTCACTTTTTTCACGTTTTCATAGGTTGTTGATGTGCTGGGGCGACCAGGGCGTTCGTCATCTTCAACGTCTTCACGGCCTTCTTGGAAACGCTTATACCACTTTTATAAACTCTTGCTTTACTCATAGCAGACTCACCATAGACCTTTGTTAACATTTTACACACCTTGTTACACTTTATTCCATTTTTTACGCAAAATTTGACACAAGTTCTTTGATTCGAAAAACGAGAAGCGTCGAGCTCATAAAAACACGCCTAACCTTAGTGGCTGTCACAGACAAAGTAAACAATGAAAATAGTTGGAAATTTATCATACTTAAGGGGCATGTATACCAACCTAATAAAAAATTTGTCAATCGGACCCTCCAAGCCCGCGAAATTTGAAAATTCTCGTTATTTTTTTAACACACCTCGTATATTAGCTGTGTGTTTTTGTTGCTGTCCAGTGTCCGTCCATGAGCTTTTTGCTGTCCGCCCATGATTTCTGGCATGCAGTCTGACGCATAGCGTGGTCGATCGCTGGTGAAATATATTAATGCCGTTTGTGCAATGCCTTAGATCAGACACTCTCGCTACTTTTACAGAGCTAATTCCCTTCCCATGTCAACATTGATAATGGTTTTCAGGTCAAACTATAGCGCAAGACGAAGTAAGAAGTTTTTTTCATACTAAGTTAGACTTATTTAGTGTTAATTTAAATAAATCACAAATTAACGTTTCTAAATATTCGAAGATACCATGTTAAGTCAAAAGTAGAGAGTGTATCCCTTTGCTGTTTCATAGATTCCACTCCCTGGTCATCTAAGTTATCGATTTGGTTTGTAAGTTTTAGTAGATCTCCTGGTCTTCTAAGTTCTAAGGCTTGGCACGTTCCAGGTTCCCATTTTTCAATCGTAGTCCGGGGACAGTTTCCGAGGTCGTTCTTGAAATGAGTCCGAGATAATCTGAGACCAGTGTACAGAATTCATAACAAAAATTTTTTTATGGAAATCGGAAGTTAGCCCTTCACCCAACCCAAATTTTCGTGAATGGGTTCGTTCTGCAACTTACTTAAGGTCACCAAAAACAACCTTTTTACACGTTTATAGAACGAGCCGCTTGATCAAAGACAGACGCCCGCTCTAAGTCACCCCTAACCTAACATAGAACAGAGATTTGAAAATTGAAACCAAAACTTGAGTTCCTACAACATCGTCGCACTGTTGCTGACCTCGTTGTTGTTATCAATAACAAAAGATGAGTTAAAAACAAATGAATTATCAATGCTGTAGAAACTATTCGGGTTGCAGTGACCAAACTTATTTTAAAACGAAAAATGTGCTGATATTAAGCTTGAAAGCCTATAGCGAAACATTCTTGATTCGAACTAGCATGCATATCAAACCGAGTAATCTAAGGGAAAAGGAATGGATAAATTCGTAAAAAAGATTCAGAGCCCAGAAATATAAACGCAGCAATTCCAGGAATGAACATCCATTTGCATGCTTTCATCGATTCAGCCACAAAAATCTCATAACGCATTACATTATCGCGTTGATTATTAATATACTGCAAAGTTGGCAAATTAAGACCAAACTAGGAAACGGTTTAGGAAGTCCCTAGGGAAAAGTACCTTCTTTTGGTTGATAGTTGCAGACGATTTTTATCAAAGACTTTTGTTGAGTCCTTGTAAAATAAAGCTATTCTATGTTCCAGATTGCCTCTACAAATTAGCAATCACACTTCAGAAGACAACTATTACATGTATTACGTTACGAGAAAAGAAGAAAGTTGATAAAAGACGAATGCAAAAGTTATTATTTATTAATATCAATTATAGAAGAGGAAGTGCTAATCTTCCTTGTTAAGCTTGATGTATCTGTGGACAGTGTCATAATAGGTCAGAGCAGTTGCAGATAATGTGTTCCATTGTTTTAGCATCCTAGCTGCAGAATTTGCATATATCAAAAGTAACTCTTGGGCAATTCGACGCACGATTCTGGACCAATTGATTTTTTGCTGGTGCTTTTTATGAAAGTTTCAAGAACTGGAGAGTCGGTTCGTTCCCTTGTATCCCTGTGTGACCACACAAGTGTGACATAGTTTTTTTGCAATATTTGGTAGATTTTGGAAGCATTCTTATACTACCTTTGTGCCAATGCGCGTCAACTTCGACTTTGTTTATACTAGAACTCAACACCCTCTCATCAGTGCCTTCGTTGTTTCGGGAGCCGTCTATATACCAGGTTATCGAAGATGGTCTGCAACTATCAATTAAAGCAACGGCGAAAGCCCTTACCCTTAGAGTCAGCCTCTAGATGCCATGACAGTCTCCAATGCGTTTTCTAGTTTGACCTAATTTTCCAACTCTGTTGTATATACATTATCTACGCGATAATGTGAAGACTGATGAGTGATAAAAGTTTTTTGCCGATCCTATTTACATTTGAAATGGATGTTCATAAATGTGTCTGCAATTGCCTTCGCTCCCTACGTTTCAATGTGCTCTCAATGCCGTTCCAGTAGATTACTCGGTTTTTATGTATGCTTGAGGCATACATTCCGACTGCCAGCACGTTTTGTGGTGGTTGGACTTCTGGATTGAATGTTCACAAGTCTTAAGCTTGTATTGCTTGCACAGGCTTTCGAGATATGATATGCAAGAATGGTGGTCTGTCACTTTTGCAGAAAAGCCGGAAAAATTGTTTTTCCGGTCCGAACGATTCCATTGCCCATCTTGTTCTGTTGGGGACCAATATTGCGTTGTGTAGTTGGTTTCCTAATTGTAGGACCCACAGTTCCAAGGTCTGGTTTGTTTCACTCTACCGTCCTTAAGGGTGTTGAACCCAACCAGTGGGTTTCTAAAAATCTGCCGATTGTATACAGTGAATCAGTGTGACAATGAACGAAATTAGTTTTCAGATTCGAGCTGCAAAAGATGAATATAAATTTCAATTGCACAGCTGTTAACAAAACTGGTAACAAATTAGGTTAGTGGATATTTTTTCGACGTTTGATTATAGAGGATCACTGTTCTTGGTCTCTCTCTCTACCCACCTGCAAAATATATCAGTTGTGTGTTTTCGTTGCTGGGTTGACCTTTCTGTTTTTTGCTGTCCATCCGTGTTTCCTGGCTTGCGGTTTCACTTGACGCAGAACGTGGTCGATCGCTGTGACATGACTTAATATAGCTGCTTATAGACAGTCCTGCAATGCCCTGAATCAGACGCTCTTGCTCCTTTTATTTGCATCTTTTCCTTTGACTATGACCTTCAAAGCTAACTCCCCTGGCATACCAACTTTGATCATAGTTTTCAGCTCCAAATCTATAGAAAGACTACATACTTTGGTGGTTTCCTCTATTTAAAGAGGTTCCTTGATTGACCCAACTATGGTTGCACCGATAAGCAAAATGGCCGATTGCCGATTACTTGAATACATTATCGGCCTATACCGACTAATGAGCTGCTCATAATGCGCTTTTAACAATTATTAAATTGCAAAATATGTATTGTATATTGGTTGACCATCTTTACCGAGGGTTTCACCCAGGGATGCATAAAATCCGATGTTTTTTATTTATATTGGATTTTTTTGATTTAAAAAAAAAATATTTCCATTTCCAATTTCTGAAGAAGGGGTTCTATACCGCTTTAAAATGTTAAATCCATTAACCAGTTTTGATATACAAATTCAAACGTAACTTTTTCCTGTGATATTAAAGAGCATTTTATCCAGTTTTTAAAATATCTTCAGAATTTTATTCAATCTCCAAAGCTACGTTCACTTCTTTATAATTCTTCACTGCTTAAATAAAATGTGATAACCGAGTAAACAGCAAATGTTGATAATCGGTCAATAAACTCGGAAAAATACCGATACCGATTAATGGGCAAAGTGGCCGATATGGCTGATTATCTACCGATTAATGGGTGCAAATGCAATCATAGTTAATAAAGTTCGAAATTCAGAACATATAGATACTAGTCATAATCGATTGTTCACTGTGACACGCAGTCTACGAACGCAGTGGAAGCTGTGAGCTGCACCAAATGGGACGCTGAGGTTGTTTGCCGTGCTTCACTGTGAGTTTGATTATATACTCGTGCAATTTTGTAGCTATCTCCCATTTAGCACCTCTTTGTGCACAACACCTTTCAAAGCTTCCACTCTATACGTAGCCTAATTCGATCTTTTATCGAGGATTTTTTCGCTTATTTGAAGAAACTTGTTTGAAATTTATTTCCAGCGTCTGGTACACGGACGGCTCCCAAAAAAAACGAAGACACTAATGTGGGGGTGTTGGGTTCTTGTATAAAATAAAGTAAGTTCTGTGTTCCAGATTGGCCTTACATTTTACTAGTCGCAGCTTAGATGATAACTACAACATGTAATCCACCTCATATGGTCGGTTATGGAGTGTTCCGCAAGGTACACTTTATGTTAATCTTTTTTCCGAAAAAGAACACAGAAAAAAAATTACTCCATCTGCTTTGCTTCTCTCCTAAACTTCCTTAAGCCAGATTAAAATATGAGGTAGCACTATAAAAGTAAGCGCAGGTTTATCACAAAAAAAATCGGCACACTTTTACTTCTAATCTGTTTCATGTTGACGTTGTTCAATAATGTGTTTGATCAAACCAAAATAATATTGAATTTGTGTTTACTGTTGTTTCAAATTGTGTCGACATGCACGAAGCGAATGAAAAACTTTTGCTATGCATCAACATTAATTTTTGTTTCCATAGAAAATTGTTTGGTGTACTGTTTTGTTTAAAAAAAATAACCAAAATACTGTTGACAATTGAATATAAATTACAACCCAAAAAAATATTTTAAATATTTAAAGAAATTTGGGTGATATGATATTGCAATTTCAAGCGTAAATCTATTTCGACCTTTTACTATTGTATTTCGTAAACAGAACCAAACCTTTTGAACTCAAACTGCAAAATGACACGTCTTAAAATATGAAAAAATTTTAGATATTGTTTGAAGTGTGTACAAAATATATTGTCAATTTGATGAAAGAAACAAGCATGTAGGAGAACTTGTAATTTCTGTATTTAATTCCTATACAGTAAATTAGTAGGAAGAGATTAAGAACGTGTGTTTCTTAAAGTAAATAAATTATCAAAAAAATTGTGAAAGATAAGAAAAGTAAATCCGAGATAAATATGTATAAACTAAACAAGTAAACAGTCAATCGATGCATTATGTTTTTAAGTAAAAAGTTTGAAAAATAAACTTTGTTTGTTAGTAAGTCGGAATTGAATTTTTTAAAATAAAGAAAAAGGTTCAACATTCGTGCCAAGTTAATTTTCTGTCATGAAAAGTTTCAACTCTATAAAAAAGTTAAGTTATTCATTATTACTAAAATTATGTTAAATCGACCTCTTTTTTCAAACCATTTAAAAATGACAACATGTTGTCTCTTTTTGTTAATTTAACCCCAATTAATCTAAAAATCGTTACATGCGGGTAATCATTTTCTTGGTGGTTTGTATTTTATGTTTTTAATTTCTCAATTACGATATGCTGTGAAATTAATGTACTGTTTGATCTGGATATAATTTACAACAAAAACATTTAACATAAGTCTTGTTCCTTCAAAAACATAAAATGTGGAATTTCGATAAATTAATAAACTTGTTGGATCACATCAGAAACAAGAGTACGTTATAGGTCTATTCTGCTTTTGAAGATATCGAATGTTTCGAACAAGAAATTATATATTAATTATTCCACTGTTCCTGTCCTTTCTGCAAGCATGCCTGGTGTGAAACCAGCCTACAAAATATATATTTCTATATTTATTAGGATGGAGAAGCGTCCCATATTATGTACTGTAAATTTACATACCGGTAGATTTCAGCCTAACAGTTGTTGACGATTATAATCGTCACGTTAGGCTAAGATATCGAAAAATTTAGATGAAAGATTTCTGTTCTGCGGTGGGCATAGTCCGTGGAGCCCACTAATGTGAAACTTTGAGCTTTTATAAAGATTTTGTGATTGACTATTATATTTAGAACCGGCAATCAAACCGTGACTCCATACAGCAATATTGGTCAAACTATCTAGTTATATATCCAGTGGACAACGTGAGACTCGAGTTTATAGCTAGTTGTTCTCGCTATTCTGATTTGAATAAATTATTTGATTAAATTTATACTAATCCCTTAGCTAGTGCCTAGTTGTCCTCGCTTTATAAATCCAATATAATATTTCCTTCGATTTAATTAATTGAAAATAAATCTAATTGCTAGAGAAACTAGGGGTTAGGTGGGTGGGTGAGTTTTCTGCATAGGATCTTGATGAAACTTTGGCAAATGATACAGGTTCACTTGAAAATGGAAGATCTGGATTCATTTCAAATTTGGACAAAATGGCGGGGGGGGTCTCCCGAACACCTCTAAGTTTAAATCTTGAATAACTTCTGATCGCGGGATATGATCTTATTGAAACTTAGCATATAAGGTTTTAGTACTGTTTCCAAGATTTCTGCATACCAACTTCCGGTTTGTCACTTCCGGTTAAAAAGTTTTTTTTCCAGGTGTTTATCCCTACTCTAGCCTACAATTACCGATCGATTTTCATGAAACGTTGCGAAAAGCTTTTAAATAACATGAGAAAGATTTTATCAGCTTTTGGAGCACATTGGATAAAGGGTTGGGGGGTCCACCATACAACAGGTGGTTTTTTCCACAAAGTTTTTATGTTTGTTGGGAGCATAAAACATTCATTCGTGAATGAATTTTGATGAAACTTTGGAAAATGATGCAAACATGTATGACAAAGAACTGATTAGTTTTTGAGCGATAGTGAACAAAGTGGTGGGTGGTCCCTGGAGCACCTGTTTTTTTGAAAGCTCTATAACTTCTGTACCTGATAAGCGAATTGGATGAAACTTGGTACATGAGTATGTAGTACGGTTTAAAATAGTTCTGCATCCCAACTTCCGGTTTTTCACTTCCGGTAAAAAAATTTTTTTTGTACTTTTTTGATGTTTTTTCAGTATCTTTATGCACACTACAGCCTACAATAATGAAGTGATTATGATGAAACTTATGGAATAGGGTTCCAATTAGTGTGAAAAGATAATTATCATGTTTTGGGACACATTGATCAAAGTGGTGGGGGGTCTACCATACAAATGCTGACCTTTCTCACTTTGTTTTTTAAGTTTGTTGGGAGCATACAGACTTCATTCATTAATTTATTTTAATGACACTTTGGAAAAAGATGGAGACTTAAGTAACAAAGAACTGATTAGTTTTTGGATAATATTGGAATAAGTGGTGGGGGTCCTCCCGAACACCTGTTTAATGTGTCACACTTTTTTCAATGTTTGTTGGGAGCACAGCATTCGTTCGTGAACGAATTTTGATGACACTTTGGAAAATGATGCAAACATGTATGGCAAAGAACTGATTAGTTTTTGAGCGATAGTAAACAAAGTGGTGGGGGGTCCCTGGAGCACTTGTTTTTTTTTAAGTTCTATAACTTCTGTACCTAATAAGCGAATTGGATGAAACTTGGTACATGAGTATTTAGTACGGTTTACAATAGTTCTGCATCCCAATTTCCGGTTTTTCACTTCCGGTAAAAACATTTTTTTTGTACTTTTTTGAAGTTTTTTCAGTGTCTTTATGCACACTACAGCCTACAATAATGAAGTGATTATGATGAAACTTATTGAATACGGTTCCAATTAGTGTGAAAAGATAATTATCATGTTTTAGGACACATTGATCAAAGTGGTGGGGGTCTACCATACAAATGCTGACTTTTCACACTTTGTTTTTTAAGTTTGTTGGGAGCATACAGACTTCATTCGTTAATTTATTTTAATGACACTTTGGAAAAAGATGAAGACTTAAATAACAAAGAACTGATTAGTTTTTGGACAATATTGGAATAAGTGGTGGGGTTCCTCCCGAACACCTGTTTAATGTGTCACACTTTTTTCAATGTTTGTTGGGAGCACACGGCATTCGTTCGTGAACGAATTTTGATGACACTTTGGAAAAAGATGCAAACATGTATGGCAAAGAACTGATTAGTTTTTGAGCGATAGTGAACAAAGTGGTAGGGGGTCCCTGGAGCACCTGTTTTTTTTAAAGCTCTATAACTTCTGTACCTGATAAGCGAATTGGATGAAACTTGGTGCATGAGTATGTAGTACGGTTTAAAATAGTTCTGCATCCCAACTTCCGGTTTTTCACTTCCGGTAAAAAAAAAATTTTTTGTACTTTTTTGAAGTTTTTTCAGTGTCTTTATGCACACTACAGCCTACAATAATGAAGTGATTATGATGAAACATATGAAATACGGTTCCAATTAGTGTAAGAAGATAATTATCATCTTTTGGGACACATTGATCAAAGTGGCGGGGGGTCTACCATACAACTGCTGACTTTTCACACTTGGTTTTTAAAGTTTGTTGGGAGCATACAGATTTCATTCATTAATCAATTTTAATGGCACTTTGATAAAAGATAAAGACTTTATTGACAAAGAATTGACTAGTTTTTGGACAATATTGGGATAAGTGGTGGGGTCCTCCCGAACACCAGTTTATTGTTTCAATGTTTTTGGAAGCATACAACATTCGTTCGTTAAGTAATTTTGATTACACTTTGCAAAAAGATGCAAATATGTATGCCAAGGAACTGATTAGTTTTTTTAACGATAGTGAACAAAGTGGTAGGGGGTCCTCCAAGCACCTGTTATTTTGGAAGCTCAATAACTTCTGTACCTGATAATCGAGTTGGATGAAATTTGGTACATACACATTTAGTACGGTTTACAACAGTTCTGCATCCTAACTTCCGCTTTATAACTTCCGATAAAATTTTTTTAGAACTACGAAGTCCATAATATTGGTTAGCTTTTAATTAAAGTATTTGATGGATATTAGCTCATTATATATCCAGAACACTATGTTTCCAGAGCTGTGGTGAAGTCAGTCTATGCATCAGCGTCGCAATATTTTTTTTAAGTTTTTCTTCGAGATCGTTAAGTGAGAGGTGATCCAACATAACTTTTGAATAGTACAAAATACAACCATGTGATTAATTGAGTAAAAAACTGACAAGTACAAGAACAACCATAGTTGCTCTTTATCTGCCGAAAGCATTGCATGTGTAACAAGCTTCTTTTTGGCATTATCCCAGACATCAGAATGCCTGATATATTCAAGTCCTGGACTGGTACAGCTACACCAGGCGCTATCAAATGTTCTTTGATTTTTGCAACTTTAAAATTAATCAGGCAAAGATTGTCAAAATGCGAGATGCGTTCACCATTTTTTAACCTATAAATGAGTTTCTTTCACCTGACTAACGTCATCTGTATCAAGTCACGCTAAGAAATAGTGCTTGCGACTGGAACCATTTGACTTTAACTAAGAAGCTACACCGCGAATAAATGTCTATTTAAAAATTCAATAACTTTGATTCCTGCAATTCAATTTGAATGAACTGGGTCACATAGCTGTAAATACCAGAATGCCTGTTGTCAAAATTGAACCAAAATTGAACAAAGTACAGGAGGGACTTAAAGAAAAACTTTAATGATTTTTAATAAGAGTTTTTGATAGTCAACGAAGTCTGCAAACGTAAACCTAATTATCTTTCATTGCTCAATTTTTTCGGTATTTCGAAATTTTTTATTTTTTATTTTGCTCTTCATTCGTCGCTTTAATAATGAAATGACGTATACGCAAAAGTATAGTTTCGAGATATTTGAGTTTAAAGTTTGATGTGCGCATGCATTTGCATGGACGTTAATTTATAATTTATTAATTCTTACCCCCAGTCATAAAATAATTCGAAAATGTAAAAACGCCAATTCAAAGATACCCTTATGGGGAATGCAGCGCACCTATAATATAAAAACAACGTATAAATAGCATACGTTGTTTCATTATTAAGGCGACGATATTGAATTAAGAATATTTAACAAACTCTTTCATTTTCTAGCCGCTTGCTAGTATTTCCTTTGCATGCAAATTGCAAAACTTTCAACTCTGGTCTCTGTGCATATCTTTTAGTGTTTTACTCATTTCAAATTGATGCCGAACCTTTTTTAAAATATTTTTGTTCTTTACTATTAATTTTTTTTTGTGGGGGTTGGAAATTTGTTTTAGAACACGAGGGTAAGCTTGTCCGACCAAAATGTGTCTGCTATTGTCCAGTCTCACGAGTGACATTTTGGTATGTTTGGATTGTCAGACTAGACAATAGCAGACAAATTTTTGTCGGACAAGATTCCGGGCAATCGGCCTTATTTCGGAGCTTGCCGCACGAAAAAGCGGCCGAATCGAGAAAAATGGCAGAACAAAAGTTTTCGGACTCGTCAAGGACAAGCACTTCACAAAGTATAAAATATGTGGTAACGGTGTGAAAGTGAAAGTCGCACTTTTTTAACAATAACTCAAAAAATGCATCGCAAAATTAAAAAAATTGATTTGTTTTCTAAATTAAGCTCTTTCAAATGACACCCCACTTGACCACATTTTAAATAGTGTTTTGACCCCTTCTCATTCCCACCCACCCCCTTAATAAATCTAATTATGATTATATGACACTTTTATATTAAAACTTACTAATTATTCTATCATTCCAAATACATTTGAAAATTTTCGTTTAGTTATGTTCGGAGCTAATCGAGGTAAGAAAACACGAAAAAAACGTCATTATTCCAAATTATACAAATGATGAGGTGTAAAATTCCAAAATAAACTTTTAAGGAATACTGAAATGATAATGAAGCCCTTTCATATGATACTTCAATCTATAAAAAAATGTATTTTTTCACAGGTCTGACATCGTATTCCTGTAAACACAACGAAAACCGCACTTTAGTTTTATTTGTATCCGTCATTTCATGTGGACAGATTAGTTTTATACCCACCTCAAATTTCAAGTTCATATAGCATTTATAGTTTACGAGATAATCGATATAATGTGAAAAACTCGTTTTACTCTCACTAATATTCATTCATTCCGTATAAAAAATGGAACCCTAAAAATTCCTCAGGACAGACACTATCCATGTAAGTAGTTCCAAACAAAACTTTAAACTCGGCTTACAGTGTCTACTATCCCGGTTGAAAGGATGAACTACTACATTTTTCATCCCAGGATGGAGCTTAAAAGATTCAGGTTTATACTGGAATGAATAACTTGTGGCCAGCGCTCTGGACAGTAACTGACTTGTTTGGAACGGGTTGCAATTACTCTAATTTATACACTGAAAGAAAAAATTCAGTTACTGCTTACTACAACCTCTTGTCTAGCCTTGTAATAGGCAAATCGGTTGTATTGCCGAAAAACCAAACATTGTCACGATTCTACCTAAAACTATATTGTATTCAACTTCAATTCAGCCTATTCAATATCTCAATAAACAATAACAAAATAAATTATTTATATCATTAACATCATATCTCAATCACAAAATTAAAATCAACCACTGTCACCAACATGTAATTCTGTTTCCAAGATAAAAGTCCGAGAAAACAAAAAAATTAAATAAAATACATGCAAAATAATGGAGTCTCAAAATTTCTCGAGATTTTTGTCAAGAATAAAGAAAATTTTTAAAGAAAATTGTAAAGAAAATTTTTAAAGTTATTATATTGTTCGTGTAAATTATTTAATTATTATTGTAAATTTAATATTGGTATTTATACTAAATAAAGATAATTCAATTCAAATTCAAAAAGAATTTTCTTAAAATAATCAAAATATTAAGAAAATTGTATTTAAGGAATACCTTTTTGCAGAACGCAAGTTATTATAAGATGAACTGCCAAAGTTGAGAAAAAGAAAATTAATTATAAACGGAACATTACAACCGTGTAAATAGAAGTAGAGTGATTTTTAAATTGTGAATAAAGTTTTGTGTGTTATTGAATAGAAAAATTGTGTATTTTTTAGACGCTGTGTAACACTGAAAATTTCTACAATCACCCGTTGGAGTTGTTGAAACTATTGTAAAAATATTCTGGATAGGAATATTGTTTACTGGATTTTTTTTTCTGTTTTTGTGAAACACCAATATTAACGTGGCAATAAAGATTTGGTTGGCACAAAAGAATTACATAATAGTGTCCAAACTTTAAAGTATGTGGGCGAATTTAGCAAATGTACTAGGTAGTACCTATAGCTGAAACATCTCACCAAAAATAAAATATTTTTAATGTGTTTTAAAAGAAACATGATACTGAAAAAGGGACGGCAGAATTCAATACAGCATCCGATACATTACGTACAATTGATCTAACTTGGGACCAAAAACATGGTGACACTTTATTTCAACTAAACTATAAAAGCTAAGCTAAAGAGCTAAAACTAACGATAGTTAACAAGATCTGCACATTGACTATGACGAGAATCGAGATTTGGCTGGCTATATGAATAAAGTCGCCGACTGGGGTGACCAAAACCTTGTCAATTTCAACTCCACCAAAACACAGCTGTTGATTGTTTCCAGATTAAAGACCGAGTTCCCCAAAGATATTTTATTTAGTATGTGTGATGAACCAATAGGTGAATGTAAAAACATTCGTTTATTGGGTGTCACAGTTTCAAATGACCTACTCTGGAACGATCATGTAATGGCGATGGCAAAAAGCGCGTCTAAAAAACTCGGCCTCCTAAATAGATGCAAAAAATTTTTCACTCCATACCAATTGCTCCATGTTTATAAGTCCTATATTCGTCCCTGCATGGAGTACTGCTGTCAAGTTTGGGGTGCTGCCTCTGTTTCCATCTTGGCCCTCTTGGACTCTGTTCAAAAGCGAGCTATACGAATTGTAGGTGATCGAACTTTGACATCACAACTTGATTCCCTACAACATCGTCGCACTGTTGCTGACCTCGTTGTTTTTTACAAATATCGTCATCAGCAGTGCTCAGATGAAATCAGCGGCATCATGCCTCAAACTTATTCTTACCCCCGTTCCACTCGGCAATCGGCTGCCGCAACCAGTGAAACGGTAAAGATCCCGCGCTGTCATACTGGCAGATCGCAGAGAGACTTCTTTGTCCGAACTGCGTACAAATGGAATAGTTTGCCGGAACACTTAGTCTCAGGTGGCTTCAACCCACAGATGTTTAAAAAAAGCGTTAATCTACACCTCAGAACGCCAGTTGTTGTGGGACCCAGGTCTAGACCTAGGTCTTAAAAGGTATTTATGTGTTGTTGTGACACATATTCTAAACCCTATTACACAACACATTTTATTAAAAAAAAAAAAAAAAAAAAAAATATTGCATTGAACCGAAAACGCGCAATGTGAATTTCATATACTTTACCATTGTTTTTGAAACTGATGAAAAACAGCAACGCGGTTTATCGAAGTGAATCAAATTCACAAACCAAGCTATGAAAACGAAAAATGTCACACTCGAATGCCCTGTTCATACTAAGATCTGTAAAATGTCTTGCACTGACATTATAAGGAGCACGGACATGTCCTGGAGTAACATTATAATGAGTCTTCGGCAACTAAAGAAGCACAGCTTCCCTTTGAGCCGGTCGCCAATTCTTCAAATGTTTTATTTGTTTTTTTAAATTGAAGTTGTATCAAATTTTATTTTATAAGTAACACATTTACTTTTTTAGTTATTTAAAATCAGTATTCATATATGTATTAACCTGGTTGTAGTGCGCGTTTTCTAGATATAGATAGCTTCTACGGGTCGATTTACGGTTCCTATGGTTCCGTGAAAAAATTATTGAGGCAAAGTTTGTTCCCAATAGGAGGAGGGTAACCATAACGGTCCCTAAGGGGGACAATTTGACACAAATTTGACGAAAATAATTCGTAGCTTTCCCAGGGTGATCCCTAGAGGGGTCAAATGTATGAACAGGTCCTATTATATTTTCTTCCCAACATTTCTGTCGATTATACCTTCCCCCTTCTTCCACCCTTTCGGGGGTCTCCCACAAAAGTTAAATTGATTTTTTGTCTGAATTCGCTGTGACTGCCCCGAAGTGGCCAATAGTTGGGTCAAATGTATTTTTTATTTATTTATTTATTTTATTTTATAAAAAAAACTCAAAAAATGAAGAATAATGTTAAAAAATAATTCATAGCAGAGGGGGCTAATGCATGAATGGGTCCAATTAATTTTTCCTTCCCAACATTTCTTCCAAACATACCTATACCCTATCTGCCTCCCTTCTGGAGGTCCACCATCAAAAACACCTAAAAGTGGGGTTTCACCTATATAAAAACTACTAAGTATTTAGTTATTTTTACGCTCTGAGGCAGTTAATTGCATTAATTTCAAAAGTCATCGAAAAATAATTAATAAAAAAATTAGATAAATTTGTCACAACAAGTGACGAATTGTTTGCAATTGCGCCTTATAATTGGCGATGGCTAATAACAAGTCTTGAAACTCGTCTTCATTCCAGCAGAGACTCTAGTTGTAGTCTTGCATCATCTTAATGCCTCTCTCAGCCGTGTCGTTGACCACTCGTCATTTTTTGATAATTTTGAGATCTTCTATATAGTCGTCGAGGTTATCCCAAATGGCCAAGAAATCTTGTGACAAGCGAAAATGAATGAAAAAGTTTTTGATGTGACGTGTTTTATGTGACGAAGCTGCTCAAATCTTATTTAATAAAGTCTTCGTTGACGTCTTTGAGTTTCATTGTCAGTTTTTTACGCCAACGGAGCAAGTCCTTGATCATCTTCTTTTTCGCTATCTTCATCAGATGATGAGTCACAGTCTGCGACTGATGATCCGTCTTCTTCTTCGCTTTCTCCAATTTTCTCAGAAGCGGTGTGGAAGACTTTCCATTTTGGATCTTAACTTCTGTTGCACTCGGGATGTGAAATAGATCATCCAATTGGTCGAAGAATTCAGCCTCTCTTGGAATATGAGCGCGTCGCCTTGTACAGATCGTTTTTGCAAGTCACAATACTTATCCTGTAATTTAATAATTTTATTTTGAATGTTGGAGTGGTGTTTGAAGGGGATTGCAGTCTAACGCCAAAAAATTGCCACTGCGTCGACGATTAATAATGCACTTTCGGGTGCTGTCATACGTCGATACATAGTGTTGAAGTAGAGCATTTGCAGTACTTGTTTGTTTGATGGCAACTTTGAACCTCGAATTTACATGCTCGGGTGCCCAATCAGAAACATTTCGGTGGTATTCGATCGCAAAAGATTAAAGAATTTTATCTGAAGAATATAATGCCATTTTCGCTTGGACCTGAAATTCGTAAACTATATTCGAATATTAAGTTGAGTTTGATTATTTCACAATAATACGATTGCGCGATATTAGACACTCGTTGCCTTATTATTTCAAAGGCACCGAAATGTCAGTCAGCGATAGTATTTCCCGTGAGGCCACGAGTGCCCGATTGACAATTGATGCAGTTATGTCGTGTTCACAGTGTGAATGTGTGCTTCACACTCATAACACGAGAATTATTCCAAAATGTGGGTGTTTTTTTTGGGGGACCTCCAAAAAGCTATTTTTTTACCTTTTTCTTCATTTTTTGAGTTTTTTGTATGTGAAACCTCAGAGGGGTGCAGATAGAGGGTAAGGTGTGTTGGGGGAAAATGTCGGAAATAAAAAAATATTACGACCTGGTCATATATTTGACCTATCTAGGGCTCACTTTGGGGCAGTCACAACGAATTTGAACAAAAAACCCATTTTCAACTTTTGTAGGGGACCTTCGGCAGGGTGGCAGATAGAGGGTAGGTGTTTGGAAGAAATGTTGGGGAGGAAAAAGTAAAAGGACCTGTTCATACATTTGACCCCTCTAGGGGTCACCCTTGAGGACCTATGAATTATTTTCGTCAAATTTTTGTCAACTTGACACACTTAGGGGCCGTTATGGCAGCTGTTACTCATTTAGTGTGAATAATCACACTAAATGAATAATTCGTTTGTAGATTGCCTAAAATTCTTTATTTCTGATTAAGTTGTCACATCTACGGCATTAGTCATAAAATAAAACAGTTTCAATTTTAATTATTTACACTTTCGTTTAATTTTACTATATATATCTTGTTCTGCAAAAGAAATTTCTTTAATACAATTCTACGAATTCCTCGAATATTTTAGGTAAATCCAACATTTTTTTACAAAGAAAACTCGAGAAATTCTTAGAAAAGCGACGTCATTATTTTGCATGTATTTTATTTTATGTTTTTGTTTTTAACTTCGACCTTTTTTCTAGGAAACAGTTGATTTTAATTTTAAAATAGGGGAAAATTGAGTTTGAATAAAATTTTATTTTGTATTTTGTTCGTAATTTTATTTATAAACTTAAACCATGTATACATTCACGTAATGGTGGAAAAAAGGAAAACAAAACCTGTTATACAAAAATGAACAAATAAAAAAAATGGAGACATGATCAGTTTAGTTTCAAATTCAAACGTTTACAAAAATAATAAATAAAATCGAATTTACATTTACATATTTCAAATTCCAGAATATTAATTACAAGATTTATTAATTTAAACGTAAACCTACGAAATCGATTCACCATAAAAAGTTATGAACAAAATGTTATACAACATAAACGATTTTCAAAATATGGAAACAATGAATTGTACTTTGCATATTTAAATTTTAAATTATTATTTTTATGCAAATTAAAAATAGCCCACCAACCAAGATCGATCACCAACGTCCAAAGCTTAATGATTTTTTTTTGTTTTATACATTAATTTGACATCAACAAATATTCGCAATATCTCTAGATAAATTATGACGAAAGAATTATTTGCCATTAAATTCCAGTGAGCCATCAATAGAATATTGAATTTTTAGATCCTTTATTTGTTAATCATCAACTGTGATATTCGTTACTTGTCACATTATCGAAATTCTAATTTCATGTCGTCATAATAATTATAAATTGAAATTTATAAGTTAAGCACCTTAACATGATGTAATATGCAAAATTTTATTTTGAGTGGGTGTTTCTTACTAATTCGAAAACTAAAGAACTACAAAAACAGAGAGTTCTCAAGACTTAAAAAAAAAAAACAAAAATCAAATCAAACAAAAGATTTAATTAAAAATTGTGAATTAGATATTCAAAATTGTTGTCAGTTTCAGTTATAATATTCTTTAAATTTTGAATCTTTAGTTTGAGAAGTTTGCGTTGGTGTTTCCAAAAAATAATTTTAGATTTCTAAGACATTTGTTCGGGTTTTATATAGAGCAATGATAAAACTATTGGAATAGATTTTAAAATTTTGCTCCCTGTAACAGTCCACTACATTAGAGAGAATATAGCTTTTAGCACGAAAAAAAAATTAAGGTGTGAAATTTTGGATTGAATTTAACAAATTTTTATAAAATATAAAAAAGTTGTTAACTTACTGTTACTAAACAATAAAATTTATTTCATTCTTCATCATAGCTTTAGCACTGAATTTAAAGCTAAGAAATGACTAACAATACAAATATGCTGAAGTTATTTTTAATGAATATAAATGAATGAATGATTCTGGTTAATTTGAATCGTTTTTGTATTTTAATTTATATGTTAAATTTTTTTTATGGACCACAGATTAATAGAAATTTTTTAATTACAATAACATTTCTTTAGTCTAAAATTCTTAATTACAAGACTATTGCTTATGGAAAGATTGTTTTAAATTTTAGTACGAAAAATAGGAATACATAGAAAATATATACAGCTCGGTTTTTTTTAGATTGCATCATAGGTGAAAAACATGTGAAATCTACAAGTTCTGGAAATCAGGTTCGAATTTTTGTATATTTAAGTATTGGCATTCGTTGAATTTTTTTAAAAGAACCTTTTTTTAAAGGTAATACAATATGCAATACAATTTTTATTAGCTCTTTTCTATACCTACATTGTGATACCTATGTGGTATTAAAATCGGTTCAGTAGTTTTTACTTTAGAGCCATTTAAATACTTGAGCAATTATTTCATTTTTCATCATCTCTTAAGGCAAAAAAGAAACTTAAAAACGCAGAAAAATTTTGAATCGCAGAAAAATTTATTGATATCAACAAATTCCAATACCTATATACTTTCGTGTTTCATCAAAAACAAATGGCAAAATTTCATCCCTCCCCGCTCGGCGTTCGTATATTTTGTCCAATTTTGATCAAAAGCTTTTCAGATCACCGCATTAACCAACGAGTTTTGAAACCAAAAAATTTTAAAATCGGTACAATACCGTTTATTTAGACTTCTTATGAGTTATGACCCAAACCGTCGAAAAACAGCAAAAAAGTGAGATTTTGAAAAAGTTTTAGAATTGCACCAATTTTTATGAGTTGTGGATGCGTGTGCATGTAAATGTATGTCACATATTTGTCGAGGTGGTAGGGTTACAAAACAATTACCAACATGAAATTTTCGTCTAAAAAATATCAAAATTTTCCCAACACAATTTCCCATAGAGCAACACAAGCAATATCTATCAAATCACAAAAATATATCCATCTTGATGACACATGTGGTAGTCAATCTTCTATAAGATATATTCTTAAGAATATAAAATTTAACGGTTTCGCATTCTATGCATTGGATATTTTTATCTTTATCTCTTTTTCGATTTTTTTTTTGTAAAATAATACAATAAAATTTCGAATAAATAAATACAGCGGTGAGGTATATTGTTTTAACATCTTACTAGAGTGTTAATTGATGATATGATATACACATATGCAGTAGGTTTCTGGAGTAGTTCCCAAACGTATCCATCTAATCACAATCGTTACTATATTAGTTCACACGTTAAGAATTTGTAGCTTTTAGTAATAATCTATTACAACAAGCTGACTACTTATCTTACACCCTTGGTAAAAACACATTCTTGCACATATCGTTAAACTAAAGAAAAAAATGACAAAACGACAACAGCAAAATTATTTCTTTTTTCTTCTTTTAACATCAAGAATAATAATTAAATGATTAAAGATTGGATTCTATAATTTATTTTTAATTGTTAAAAATATTTAAAGAAAAAAAATTTGTGATGATAGAATTAATAATATTATATTTATTTACATAATTAATATAATTTTCACATAGCTTTTTAACCTAATGTATTATTCTATTGTTTGTTATTTTTATTGTATTTTTTTTAGTAAAAAGTTTTATGAGATTTTCATTTTTTGACATGGTTCAGAGATTCCTCTTACATATGTGCGGGTTTTTTTTTTGTTCAATTTTGGAACAATTTGATGTAGTAAAGTTCTCACTGAATTGTTATAATAACTTAATTTAAATTTATGTATATATGTGCGAGAAGTTTTTTCTTCTTCAAACAAAAGATTACATAGGATATGTAAATAGTTGGATTCATACGATGTCTGTTGTACAAAATTATAATAATTAGGTTTCACTTTGACGGTAAACTCGTTGGTGGAAGAACAAAGGCAGATTTATGTGAAAGAGGAACATTCTATCTTTAAAATTATGAACCAATTATGAATCCCTTCTCCGTATGGGTTATGCAATGCAACGCCTAACGCATTGCTTTTACAGATTTTCTTTAGCTTTTATTGAAATTATTAAATAATGTTGTAAAACTAGCAATCCCAAAGATATAAATTAAACACGTCTATTTTAGTTGATATTATGAAGATATATTCAATTTATTTCAGTAGTCAGTTAAAAAAAAAAAAATATTGATACATATATTAGTGACATCTATGAGAGAGTACAGTAAATATCAGAATATCTTATATATTAATACGCTAACTTTGTACAGCCTAAGGCTTTTTTATTCGAATTTTCACTTATTCCACTGCTAACTGATATTAGTGTAACCTATATCTGAGAGATTTTTGGGATTTTTCGGATCATAAATAAAAAAGTTATAGACGAATTATAATGTATTTTTGAATTCAACTGCCTCCCCTCAAATCAAATCAAATGGATCAAATGGAATCGTTCAAATCTTTTCTTTGTTTATAGTATTTTATATTTTCTTTTCAGTTTACGCATTGATTTAGGAGAGTGTAGACGTTATTTTTCTTTGTTTTTTTATCCTATATATTAATACGTTGAATGTTGTGAATGAATGATAATGGTATGAATGAGTTTATGCATTGATTTAGTTAGTATTTTATATTTTCTTTTAAAATTTCAATTTAGTGCTAAAATTTTGGGGATGTTTACAGATATTTTAATTTTTTTATTTATATTTTTGATTTAAGCTCTGAAACCTTATATTCGTATTCGTAGTATTAGTAAAAATATTCTAATCAAATTTCAGTGTATTTACAAACGTAGATGGAATTTTGTACATTTTCTTTTATACATTCTAGTGTTCTTATGTCTTCGTACATTGAAAGATGAACATTTGATATTAAATATTTTGATATTCGCTTAACACCTTATATTCGTATGCGTAGTATTAGTAAAAATATTCTAATCAAATTTCAGTGTATTTACAAACGTAGATGGAATTTTGTACATTTTCTTTTATACATTCTAGTGTTCTTATGTCTTCGTACATTGAAAGATGAACATTTGATATTAAATATTTTGATATTCGTTTAACACCTTATATTCGTATGCGTAGTATTAGTAAAAATATTCTAATCAAATTTCAGTGTATTTACAAACGTAGATGGAATTTTATACATTTTCTTTTATACATTTTAGTCTTCTTATGTCTTCGTACATTGAAGGATGAACATTTGATATTAAATATTTTAATATTCGTTTAACACCTTATATCCGTATGCGTAGTATTAGTAAAAATATTCTAATCAAATTTCAGTGTATTAGTATTTACAAACGTAGATGGAATTTTATACAAATTCTTTTATACATTTTAGTCTTCTTATGTCTTCGTATATTGAAGGATGAACATTTGATAATAAATATTTTGATATTCGTTTTCGATATTATTTCGATTATTTTGTTATTTGATATTATTTCGATATTATTTTGATATTATTTCGATATTATTTATTTCGATGCCAAGACCACGTCGTAAACGTTTGGAAGTGAGTGGTAAATCGAGTCGTCGGAATAAAAGAGATTATATGCGTAATAATGTTGACTAGGAAATAGGAAAGGAAATAGGACTAGGAAATAGTTTTCAAGTAAGCTTATTTGATCTCTAACTGATCGCTAATTTTTCATATATCCGAACTGGTCAGCTAGAGTTCTGATTATTTTTCATTCATATATTTAAAAGAAAAATTAAAAATTATATGCTAGCATTTCTCATTACCACTTTTTGAAATCATTGCTCCTACGTCAACAAAATGTCTACGCAAAAACTTTATTTATAAGCGTAGCGAAGCACGCCGGGCCCTCCTAGTATAAATAAATAGAGTTCAGTGTATTTCATTTTCAACATTTCCACTAGATCCGCATACTTATTGGACTCCATTGCTCTTGCTGCAATACAAATGTCTTTCGGTATGGACAGCTTTGGTGAGGTAATCTTCTGTTGTCACAATTTATGATAATTTTTGTGTTTCTTTAAAAATTTCACTCGATAAACTTTTAAGCCACATTGCCTTTTGGGTTGCGCTAGACATGGCTATATATTCGGCCTCAGTGGTTGACAACGCTACCGTCTGTTGTTGTTTAGATCCCCATGAAATAGCGTCTCCATGTTGAATGGAAACATATCCAGTTGTTGACCGTCTATCATTGGAATCAGCAGTCCAATGTGAATCACAACTGCCATATAATTTCGATGGCTCATTTTTTTATAAGTCAACTGTTAATTAATTATTCCCTTCAGGTATCGCAAAATGCGCTTAACTGCATTCTAATGTGGCAAACCTGGTGATTGATTGAATCTACTTACGGAATTGATGGCATATTGTATATCAGGACGAGTTAACTGAGCTTTAAACTAGATTGAACCCACTTCTTCCTGTATATGGTCCTTCCTTTCAAAATTCTTCCATCTTAGGAGACATGTTATTTTTTTGATTAATATCAGTTTGTGTCTTAACTGAATTGCAATCAGTCATCCCAAACCGTTCTAAAACATTTTGTATATATCAAGATTGATTTATTGAAATAGAACCTGATTTCTGATCAATATATCATCGACATATACCGCTAGTCGCTACTATGAGAATTTTATTCCCTTTGACTCTAAAATAAATTACTCTAACCAGACGAGCCTTGTGTTGGTTGATTACACCTTCTGCATTGCACTTTGTCTTGAAAATCCATTTGCATGCTATTAGTTTACATCCGGGTGGTATTTTCTCCAAGGACTCATACCCACGCTTCATTTCTTCAAGCGACTTTGATTCATTACTTGATGAAAGAGCCTCCTCTACTGTAGGACTTGCATTAGTGAGTTTGTCATTTCTACTATTGGATTCACAATAACACAGTGCAACATTTTTGAGGTTATCGAATGTAACACAAATTCTAACTTCCGTTTCTGGAAGTATCCGCCCAAACTAGCAAAACCCTAATTGGGTTTTGCTAGTTTGTATCGATCTTCTGTTTTATGATGTCATCAATTTTTGTAATCGATCTTTAGTTTTGCACGGCTATATCTCGTAAAGTATTAGGAATTTCTCAATCAAATCTTCAGACGAAATGTTTTTCGCACCAAAATACACAACTTCTGCAAACATATTAAGTTCAGATTTTCACTCTTTCGGGGTGTGTTTAGTGCAGAAAAATCTAAAAAATGTATTTTATCTAACTTTTATCTAATGCATCTAACTTGTTCCTTTATATCGTTCTTCCATTGGCATGGTGATCTGATGGAATCGCTCCTCTTGTTCATCCGATTCATTGGGCAATTGTTGTAAAAACACAACAAGGTGATGGTGTAAAAAATGCAATTTTAATGTCATGGTTGAATTTATTTTGTGAAAATAAGAGAGCATTTTTTTTTACCAGGCTATTTGCTTCGTCTCGCTGTACACGATTTTTCCTTAAAACGCCATCGATTACAGCTTTTATTGCGTCCCATGCTCGTCGGTTATTGTGTCTCAGCACGTTTGTGAACTTTTCGCTTTTCATTAATTTTCGCATATCTGACAGATTGAGTACACCTGTTTTAAGTGCAAAAAATGCAAAAAACATTAACGAAAAATTAATACCAATGCGAATAGTATGAAGTAAACAGACATAGATATAAAAATATAAAAACAGACAACAATACCGTTTTTAATTTTGTCAGTGCTGAGTTTTGGAAAGATGTCCTGTAAACAGGACATAAACTTCTTCAGCATCTTTGACAGGCACTTGGATGAATTTCGAAACAATTCCGAATTTTATATGGAGTGGAGGCAACAATATATCATCGATATTCTTAATTAAAGGTTCATTAAACAAATTTAACCTTTTTTCGTTTTCGGTAGTTCTTTTTATCCAGTCATGACACAGATAATGGCTACGCGAATTCCAATTACATAGGAAGCAAAAGAATTTTGGGAAACCGCCCTTAGCAACCACACCTTGCATTATGTTCACAACTTTTAGGTCACAGCAAATCTTCCATTTAGGTTCATCATATTTGATTGCCTTCAATATACTGTCCAATGTTCCATATGTTTCCTTCATATTTGTACCAAATACTAACGGAATGGACGGTTGTTTGTCTATTTTGTGCAACAAAACAGCCTTTAAACTTGAAACTGAACCATCAATGAATAATCAAACTAAAGATCGAGCACAAAAATTGATGACGTCATAAATCAGAAAATCGATACAAACCAGCAAAACCCAATTAAGGTTTTGCTAGTTTGGCTAGTTTGAGTGGATACTTCCAGAAACGGAAGTCAGAATTTGTGTTACATTTTATGTGTTGTACTGTGTAAGTAATAACTGATTTTATGATAACTGGAACCTCATGTTCAACTTCAACGTTTTTAATATTCAATTCTGGAATGGAATGCATTCTTCCCTTCATTTTTGTTTTGAATGTTAGAAACTTCCACAAAAAAATTATCGGCACTATCGGAAAAACTTTCAGAAGAAGCATCTACACAATGTTCACCTCCAAAAAAAAAACGACATCACGACTGATGATTGTTTTCATAGTTGAAGGATCAAAAAATCTCTAGGCTTTTGGGGTGTCTCGCTATAACCCACCATAATACACGGAATTGACATTGGCTCAAATTTTTTTCTCTTCTCTTTTGGTACGTGCACCATAGTCTTGCATCCAAAAACCCGAAAGTGCGAAATACCAGCACATTTACCAGACCATAGCTCTTCTGGTATTTTGTCACCAACACTTCTACAGGGTGGGCGATTAGCAATGTAGACTGACGTACTGATGGTTTCAACCCAAAATTTGATAGATAAATTTCCATCAATTAACGAACATCTAGCCTGTTCGACTAAAGTTCTATCAGACTGAAAACATCCAAAAAAAGTTAAATATTTTGACTCACCAAATGAAGGAACATTCATAGGACCACATAGGTCCGAATTAACAAGTTAAAAGACATCTGACTGACGTCACTGTAACGCTTGTGTTAAAGGGCTTTCTGCTCTGCTTCCCTTTCAGACAAACTTCACATAACTTATCTTCTTCATTGATTTGAAAACCATTTGGAAAAATTTCTTGCATTTAACGTAAATTAGAAAAATTGATGTGTCCAAATCGACGGTGCCATAACTCAACTTGACTTGATGATTTGACGACAATTGAATTGCATTCCGAATAAGACTTGGAGCAGGTCTACCAAACCAATTTTTTTTCCAGACCTTTAAATGTGTGAAAAGAGTAGCATATGAAAATATAGATAAACATAATATGGTCGGCACTAGGGACGGGAAAAAATATTGATATATCGAGAACTATCGATATATCGAATATCGATATCGGATTATAATATATCGATATATCGATAAATATCGATATTATCGATATATAGATATATCGATATTATCGATATATCGATATTATCGATATATCGATAATATCGATATTTATCGATAAATCGGTTTATCGATATTTTTTTATATCAATATTTTCGATAATTTTTTTAATTATCGCCCGGCCCTACTTGTTAGGGCCGGGAAAAAATATCGATATATCGATAAATATCGATAATTATCGATATATCGAATATCGATATCGGATTATAATATATCGATATATCAAAATTATCGAAATATCGATATTATCGATATATCGGTTTTATCGATATTTTTTGATATCGATATTTTCGATAACTTTTTAAATATCGCCCGGCCCTAGTCAGTACATGTTTACAATGCATTAAGCCGCAATTAGACTATTGCAGAACTCTGCAATATTTCTGCAATAGTCGTGCAATGGTAGTGTGTAAAATATTCATTGCAGAAAAGTTTGGCAATGTACTCATTGCAAAACATTGCAATGAGTCATTGCAATGTTTTAAAATGAGTTCATTGCCAAACTTTTCTGCAATGAATATTTTACACACAACCATTGCAGAAATATTGCAGAGTTCTGCAATAGTCTAATTGCGGCTTTAGACTGGTTAATAATGCGTAATATAATAAACGGAACCTTGGTTTCGTCTAGGCCAATACTAGCCCGAGATTGGTCCGTTGTTTAACATTGGCAGTTCCTACCCGGGTATAGTCAATTTCACTTTCAACGGGATTTTTTCAACAGAACCTCTCACCTCTGGGATGCCTTACCTTCTTGGGTTTCCCCCGATAGCTATAATCCTCAAAATTTTAAACTTTAGTTAATAAATTTCTTAAAGAAACTTAATCTATTTAAACATAATCCTAATCCCTTGTTGACATGGCATCTCTGGATATTTAGAGACGTTAATTTTTAATTTATTAGAATTAACACTAAACATGCCTAACTTTGAATTTAAAAAAAAAAAGTCCAAGCGGCACGTATATCCGCTAGAAATAGGTAGATTTCGAGATCAGACAGTTTTGTGTGCCAGTAGAATCTGATGTATCAGATTAGTTTAAACAACACAAACTAATTTAAAACAGATAACGAACAAATTTTAAAAAGAAAATTAGTTATATATATATGCAAAACTATATCTATCCAATTTTGCAACAAACAAATATCAAATCTACCACAGAACATGTGTGTGACAATTTATGACACAAACCTACGCTGTATCATATGTCGTCCAATTACTGCAAAATATCAAAATAGTTTATTTCTAAGAAAAAAAATTAATTTCTTCTATTTAAACCTTTTTATTTTGTTTTCATTGTCTGTTATAAGGTTTTTGGAAATTGTAGTTATGGATTGTTGCAAACTTTTTTGTTGAAGCCAACAAGTCAAAAACCTCTAACTGCAGAGGTTTATATTTATAAGAAACGGGTTAAAATGTTTTCACAGATTCTAAATTTATGAAGTTTTTAAAAATATTAGTATCCAAACGGCCGTTATAACGGATTAAAAAAACGATTTTTTTTTCTAGTATAAAACCATGTGTCAGATGTTTTCTGATTTACGAACTTGTCCAAGATATTAATAAAACGCACATTTTTAGAAAAGGTTTTTTGATCTGGCACAAATGCGACCGTGAGAGCGCCGGTTGTTTCAAAAAAAAAATTTTTTTTGCAATCTTTTTTGTTGGAGCCGCTCAATCAGGAACCTCTAACTGCAGAGGTCTATTTTTAAAACAAATTGATAAGAAAGATTTCAAAGATTCTAAATTTGTTAACTTTTTTAAAATATTAGTATCCAAACGGCCGTTATAACGGTTTTAAAAAATCAATTTTTTTTAGAAAAAAGGCTCTAGTTCCTCTTGGGCTGATTCACGAACTCGTCCGATATATTAATAGAACACACATGTACAGAAAATTTTTTTGATCTACCTCAACAAATGCGACCGTGAGATTGCGCCGGTCGTTTTCGTTATATCTCATATCCTTTATATATATACATATATATATAAAATTTTTTTTTTGTTTTTTCGTCTCCGCTTATCATATATAGTTGTTTGGCACAAAAATTTTTCCGAAATTCCGAGATGAAGCCCATTGCAATAGGTAGATTTTTATATGAAGTCTACCTAAAAATTTATTTCAGTAGTTAGTTCAAAAAAGAATATTGATACATAAATTAGTGACATCTATGAGAGAGTACAATAAATATCAGGATATATAAATAGAGTTCAGTGTATTTTATTTTCAACAAATAATGAGAAAATATAAGGAAAATTTCCTTCGATATCCTTTGTGATAAAACGTCAAACTGTTAAAAAAATATCCAAATACTAATGACTAGTGCGTAATAAATTCATCACGTTACCTTGACCTAGGTAATTTTATCGTAAATAAAAAACAAAACCGTTTCATTTTTAACCTTAGTTCAACTCTAACTTATAATCAACTGTTAAATTTAATAACTAATAATTGTAATAAGCCGCCTAGTCGCCTTTTGCGTTCAATCAATATAACAAACTTATTATATTTTCACTCTCTTTGAACCTTCAATTACACTACTACGAGTATTTATGTTATTATTATAAAATTTCCTTGAACAAAATCATAACTTTCAATTTAAAGGTATAACATTGATTGTGTTAGTTATTGATTTTGTATTTATTTGCTTAAATTGAATTAACGAATACGATTATGAAATAATAAAAAAATAATCTACTATCAATTATTATTTTTATCAAGTAATGGAAAAGCGTTTAAATTCGATTTTTAAAGATTTTATTTATAAATTTTTTTATTGTTATAGTTTTGAATTACACTTCAAGGTAAATTTTTGGAGATTATTGTATTTGGATTTAATTCGCGTTAAAAAAATATTAAGAATCAATTTGTAGTAACCGTCAATTTTTTATTCGGATAATTGAGATTTATAATCCATATACACTATTACTAGACTTCATGTGAATTGATGCAAGTATCGAAACTTTAACTACATTTGCCAAAAATGCTGAAAACTTTGCTTCTGCACCTATATTTTACTTCACTATAATTTTAAATTGTGTGAAGTAATGCAATTTATCGAGAAAAAAAAAATCTTACATATCCCAAATTTTGTTTTTTCTTTTATTTTGGACCATCCTCTATCTAAGTAGCCAATAAATTTGGTGTTCCTCTGTGTGTGTTGGCTGGTTTAAGTCGTCGGTGACATACCTGCATAGGATCTTGATGAAACTTTGGCAAATGATCCAGGTTCACTTGAAAATGGAAGATCTGGATTAATTTCAAATTTGGATAAAATGGCGGGGGTCTCCCGAACACCTGTAAGTTTAAATCTTCAATAACATCTAATCCCGGCTTATGATCTTGGTATATAAGATTTTAGTACTGTTTCCAATATTTCTGCATACGAAATGTACATGATAATCGAATTGGATGAAACATGGTACATAAATATTTAGTACGGTTCATAACGGTTCTGCATCTTATTTTCCGGTTTTTCACTTCCAATTTTTTTTTTATTTGTTGAATTTTTTTCAGTGTCTTTATGCACATTACAGTCTACAATAAGGAAGTGATTATGATGAAACTTATGAAAAAGGTTTCAATTAGTATGAGAAGATAATTATCATCTTTGATACACATTGATCAAAGTGGCGTCCACCATACAACTGCTGATTTTTCACATTTTGTTCTTAAAGTTTGTTGGGAGCATACAGACTTCATTCATTAATAAAATATTTCGATAAGTGATGGAGAGGGATCCCGAACACTTGTTTATTGTGTTACCATTTTTTCAATGTTTGTTAGGAGCATACAACATTCGTTTGAGAATAAATTTTGATGACACTTTGGCAAAAGATGCGAATATGTATGGCAGGGAACTGATTAGTTTTTGAGCGATAGTGAACAAAGTGGTGTGGGGTCTCCCGAGCACCTTTTTCTTTGAAATCTCAATAGCACCTGTACCTGAAAATCGAATTAAATGAAACTTGGTACATCAGCATTTAGTTCACAACAGTTCTGCATCCCAACTTCCGGTTTGTTACTGACGTTAAAATTTTTTTTTGCTTTTTCTCTTACTACAGAATTTATGTTTGTTGGGATACTACAGCTTTCTATAGTATTTTTATAATTAGAACTACGCGAAATATATAACATTGGTTAGATATTAATTGAAGTATTAAAGTATTATATAAGCTCAAGATATATCCAGAACATTTTGTTTCCAGAGCTGTGGTGAAGTTAACCTATGCATCACCGTGGCAATATTTTATAACGGAACGTAAGGACGTATATGGATGCTCAACATATGTGCTGATGGTTGTTTAAAAAAAATGTTTTGCTTGAAAACACTTTCATCTAGATGAGAATTGAACTGCACATGAACTGCACCACTGTCACCGTATTCCAAGATTGGCAAATATCATAATATTTATAATTTATATAAATATCAAAATATCCGAAATTTTTACCTGATATTTATTTTTGAGTATCTATAATAAGCTGTCCAACTTTGTTTTGAGATAAATCCGGGAAAAAATATTTTCAAAAAAAAATATAAAGAAAAAATACAAAAACAGCAATTTTACTTTGCAAAGGAACAATTTAATAATTGATTTACTTTTATTATTAGAAGTTACTAAAAATTACTGAAAAAAATATTATTTCAAAATCACGTATTTGTCGTCGGTAAACTCATCAAAACTGCCATCTTCAGCTATTTGGTGCACCTTGGTATCCGGCGATTTGAACAAATCTGGCTTTACACGGGTATTTATCCACCTAACCGATTTTGTTTAAAACTTTCTGTCATTCTGGATTCTGTTGAGAAACTCAGAACATTTTTCTTGTCAGTTGTACTTGACCATAACTCGAACGCCAATGTTTTCAATTTTTAATACTCCATTTTTGGGGGTCGAAATGTTGTTTATATGAGAAAATACTGTCTCAGTGGGTGCATTTCTTGCTGTAATTGACAAAACGCATTCGATTATTGTCACCAGTTCTTAGTACGTTAACGATCGATCAGCAAAATGACGAAAAAAATGTATCCATTTTGTTAGAGTAGACGATGCAGCTGTTGATGATGCTTCATTTATATATTGTTCCTGCAAGCAAATTGCGTAAAAGCTTTATCGGTGTCTTTCACATCAAAATATTTGCGTTCAATCATCCCTATCATTGCATTTTTAACAACTTTCCATGTTGGTTTTTTAATGAGTCGAACCAAAATGAAAACTTTAATATCGGGTAACCGTTGGCACCATGCACTTATTAATTAAGCGTGGTCGAATGAAACTACTATAGAAAACATTCTAATAGCCTTGCGTTTTGATGCATCACATGCTATTTATTCGAAATTAACCGATGCCAATTCAACTTTGATTTTTTTAACGATTCGGGTAGTAAAAAAATTGGAAACGATGGCCGCACATTTTATTCGACCCATACATAATTTGTGTTGTGTAAAAAACTTTCGAACAAAACGATTGATTCTGATGAACTTTGTGACTCACATTATCACATAAAAATTTTGCTCAATATTTCTATGCACTATGCAATATGTCTATGACTTTAGATCCCGACCTGGACCTCTCCTGTAAAAGCAAAAAGTTTTATAATTTTTTTATCTTACGTAAGATTTTTGATATTCCCCCTCTCTTTGTTAGTAACAATGAGAAAAAAATCGAAAAATAGGTCCCCCTTCGCAAGCCATTTACGTAATATTGGAATTCCTGCTACTCAAATCACCGAGATTTGGTAAACCGAACTGCACTAAGGGGCTGTCATTTTTGTAGGCATAGCTGAACTAGATTACCTCGATTTTCCAAAAATTACTTGTTAGCATCGATCATCGTGTTCCAACGAACTTCGATTCGAACTTATTTTACTTCCGTTGGTGTAAAATAAGTTTCTTTCCGAGTGTTTCTTCTGCAAAGAGGCAGGGAAATGTTTATTTCGCAAATATTTTAATTTTTATTACACGTAAAATGTGACCAGCAAATCCAGAACTATCCAAGTCCAATGCCAATAAGTAATATATGTGCTAAACATTCATATTGTATTATGTTGTCACTCTCTACGTACCTGCTCGTTTAAGTAACATTACTAGTATAATCTGCAACTATGATTCGTACTGATACTCCAAATTTTTAGAGATTGATTCCAAGGCAATTTCTGTAAGGTATTCTGATGTATGTTTTTTTACCAGATGCATCAACAGTACCGATTCACCGAACTAAGCTACAAAAAACATACATATGATTCGTTATGTATGTTACTCCATTCCATCCAAAGACTTCATTCAAAATAGATCCGCCAATCTGGGCGAATGGATGCAAACTGGGCCAAGTTATGTCCCTCCGTCTAATCGGAGGGACATAACTTGGTCCAGTTTGGAATTTTATTACAACAATAAACAACAAACCAACGATATACTATTAAATTAACAACTCAACACAATACCAATTTCAAATTTTAAATCAAAAAACTCCCAATCTCCTGACGAAATAATGAATTAAAAATTCATTCGATCACGTTTGTAAAATAATAAACAACTTCGGAGAATTACAAGAATAAATACGTTGTTCCATGATAGATCATGCCAACCTTGCCGTATTCAATGGCTTGTATAAAATCACCGAATTATATGCAGGACAACATTTTTTGCACAGAGTTGTGCATCTCAGAGTTGTTGGTTCGAGCCCCACATTGGGCGCCACTGTAACAGTTCTTGTGTCATTCTAACAGTGGTATGTGAAAGAAAGTATATTTGTTAATTTTGATGTACAAATAAAACAACTTGACTCTTCAGCTGTAGGTCACAAAGTGATCTTCTATATTTATCATTATATTCAACTATACATAATTCATAAAAGGTTAAGCCAGTTTTACAAGTATAATATTTATAGGTTGATAACAGAAAGAAATAGATATATCTCACTTATGCTACACCTTCCTCATAAATTTCCAATTTTTTCTGAACTAATCTTAATTAAAATTATTAAACAATTTATACAAATTTCAAATCTATAATATTATTAATATTCATATTTTCCTTTTATTTCTATTTTTCATGAATGATATATCTCAATAGACATGAACACTTATTAATTATATTTCCCTGGTATTCCTTGTATTAAACCTAGGGTTGCACCGATTAATCGGTAGATAATCGGTAATCGGCTATATCGGCCATTTTGCCGATTAATCGGTATCGGCTTTTTTGTCTTATTAATCGGCCGATTATCAACACATGCGTTTTTAATTATTTATTGCATTTTAATCACAATAAATTCTAAATTTAAAACACCAGCCATAGTTGAAAAGCTTTTAAAAATGTAAAAGATTGAGAGCTGTTTAAAAATATGACAAATCTGTTTATGTATTTCTGCATTTTTTGATAACTTGACAGTTCTAACTTTTGAAAAAGTCACTGCTATCGACATAGTTTTTTCATAGTTTCAAAAACTCATAGTTTTTTTTTGTTTTTTTTTATAAATTGTTTTATAAATCAAGTTCCAAACGAATAGAGGCTCTTACATATATACTATACATATACATAAAATTGCACTTTTTTGACATTAATTTACGAACTGTGTAGACGTGTAGTGCAAAATCTTAAATTTCAGTTTCATAGGATTTATAGATTATGAGATACTCGATATAATAGAAAACGTGCAGCATATCAGTCAGAAATAACCAAACCAGTAAGAGCATGGTTCCGAGAGCTAAACAACCTGTAGAGTTAATCCTGCATAGTATTTAGAAAATATCGAAAGTTACCGAAAATAAATTTTAAAAGAGTTCAAAACTATATCCAGCGTACTATATAATTCAATTTACAATAAAACTTTCGTTTGGCTTTGAAACATGAAACATTCACCAAGGCTATTTTGTCTGGGCTAAAAAGCACTCAGTGCTATGAGAAGTACAGTTTCTATCAAATTCGAAAACCTCGATTTGTGTTCAAAAATTCGGTGCAAAGTGGTTCCAAGTGTGGTTCCCGAAGTTTGCCATTCGTGGCTTTTGTCTTATAAATACGTAAGTTTTTATTATTCCCATACCAGAGTACCCATTCTTGAAATAATGAAATCACAGTTGTTCCCAAATACTTGAATCCACTATAGGGTAAAAAAATAAACTGAGGACTTCAGGTGGTTTTGCCTACGAATGGAAAATAGTTGCCAAGAAATGCAAAAAAGCACTTTCAACAGTTACAGAATTTTTTTATTTAAATATTGCTTATAGTTCGGCAAATAAAAAATTAAAGCGACATTTGCATAACATTTTAAAGTATGGTTGCAAGGCGTCCTGATTTTGGTGGAATTTTCCCGACTTGTGAAGAAAAGTCTCGCGTTTTAATCAATAGTCTAATTCAAAAATTTTTTGCCCAGATTTGTTTAACTCATTTTCATCAAATAATCGGCAGCCGATTAATCGGTATCGGCCGATAAAGAAAGCCGATTAATCGGTAATCGGCAAATTTGCTTATCGGTGCAACCCTAATTAAACCTCTAGATATTACGATGTGCGAATTCATAGGATGAGAGAATATTTCGTCAACATCCAAGTCAACATTCTAATCAACATCCTAAGTCACACTGAAAAAAACATGTCCTATTTCCAATCGAAATGCAATTGTCTCAACCTCACCGTGCGGTCACATATGGCGAATCAAACTACGAAATTGCTTCAACAACTCTACAATTATAAATCGATGAAGTTGAGACAATCATACGAAATATTTATTTGAAAATAAAATATAGTTCAATTAATCTCAAATACTTAAACTTTAAAATGAAAAATTCATGATATAAGGCCAAAGAAATTTTTTTTCAGGGAAATAGTTATTATATTTATTCAACTACTGTTATATTGGATATAACACTTTATATTTTAAATAAACCTCATTCTGTTGTTAGGAAAATGTTATCGTGTAGTTGTCCCAATCACAGTGAAATTGTTTGTAAATAATTTTTCTTTGTATGAATAATCAACTGCCAACTTCGAGAAGTGGTTGTCATGAACTTCAATTTTTTTTTCAGTGCACGAGTGTAAAGTCATTATTGATTGTTGCCAATCAATGCGAAACTTAACATCCGACGTAAAGTCAATATGTTGTTATATTTTTGGTTAGGAAATATAGACAACTTTTGGGGAATTTCCAATTTCGGATTGGTTTTTTATTATTAATTTTTATTATTTTTACTTATTAATTATGTTTTTTATTTAAACGTCACTCTCCATATAACTAAAATTATTTTATCCACTAATGCTAATCTACTGAAGATAAGAAGAAAAAAAAATTAAATCCAATATTCAAACTTCCTATTTCAATATTATTATACAAAAATAAATAAAATATATATTTAATTTTTATAAACCTTCCCGCTACGTAAAACATGATTATTAATTTTTTCAGTTTGGAAAGCAATATTTTCAAAATTTTGGCCAG
Organism: Diogma glabrata; assembly: GCA_963693315.1. Lineage (NCBI taxonomy): Eukaryota > Metazoa > Arthropoda > Insecta > Diptera > Cylindrotomidae > Diogma > Diogma glabrata. The sequence continues at coordinate 10,866,053 of OY856186.1, forward strand.
AATCGGTATGTCCGTTATGTTCATTAACATTGAATTCTGGAACAGAAAATTTCTTTATGTCAGAACTATTTCTTCTGTATAAGGTTTTTTCGTCAGACTCCACTAGATACGACCGAGGTGTTTGCCATTTACCTGTTATTTTTCATCCATTCCAATTGTTATTATGTCTAAAAATTATATTTTCTCCTTGTTCGAATGATTTTCTATTTTTACTTGTTTTATCGTAATAATTTTTAAAGTTTCTAGTTTTGTTTTCAAACTGCAGCTTTACTCCCTTATTAAGTTTTGGTTTCAAAATATTTGTACTTTATAGGAATTTTAGTTCTACAAACACGATTTTGTAAAAGTTGCGCCGGACTATATGATAAATCTTTAGGATTAGTATTTCTATATTCTAAAAGACCATATAAAACTTGTTCCTCCGAATCAGATTTACGGAATATATTTTTAACAATTTGGACTGCACGTTCCGAGAGTCCGTTTGATTTTGGATAGTGTGGACTAGATGTTATTATTTTAAAATTCCACCTTTTTGCAAAATTTATGCACTCAAAAGAGTCAAACGGGTTATTATTGGCCACTATAATATTTGGAATACCAAATTGAGAAAAAATTTCAATCCAAGCTTTTATTATTTCTTCAGATGATTTTTTTTTTATTTTTTTAAGTTCTGAATAGTAGTCGAGTTTTGAATAGTAGTCGATTAATGCTAAATAGTTATTGTTATCGTAATACAAAATATCGCAACCTACTTTATTAAAAGAAATATCCGGCATTTCATGAGAAATCAAAGGTTCATTTTGATTAAGATTTTGCAACATTTGGCATTTGCAGCAGCTTCCAATAAACTTTTCAATATGATCATTCATACCAGGCCAGTATAGTAATCCACGACCTCTGGAAATGGTTTTTGAAATACCTTGATGAGTTTTGTGCAGGAGGTTAAGCATGTATTGTTGTAAAGAGTGAGGAACTGTAATTTTATCATTTAAATAAATTATTTCGTTATCTACAAAGATATCGTTTTTAAATTTAAAATAAAATTAAATATTATCATCGACACTTTTTTTTCTGAGGCCAACCCTCGTAATAAACCTTTAATAATTTTCCTAAGACTGGGTCATTTTTAGTTTCTTGTTTGAGTAATTCTATTTTTTGATCGGATACATCTATGGATAAAATCGATTCTGTGAATATTTTATCTTCCTGTGGAACTGATGTTATCATGAAATGACGAGAGAGATAATCTGCTAAGTGTAGATATTGGCCAGGCAAGTATTCTATTGAGCATATCTTTTTTCTGTATCTGATAAGCTTCTACTCGGGTAAGAATTAGCTAATGGGCCAAGCCTAGGCCAAGCCCGCGCCATAGCTTTTGGGGTTTGGGCCAGACATAGCATTTTCAAACGGCCCAAGCTTGGAATGAAGGCCTGGGGTCAAGACTGGTAAACCAGACTTGGGCCAAGTCTTGCAAATCAGACTTGGGCCTAGTCTGGCAAACCAGACTTGGGCCAAGTCGTGCAAATCAGACAAAATCTGGTATAACAAAAAACCCATACAAAACTTTTTTGAAATATTTCATGAAATATTAATTAAATATTTCATGACATATTTCAAAAATATAATTTTCATGAATCTTACATTCACTATAACAATGCATAACCAGCTGGCAAATAACGTGTAATATAATAAACTGAATCTTGGTTCAATTTAGGCATTTACAACTGGCCCAGACTAAAGCCGGAGCTAACTAGCCAAGGCTTGGCTCACCAAAACTGGCCCGAGGTTGGCCCATTGTTTAACATTGGCAGTTCCTACCCGGGTAGAACCAAACGCGACTGGCTTACCGACTTGCAATAAACAACAACCAAGACCATCTTTGGAAGCATCCATGTATCTCTATTTCCAGATTTGCATCGAATGACCTTAAAATTGGAGGATTAGCTATTTTATTTTTAATTACTTCAACAGCTTGTGAATGAATTTCATTCCATATAAAAATTACATTTTTATGAAGTAGTTCTCGTAATGGGACTGTTAATTCTGCAAGATTGGGTATGTAGTTTCGAACATAGTTGACTACCTCCAAAAATTTCATTAGGTCCTTTTTTTTCTTGGGATTCTCTAAACCCTTAATGGCAATTATTCTCTCTTCATCTAATTTTATTCCACTTTCTGAAAATATATGTCCCAAGTATTTAACTTCTTTTACTCTATATTGGAATTTCTTAACGTTGAATATTATATTTTTAATTTGAGCTCTTTCCATAACATTTTTTAAAATGCGATCGTGCTCCTCTATGGTTTTGCCTGATATAAGATTGTTGTCGATATATACAGTAACACCGTCAATGTCACCAAAATTTTCATAATTAAATTTTTGAAAAACTTCAGGGTCAGTAGATATACCAAAAGGTAATCTATTAAAGTTATAGTTTCCAAAAGGAGTACTAAAAGTGGTGGGCTTCTTTGACTCCTCATCTAATTCAACGTGCTAGAATCCTCTTTTAGGTCCAACACAGAAAAATACTTGGCATTATTTAGCTTTGAAGAGATTTCTTCTAATGTAGGTATAAGGAATTGTTCTTTAATAATGAGTTTATTCAATTCTCTGGGATCTAGACATATTCTAAGATTGCTATCCATTTTTTCAACTACTACCAGATTATGCACCCATTCTCTTGCTGTATTTACTTTATCTATAATTTTTTTTTCTAGTTCATCTAAACAAATTTTTAAAGTATCTCTTATTTTAATTGGTACCCTACGTGGTGGTCTTATCACAGGTACTGCATTTTTATTTAATACTAACTTATATTTTCGTTCAAATTTGCCTAAGCCATGAAAACAATCTATATATTTTTTGATAAAACTTTCTTTGTTTATATCTTTTTGCCCGATATTATCTACCTTTTGTATTAACTCTAATTTGCAACAAGTTTCCAACCCCAAAATAGGCGTAAGGTCTTCTTCAATAATAACAAACTTTTCTAAACTAATAATATTTTTGAAACAACAAATAAAATATCAAACGCCTGTTGGTTCCAGTTTTTGTCCTCCATATGCTTCCAAAATTAATTTTGACGGATGAATGTCAACATTTCCGGCAATTGAATTTAACAAAATTTTTGGTAAAATATTTACCTCCGATCCTGAGTCCAACTTAAATTGTATCATTGTCTCTTCGACTCTCACCAATTCTGACCAAAATTTTGATTTGCTAAAAGTATTTAAATTATTGTCATTAGATTCAATTGAATTATGCCTAATATTACTAGTAAATTTTAATGAATAAACAAACAAATGATTGTCGACCTCTTCTGATTCACTATTTTCCGTATTACCTTGTTCATCATTTGTTCTTTTAACTTAATTGATTTGAATTTTTTAATTTGACAAGCAATTGCAAAATGATTTTTAAAAAAACAATTTGAGCAAGTTTTACCGTACGCTGGACATCGGTATTTTGAATGACGCGACATCAATATGTAATTGCTATATTACTTCGGTCTGAAAGACCTAAGTATTACATTCATGAGCCAAAAGTGAAATTCTTAACCCCACTTTTTTTTGAATTTCTCGACGTTTTAGGACCTACTGATTCTAAAAAAGCAAAAAAAAAATGTATGTCTGTCTGTAGACCGGCCGTCATTACCTACGCTGCAGGGAAAACCGCTGGAGGAATTTCACATTTCATTTTAAGTGATTATTCATTTTCACGTTCATTTTAAGTGATTACGAGTAGGAACATTAAATTGGGAAAAATCTTGATGGTAGGGATTGGTATGTGAGATCAAAAACTAGATTATTGCATTATAAGTTTGTCAAAAAAATGTTGTCAAGTGTGTCTAAAGAAAGATTTTTATTTATTTTTTTACCCAATTTTTTGGAAAAAAATAAAATTGTTTGTTTGAAATGAAATTTTATTATTATTATTGAGGATTATGGCATTATAAGTTTGTCAAAAAATAATGTCAAGAGTGTCAAAAAATGATTTCATTTATTTTTTTAGCCAATTTTTTGGAAAAAAAATGTAGCTGTTTTTATGACGTAAATGTAATTTAAAATGAAATTGGACATGGAAATTTTTGAATTTGTTATAGTTTTTGAAATATTTTTGGAATTTTGATAAAGTTTGTATTTTTGATTTTGTAATAATTTTTGCAATATTTTTAGAATTTTGGAAAAGTTTAAATTTTTAAGAATTTTTGGAATATTATCGGAATTTAGAAAAAGTTTAAATATTTGATTTTATTCTATTTTTTAGAATATTTTTGGAATTTTGAAAAAAGTTTGATTTTATTTAATTTAACAATATTTTTGGAATTTTGATTATAATTTTCCGGCAACGTATTGATGTTTCGTGTTAGTTTTGTAATAAATTTTTAAACAGAGATAAAAAAATACTTGTACTTTAACAAAGAGTTATGTTTGATATACATCCCTGCTCAAAACTAAAAACCATGTCCTCATAAAAGTTTTTTGCCGAAAACTATATACAAATCCTTAACCCAGACCGAAGTTTTGATATCTCAGAGCTATGAGATTTCAGCCCCTCCATATTTTTAAATATTAAAATTAGTGAAACAAAACTAAATTGCTTATTAAATCCTATTTCACTAAAAATTCAAAAAAATTAAATCTAATCTATATATAAATACGTAAGCACTATTTTTGTGGTACAATTTTAAAATAGGGCAATATGTATATCGTTGGAAAGGTCTTAAGTAGTAGATGTACCAAAAAATTATTTATATTTTTGGGATTAGGACGATTTTTTGAGAAAAAAGGGGAGAAATATGAAAGCGTGTTTTTATGATTTTGTTTTCAACTAAGTCTTTTGTTTTTTTTTCAAGTTATTTGTTTCACAATTCAAAATCAACTATATCAATTAATCAAACTTTGAAATAATGTGTTGTAGCTATTTTGTTGGGAGGTCTGTTTACAAATTCCATTTGCAATGGCCGAATTTCGGCCATTGGGAAATTCCTAGTATAGATAAAATCTTTGATGAAATCTGGAATAAACAAATTAGAAAATTGTATGACAATCTTTCATAAATAGGCATACGAAGAATTCAAGAATACATCGATCTCGATAGTTTTTAATCATGATCAATTCCTGTTTATTGACAACAATGCCATTTCCAACGACCCTTTAAAAAAAATCAAAGTTATTTTAATTACATAATTCATCTTAAACATAATAAATTTTTGTATATATTTATTGCCATATATTTACAAAAATTTTTCTTTTTTATGTAACAACAATGTCAAAATCAATTCCGATAAGGAAAATTCTTCAAAAAAAAAAATAATAAAATCAATTTATTGAAGGCTAAGTTTTGTTTTTTTTTTTTGTACGTATATGGAAAACTTGTATTTTCATCAATTTTTTTTTTCTTCAAAGAAGTTGTTTCTTGTTTCTTTGCTGTTCTTGTAGTTTTGATAATGAAAATATTTTATGTTATGATTATGTTTAACTTATGTTATAAAAGTTTCTGATTTCAAGAAAAAATTTACTTAAATAGAAATATAAATCTCAAAATTATTTGTTTCTTTTTATGAAATTCAAATGTAAAAAAATTCGTTTTGCATATGGTTATGGATTGTTTTATTATATTTATTTAAAATATTTTTATGATTTTGTAATATTTATGTTGATTGAAAATACTGATGGTAGTAATTAAACTTAGGTTAGGAATTTTGAAATAAGAATATAAAGTTATTTAATATAGTGAGATGTCTATGTTCAATATCACACATTCAAGTGAAAATTAGTCGAGCGGAACAGTTGAATGTGAACGATCGAATGTGCTGACTTACTTTTTTGAAATCTACTCGCTCCTATTCTTGCAAAATTCCCTATTAATTTGTCCACACAGTCTTGTAGTTTTGACATTAAAAAATATCGAAAAGGTTGTAAGTGCGCATTTCTTCGGTTCTTAAACGATTATATTGCATATATTTCCAATCCATCAAGATACCAAATACATCTATGAATTGTATAGACACGATTAAGTTTTATTAATATAATTACAACGCCAGCAAACTTATTGTGAAGTATTATATTAAACAGCAAATACAAGCATTAATTTCGGTCAACTCAACGATTAAATGTTATTTGTTGCACATTAAAAAAAACTCTTTAGTGTATTTTGCATTGACCGGATGCGATTATATTAATATAAGAATATCAAACATATGTGATTATTCCATTCTCGTATACAAAACAATTTACAAAAAAAAAAAACAAAGTGGAAAGATAAACGTTGGACAAGAAAATCAGGTGCAAACAATAAAAGTGTTACATGAACAATAATACATTTGCATTCAAGAAATCTTCAAGAAAAGAAATGAATTCTCATTATTTGTTTGAATGAAGTTGATATAGTTTTTATTGTTATAAATAAATTGTCTTGTGATACTGGTACAGACTACACATGTCACAGTCAATTAAAATTTGAATGTTTTTACAAAAGTAAGCTTGTACTATTTCATATATTCATTCGGATGAAAAAATAGTATCAATCAATCAATGTCAATTGTCTCGGAACAGTTTAAGTGTTTTGATCTGACTTAGTTAATCTTACACATGACATTTAAAAGTGTTAATTAAAAGATATGTTTATTGATCTTCTAATTATGTTTGACTGAAGAATTATTTTTAAAATGAGCTAGATTGTCGTGAAAGGGTGTTCAAAACTTTAAGTGTTGGTTGGAAGTAGATTGAAGGGTGAAATATTTGGTTTTGTTTAACATCCACTGTTTCAACTAACATTCACTTAGTGCGACATGTTTTTCTTTATTTGAATTTCTGTGTGAATTCGACTTATCCACACTATTTGAGCAGTCGATTCACTATATACTTATCAGCATTCACCATATGCTTATTAAAAATGCAAATATTGGTAGGAATTTGCTTGAAGATTTCCAAAAACTCAACATTGGTGACAGGGGTGGGGTTGTGATATATACAAAAAGGTTGAAAATGAGTTCAAGATGTACGATAGCAACTAGAAACAAGAGTTATTTCCTATTATCATTTTTGACAAGATAGATAGATAGGTTGACAATACAGCAGATACAGAAAAAAACTGACACACCATCTACTAACGTTACACAGTTAATAGAGTTTTAATCATTTGTTTAACAGCAATTCGACGGTGTCTGGCTACAATGATTGTGGTTTTAAAAGAAGATAAGTTTGAAACGCTGGCTTAGCTTTTTGAGGTTTTTGATATGATGGTGACATCTCTGGTAGTTTCACCAATATGTTCGTACGTGGTCAGATTCTCGTGGTGAGATGAGTTTGCTAGTTTGTGTCTTCGGCTATCGGTGCCACGATAAATCCACATTGCTGAGCGTGCGTTGAACTCACGGAAACTGATTTGGAACCTGTTTTAAACTATTGTCGAGCTTATTCATATAATATTCGATATAAGTACGCGAAACTAGCAATAGATGAAGATTTTCACCTTTCAAGCGCTACAGACACACATTGTAAATCTGTGGACTACTTGTTGCCCCGTATACTACTTGTACACAGAGAACTTCCACATTGTCACAAATTTCAGCCAAATCAAAAATGTGTCGGTCAGAAAGGTGTCGGGTTTCTAAAAGAGTGACCCATAAAGATTAATCGTTCCGTTCATTACACAATTGTTGTCCACTTCCACAACAGTAATGTTGACATCTTGTTGTTTGCAAAAAGCTACAATCTCCATACCACATGATTTCGAATACCCTTAATGGAGCTTGGCGTTGTCGTTCTCGTCGATAAGAATATTTAGATTGGCTTCAATTTCTAGGATGGTATCGCTTATAATACTATTTAGCCACGTTCCGAACGGTTCGAAACTGATTTTGAAATTTTTGAAAAAGTCAAAAAGGGATTTCGAGTTTTTCTCTGTCAAAAATCAATTGCTTTCATGTAACAATCAAAATACGTATGATATTATTTATCATACATGTAGTGAATGCCTTTAAAAAATTAGTTTGTTTTCATAATTCAATATATAACGCCTATAGGTGTTATATTTGAATAAAACGCAGGGTAGGCGTTCTATTTGTTTACAACGCCTAGGCGTTTTTTTTCGGGGGAAGACGGTAGTCTCCTTTATTATGAGTCGCAGTAATGGTTTTTGGGCTAATTTATAATAAAATCACGTCTTCTTAGTAATATTATTGAGATCAGATCTCGATCAGGCCAGTAAACAAAAAAATGTTGTTCTTTGTCTTTCTCAACACTTTTATTACTCCCAAACCTCGGCATATGGGTTAACGTGAGTCGAAATTTTAAATTTGATTTCATCGCACCCTATGCCAGGAATACTTTTTCGGCATAGTTTCTTTTTAAGGGGCTTTGAGTTTGCTCCGCTGTTTGTTTATATTTTTACCTTATCTTTTCTGATGGGTTTGCGACTGTAATTAATATATTGTAATAAAAATTAAATCGAAATCTTGTTTAAATAAATTAAATTTAAATTAATTTAAATGTGCTTGTTTTTTTAATAAAAAACATATTGTGAGAGGTTAACCTTCACGTGGTGACCCCGACGTGATCAAAACTTTTATTACGGTTTTTGATCGATGATAGTGGTGCTGAAAGTACTACCCCATACTAGCTTTCCACACGGCAACAAAGATCCCATTGAAATACTTACTGCTCCTAACGGTACAGAAATTCTTACATATGGTACTAAGCTGTTGAAATTGGACATTGGACTTCGGCGTACATTCACACACTTTCGTACTGACAGATGTTAACAGGCCTATAATAGGTGCTTATTTCCTTTCGAAGCATGACATTTTGGTCGACCTTAAAAATCGGAGGTTTATCGATTCTTCGGCCTGTCAACTAAACACAACGCATTACGCGCAACGCAACTTTTTTTTTTTTTTTTTTAATAAAATGTGATGTGTAGTAGGCATTACAATATGTGTCACAACAACACATAAAAACCTTTTAAGACCAAGGTCCCACAACAACATGCGTTCTAAGGATGTTAATGGACGCAAATCTGTTTTTTTTTAAATAATTTTTTGTTAAGTAATGGATAACTAAACCATAAATCCTATCACATATAAAATATGACATAGGCCAATATTTCGTGATAGGATAGGGAAAATAAAAATAAAATAAGAGATAAAAAGCAAATTTGTTTTACAAATTTGCAGGAACAAAACTAAAATTGGTTTGCCAATAGTCCAGCCAATGGCATAATCCCTGATTATGGGACGCAGTATATTTTTCAATGATTAAAGCTCAGATATGTAGTTATATGAAGGCTCGTTTCATCGAGCAAGCTACAGCGTTCCAGCATCAAGGAATATTCATTAGCTAAGATTGAGAGTGCTACCGTTGACTGAATACAGTTCATCCGCCAGCACCCCTAAGATATCACCTTGGCTAGTGATATCTCACTGCTATTGCCAGTGGTATGTGATATCTCACGTTAACTCATATGCCAATAGCAGGGACTGGAGTACGCGGGGTTGTCACACCCGTGGATCAAAAAAATAGAAAAAAATTAACAAATTAATAAAAACTGATCCCTCCATGCGTTAACTAAAGCATTATATTGTGACCAATGGAAGACTCTCGTCCATAAATCCCAGACGCTTGATCCCGACGAATCTCAAAGATGCGAAGACCGAATTTCAACTTTTTGGTGGAACTAGACTTTTATGGTCCTTCTAATTCCGTAGTCTCCTCACCGTTACTCATGATGCAGAAAAAAGATGAGAATATCCACAAACGGCTCAAACTACGCCTTTTGGATTATTGGAGTTCACTCGTATGCCTTGCGGCTTACGAAACTCAGCACAGACATTCCAGCGCTTTATCAATTAACGAACAAAGAAACTGGATTTTCGTTTTCTCCCTCGCATGGAGGGATCAGTTTTTATTGTTTTAAATATTTTTTTTTTTTAACTACGGGTGTGACAACCCCACGTACTCCAGTCCCTGCTATTGACATACGAGTTAACGTGAGATATCACATACCACTGGCAATAGCAGTGAGATATCACTAGCCAAGGTGATATCTTAAGGATGGTGGCGGATGAACTGTATTCAGTCAACGGCACCACCCTCAGTCTTAGCTGTGAAATAATCCTTGATGATGAGACGCTATTGCTTCCTTGAAGAAACGAGCCTTCATATAACTATGTATGGGCTTTAAACTTCAAGAAAGACGGTTTGTCACATGATCAAGGAATATGCAACCGGCTGGATTATTGGCTACTACATTTTTATTTTGTTTCAGCAAATTTTTGTAAAAATTTGTTATTTACTTTTTAATTTACTTTTATTTTCTCTATTCTATCATAAAATATTGGTCTATGTCATATTTTGTCAGTGATAGGATTTTTTGTTTAGTTATCCATTCTTTAACCAAAAATATAAAAAAACAAAAAAAGAAAGATTTACGTCCATCAACACCTTTGAACGTATGTTGTTGTGGGACCGTGGTCTTAAAAGGTTTTTATGTGTTATTGTCATGTGACACATATTGTAATTCCTACTACATAACACATTTTAGTAAAAAAAAAACAAAAATATAGATAGATTATATCTCATAGTTATACCCTCCACTTTGAGAAACTTTTCACTGTCCTAATTGAATATGGCATAAATATAAAATATGACATATATAAATGCATCTTCGGCCAAAAATCACTTGATTTTTTGCGCCTCTGTATTTCGAAAACGGCATACTCTCATCCAAGGTTGGCATGATATATATCAATGATATATATCCGATATATATCATTGATATATATCACGATATTTATTCCCTGATATATATCATGATATTTATAAAAAAATAAATAATTAATTATTCCTACCTTAAAGTTAGAAAATCTGTTAGCACTGCTTGCAAAACGCATGCCAAATCGAGGTAACCTGGTTCAGCTATGCCAAGACCATAAAGCTGACATAGATTCTGACAAAACTAATCTTATGACAAACATTGTAATGAATCCTAAACATATGCCTTGTTATCTAAAGACAAAAGCAGTCGCTTTAGACAGACTCAAAGAGATAAAACGACTATTGCCGTTGTAGTTGAAATTTTGCATAACCTATACAAGGTTGTACAACTGGTTCAGTAATGGTCCATTAAAGGGAACCAGTAACGCAGCAATGGCAGAGTCCTGGCAACCACGCCTTGGCCATTAACATATTTATACTGGATGATAACTTAGGGCAATAATCGGCTGCCATTCATAGGTCAGAGAAAAAAACCAATGGCACATACAAGGTTGAATAGTGGGGCCAGTATTGCAGCAATGGCCAATGGTATCATAGGCAAATTTAAATAAATTAAATACAAATAGATTTCATAATTTAAAATAAAATAAAAATGTCTAATGTAAAACATTATAAAACTTATACCAACCTTCTCAATATTACCATAGTATTTTAGTTGAGAAGCGAATAGTAACTATAGATAAAAAATTTTCAAATATGTATTTTTTCTAAAATGAATTTTAGTCTAGTGAATTTTAACCAACTGACATCGATCGGCCAATCCAGTAATGGCCCAATAATAATAGCCAAGTATTTTTTACCATTAATTGGCCAGTGCCAAAGGTAGCTATATACTGACTCTATTCTGTAAAGTTTAAACCATAGATCGGCCGAAGAATGTTTCTAGTACTGACCCAATAACAATAGCAAAGTACTGTTTAACATTAATGGGCCAGTGCTTGACCGTATATCAGGGTCAGGCAAATCCTGTTTGGGAAACTGGAAGTCGATCTTAAACTAGAGCAGCCTTTCAAAGTTAAGAAGCTTTATCGAAGAAGATTTATGCTTGGCCATCGATTTTTCGGTAAGTAAACGTTACAACAACCACCAAAGAGAAGAAGCATATATTTCCTTATTTATATATAATTATTTCAGTCTTCATTCCATTTGTAATGGCGCTTTTAACTGAATCTACACCATTTTCATAATATGTATTTCATTCTTAGTTCAGAAATACACCACCAATGGTGTGGTGGAATGGAATGACTACCCAAGCAGGGGACTCCAGAATTTGAAAACGACCAAGCACTAGTCCATTAATAGTTAACAGGACTTGACTTTTGTTATTAGGCCAGTACTAAAATCATTCATCGGCTGATCTATGGTTAACAGAAAATAGCCAGTATTTAGTTACCTTTGAATGGTTAAGCACTAGCCCATGAATGGTAAACCATATATGGCTATTGTTTTGTTATTGGGCCATTGCTGGAATCATGAATCATCCGATCTAAGGTTTATAGAAAATTACCCGTTTACTTTAAATGGCTAAGTAATGGCACGTTAATGGTTAACATACATTGGCTATTCTTATTGATACTACCAGTACTGGACCATAAATTGGCGGATCTTTGTCATTTGGTTAAAATACGCTAGAGTGTTATCTATTTTAGACATATACTTATAGTTTGAAAAATTTCACCTATAGTTTAATTATCGCATCTCTGCTGAAAGACTGATATGTTATGTTAAAATTGGTATAAGTTTAAAATTTTTTTTCTCTGAACACTTTTACTTGCCAGTATTCGGTCATTGCTGCAATACTGGTCATCATTTTTGGTCTGTTACTGGGTCAGTTGTACACCCTTGTATGGACCATTGCTGTTTTTCTCTCCGGCAAATAAATGGCAGCCATTTATTGTCCGAAGTTATCAACAAGTAAAATTATGTTAATGATCGAATCATAGTTGCCAGTACCCGGCCATTGTTGAATTACTGGTCGCCAGTAATTGACCATTACTGGACCAGTTGTATAACCTTGTATAGGCCATTGCTTGGCAGCTATTTATTGTTCGAAGTTATCATACAGTTACATGATGTTTATGGTCCAGTTATGGTTGCCAGAACTCTATCATTGCTGCATTGTTGGTCGCCAGCAATGGACCATTACTGGACCAGTTGTATAATCTTGTATAGGTATTGATGATGCAATTTGGTCAAATAAACAAGCCAAAGCAAAGCAAGTAAGCGTATTCGTCATTTGGACTTGTGCAATTAAAGATAGACGAATAGGCTTGATAAATTGCCGATAAACTCAATTGGAGTTGCCATATTTGAATTTAGTTTATAGGCAAAGAGGTAAGAAACGAGGAAGTGATGCGCGGAACTGCATACAAGTGTGAAAAGGGCCATATATTGAATAATATTTAAGATAAACAACTTATTCAAAAATAAATATCAGAACATGATATATATCGGATATATATCTGATATATATCGAATATTTTGATATTTATATAAATATCATGATATTTGCCAACCTTGCTCTCATCGAAAGATAGAGTTACAGCCATCTCCAACTTTAAAACTCCAACATCTATCCGCCAAATACAGCAATTCGGAGGTATGGTAAATTATTATCAACGCATCATATACCACGATTAGCCGAATTGTTAGCGTCTATTCACGGGCATTTGGCATCATTGATCAAAAAGAGGCGAGAGCAAATTCAATATTTTTTGGCCACTTGAGCCACTTGCATTTTTCTTACTTACTAATCTTACTCCTACTAAAGCAAAATACTCTGCATTTGATAAAGAACTATTAGCAATATATCTTGCCATTAAGCATTTTCGCTATTATGTCGAAGGACAAAATTTCGCTGTCTACACTGATCACAAGTCTCTGTTCACAGCAAAGGTAAAAACAACGTCGTCAGTGATTGCTTATCACGTTCTGGTGAAGAAAGTTCTACAGAAATCTGCACTTCTACTTTCAACCTAAAACATATTAGAATCCAAAATTGCAGCAGGAGAACGATGAATGTAAGAATTTGGTTAGTCCTGACAAACCGTCAAGATCATCAAAAGATAAACTTAGGTTCATACAGTCATCAGGCAGTAACGACAAAATCTGTTGCGAGACATTATTTGGTTATAACCGACCATACGTCCCAATCAGCATCCGAAAAACTATTTTTGATAACTTACATGGTTTATCACATCCTCGCATACGTGCAACGCGAAAATTAATTACATCTAAATATATCGTTTTTGGCCACGAATGAATGTCGACACAGGGATATAGGCTAGATCTTGTGAATCGGGTCAACGATCAAAAGGCACACAAAATCTCCGATTGGTAAATTTGAACTACCAAATTGTAGGTTTGACCATATCCACATCGAGATCGTTGGAGCACTGACGTAATTAAACGGGTACAGCTAAATACTTACAACAGTAGACCGCTTCAAACGTTGTCTAGAAGCATACCACATAAAGGACATGACAGCAAGTACCATTGCATCACCACTGTTACAGGATTACATTTCTAGATTTGGTATTCCTTCGTTTATAACGACAGATCGTGGCGGACAGTTTGAATCCAATCTGTTCACCGAGTTCACGAAGCTTCTAGGATCTAATCGAATCCGCACAACTGCTTACATCGTCAACTTAAAGCATCGTTGAAAGCACGATGGAATACCGTTCATTGGAGCACTGAATTCCCCATAGTATTACGTGGCATAAAAAAAAAGAAGACGTCAACCCCATACCTGCAGAATTAGTGTATGGTCATGCTTTAAAAGTCCTCGGCGAATTCTTTGTCGATTCTCCTAAAGTCAACACTTCTGACACATCTGGGTTTATTAAGAAATTGCGAAAAATATGCAGACCTTAATCCCTACTTCTTCCAGGCAACCCAATCACACAGACATCTTCATCCCCAAAGAACACGACGATCGGTATCGACAGGTAAACCGCCTACAGTATTCTGTCGGCAGACAAAAGTACGCAAAAGCAACACAAAGAAGTCCATTTTAATTTGTGTCCATCTAAAATTCTTAATATTTTTAATTCTTAATGTTTTTATTTAATAAAAAACATATGAATTAATTTAGTATTTTTTTTTTTTTGTTTGGTATTTTTTGAATTAATGAATTAATGTTAATCTTTAACCACTTCACACCTTGTGCGTACGAAATTTTCTCGTTAGCTACACAATTTTTTTTTTTTAATATCATATTGTTAGTCTTCTTTTCATTTTTAACAGGAAATAATGGGTTTTCTTTGGGCACAGAGTCGTCACTCGTCAGTGCTTTGACTTATCCCACTGTTCCATGCCGTATGTTAGTCGACCAAGTATCAGTCGTATGCGGAATTTTAATTACTCCACTGAGAGATCTGTCTAAAGTAATCAGATCCGACTAAATCAGTAAATCGTTTTAGTTTACAACAAAATACAATAAAATAATGAACCCTTCCACACATATTTTCTAAGCAACCAAGAATGAAATAAGCATACAAATTTTTATAAGCCAATTCTCTATTCTCTTGACGTATATATGACAGTTTGTAAATTTTTTACTACAAACCCTCAGGCCTCAAATAGTTCTGATTAAAAATTTAATATAATTTTACCACTTTTACCACAGTTTTTATTCTCAAAGGAGTAATCCTCTATTTTAATCGGAAATATTATATCTTCTTTTATTCAATGTTCATATCGGAATGTAAACCCTTGGAGATGCTCCTTTTTTAAAATGTAAATATTTTCATAAAACTGTGTTCTATGTTGATGTACAATTTAATATAATTATATTTTAATTCTAATTAAAAAATTTTACCATTAATCATATTTTTTTTTATTTATAGGTAAGTTTAAATATAGTTCATGCAGTATAAATAATTAAGCTTATTAGATCATCAAGTCTAGTTTGTACTAGAAATTGAAATAAAACAGGTAAACTTAACATTAATACGTAATTAGGTTTAAACTTTAAAGGTAACTGGAAAGAAAGTTTATTACTATTTATAAGTATAGATAAATTGTTAACGTAATGAAAATATGGTTCAGTAGTTTTATATTGATTGTGGTTACCCCACACAGTTTTAGACGACAATTTGTTTTTGTTGTTCTAGCTAGAGTTGTATTTCTAGTTTAGTTGGCTGCATTTCCCTTTTGATCGCTAGAAAAATATACTAGCACTGTGTTGTAATATGCTAGTGATATGTACCGTCATCAAAAAAAAAACGATAGACTGAATATGACTGATTAATTCAATTTTTTGGGGAAACGCTGTCATGGTTTTAATGCTGTGTATCGTAAATAATATCGATATCGATAATGCTGCAAACGTAACTATATTTTAATATGTTTTAAATTTTATGTATTCATACTTAAAGAAAATATGTGGTGTACTTTATAAATTCGACTCATAAATGAGCAAAAATTCGATAGTTAGCTAGTTCGAGTAGCACTGCGACCTAGAGATCTATTGTGCTTAACCCTGATGTTGTTATAATGCAGATGACGTCGATGTTACCGCAGAATGTGCAATATGGTCGAATCAGAGCTCCTTAACATAGGTAATTAGATGGATTGGACTAATACTTTTTGGTAGAGGAAGTGCTAGTCTCCCTTGACCGAGTTTAATGTGTCTGCGCCATGCAAGTTCAGAGCAGTTACAAATAATGTGTTCCATGGTTTCAGCCTCCGAGTTGCAGAATCTGCATCTGTCGGAGGCAACAAGGCCAAGTTTGTTAAGTTAGTGATTTATTAGACCGTCGCCTGCGGCCCTGGGACCAAACACCCTTGCACCAGTGCCTTCATTAGTTTGGGATCCATTCGTATACCAGATGCTGGCATTAGATGGCAGTGTTTGAAAGTAGCTCTCGATTCCTTCCCTGGCCCCTATTTTGACAATAAACCGTCTATCTATAAATCAGTGATATTTGGCATGTAGTCCGAAATGTAGTAGGTCTCCACTTCGTTCTGCAGTTCCAAAAGGATCGCTAGATGACCGGTCAGGCTACCAGGCTTAAGTGTTTCGACTAGCTGCAGTCTGTGAGCCCTATAGATGCTGCTGCAGATCTGATGTATAGGTGCAATGGAGGAAGTAAGAGAAGCACCTCCATTGCAGATGTTGGTGTGATTCTAAAAGCACCTGTGGCACAGAGGCACACAAGTCTCTGTATTTTTGTGAGCACTGTTTGAGCAGATATCTGGTTTAATTTTGGCCACCAGACCAAAGCTGCGTATGACAGTATGGGTTTTATTTTACTTTGATGTAACCAAAGTATCATTTTGGGGTTTAATCCCCAGGTTTTTCCAAACAAGTTTCTACACGCGAAGAAAGCCTTATTTGCTTTGTTCAAGATATGTTTTAGGTTTGAGTTCAGGTTGCGCTTACTGTGGAGGATCACACCTAAATACTCAATCTCTTTGACTACTTGTATCCGTTCCGTTCGCCGTTAAACTCAGCAAGATTGAAATTAAAACTCCTTCTGTTGGTGAAGACATATCGTCGGCGTAGCCTAAAGTGTTAAAGCCAGAACTTTTCAACCTATTTAAAAGATCATCAGCGACTATTAACCAGAGCAACGGAGAGAGTACCCCTCCTTGGGCACATCCTTTAGAGACCCTGACAGTTACCGATGTTTTTCCAAGTTTAGCCCCTTGTGTGTCCATAAATGTGCATGCAAGTGCCTCCTTGTATATCAGTGTACTCTCAATCTCTGTCACGACTTTACACAATCCCGTTTCCGTAGATTGCCCAGTGTGGTATGCATGTTGGCATAAGATGAGAAGGTTTTGCTTAAGACATGCATGCCGAATGTAGTAGTCCATCACCTTTTCCATCGTTTTCAGAAGAAAAGATGTAAGACTTATTGGCCTGTATGATTTGGCTTCGTTCGATTTCTTTCCTGGCTTGGGTATGAATACTGCTCTAGCATCTTTCCATATCTCAGGAATGTACGCAAGACTAAAACTTGCTATAAATAATAAACAAACGCGTGAGGTATGGGAGAATGGTAGCTAAACCTTTTTGCAGAAAGATCGGGAATATTCCGTCGCCTCCGGAGGGATTTGAACGGACCGAACGATTGTCCCTGTTAACAATATTGAATTTTGTTTTAAACTATCTTTTCATGCTGCAAATAGTTTGTTAGTTGTTTAATATCAATTTTATTCAATATCGAGCTAGCTGCTACTAGACTGTTCCAGATCCGAATTATGTTACTTTTACAATTATTTCTGATGTCCTTGAAAGTCGATGTTGTTTATGTTTTGCATCTATTTTGTTGTTGATGTATTTCACTTTTATAATACATGATTGATGACGATGACTTAAATGGTTGTCGTTTTGATATAATGATTGGAATTCGGTATAGAGTGTCTTATAGCAATTTTTATTAATTTTTATACATGTTTATTTCTTAGTTCGATTTGTATCTGTAGTAACTTTTACACACTTTTATTTTACTTGTAATTACAATTTAGTAATTCTTTTATCTGATATTTAGCGATTGGTCTCATTTTATGTACAATGAGTTTTGGCCTTTACAGACTTCTTGTTATTAATAGTTTTGGATCAAAAATTTATAATCGGATTTTATAAAATTTTATTTTATTAAAATTTATAAAGTTTTCAAATATTACAATAAAATACATGTACAAAATACTAAAAACATACCGATCGAATATATGATCTCCATTTTTGAAGTCAGGTTAAACAGTCCAACGGAAATGAAATAGTATATTGATGCTAAAACATTCAGTAATGAAAAAGAATAAAATAAAGAAAATTTTTTTTAACGCACTTTAACGAAAACCGAAAAATAAGTTTATGTAAAAAAAAAACTATTTTCCTAAATTAAATTTACACATCTGATGAGTTTTGCATAAATAATCTTCTTTATGGAAACTGACTAGGCAAATTTTCTGAAAACATACATGCTATTTGTTCATAAATCTTTGAGGTACCCTAAATTTATCTTTTTTTGTCGACTGTTTTGGGGCTAGGACTTTTTTTGGTGTAAGAAATGGTGTGTAGTACAATTACCTTAAAAGTAAAATTAGCCTTTTAAGTTTTTTTATTCGGAATAATAATTTAGCATATTGTTCTACTAGACTAACACGTTTCGGCATACATGTGTATTATAGCTCCCAAAATGGTGATCCCAATGAAAGTTCTAGAATAGAATTAGTTTTTTTTTAAATCAAAAAGTATGAACAAAAGATCGACCTAATTGCTAATATTCTCTTCAATTCCTCTTAAACTGCTAGGGAAATGTGTGATAAACTTATAAACATAAACAAATTCCTGCCATCAAAAATTTAAAAAAACAATAAAATTACAAAGTGCTGTGCACATATGTACATATACTGAAACGTCTTAAATTGCTCAAAACAAATATTGACATATAAAAGAATTTGCAAATTTTAACATTCGTGATACATACAAATGAAGATAGCTCAAATTACACCGTTATACCGTTATATTGATTGTAATTCTCTCTCTCTGTGTTCTGTGTTCCAATCAAATACTTCAATCAAATTTCATAAGAAAACGAAATAAAAAAGATTGAAATAATATCGTTACCGTTTCTTAATGTTTTCTTTTTATTAATTCTTGGTTTCATTTTCAAATTTTTATTTTATTTTTCTTCACTCTATATAGTCCCTTTAAATAAAGAATCTTCATCATCGTTAAAAGATTTATACCATTAAACCTAACACATTTATATAACAAACAATAAAGAAACACAATGAACCAGTTTCTTTCTTATAATATTTCTTGTTGCTTTTATCACATTTAATAAGACAAACTATCGCACGTCGTCATGTAGAATTGTGTAAAAAAACTCGTTTTATTTTCTTCTAAACGTAAACTTCCAATGTATTTTGTACAAGAATAAGTTGAGTTTCTTATTCGTCATGTATGTAAGAAAAGGAGATACAGTGGAGTGCAATAAAAAAGTTAATCTAAAAAATTTATATTTGGAAATAAAAACAAATAGTTCTCCGTGCTAGAATTAGTTTGCATAAGAATTTATTTATTTAAATGTCAGCAAAACTAGTACAACCACAATTCGTTACACTTACTTAATTCGCTATTTCCCTTAATATTGCTTACGATCTTTTTTATAAGCAAGGTTTGAGTGACATCTATAAGTTCAAGATTATATTATTAATCCCTTTTAAAAGTTAATCAATTAAATTGCACCCCACTGTAAAATAAAACATTTTGTGGAGTTTAGAAGAAGGAAAAAAAAATTTATTCTTATAATAAGACAACAAACAACGAAACTTAAATGTAAATAAATTACTTCAGTGCAATGATTCAACATACTTTTGCTATTACGTTTTTTTTTTCGATTACTTGCTTATGCATAAAACTCGAAGTTTGACTGAATCATCGATAAAGACGTCAAATCAACAATCTAAATATCGTAAAAAAAGATGACGGTAGTATATACAAGTTTAATTCATAACATGAACCAAACATTTATTTATTTTTCGTAAAATTAATCAATATTTTAATAAGGTCAATGAAGTAATAGTTTTTTTCTACAAACTTTTCGTATAACCTCTTTTCTTTTAGGAAATAACATTAAATGTTTTGATATTCTTACGTCTTTGTTTGTTGTTAATAATTTTAAGATTTTTTTGTGTTGCTTTTGTTGTTATATTTTGGTGAATGAATTCAATTTATATCTACAAATCGAAATGTTTTTTATATATTGTTATTAACAAAAAAATTAAAATAAAATTTAAATCTACAAAGGTGACTTAATAGGTTAGTTAAGAAAAGATGGCAAATGTTGGTTATAATATTGGATTTATTTTACATATAGCCGCAATTAGACTATTGCAGAACTCTGCAATATTTCTGCAATAGTCGTGCAATGGTCATTGCAATGGTCATCAAACATTGCAATGAGTCATTGCAAGGTTTTGCAATGAGCTCATTGCCAAACTTTTCTGCAATGAATGTTTTACACACTACCATTGCAGAAATTTAGGCAAAAATGTATCTCGAAAAATGAATATTCGAGAGCCCGATCCTTTTTAAAGCTAACCTGAAAAATGCGACTGTCCAGATTAATTACCCAAATCCAATGTACGTAGTTCCAAGATGCGATAAACTAACCCAAATTTTTTAATGATTCTGTGACTTAGGTAATCTTTCGTGTTCTAATTTTTTAAACAAGAAATATTTCCTCTCCTCAAGGCAAAAAATAATTTGAATCGTTGGCTTAGGAGCGTTAAACATTTTTAATACTATAACAATAATAAATAATTTGAGCCTCCGTTAAATTATTACTTATCATTATCAGTTTAAAATTGGTTATCCGCACCAGTTGCATTAGCAGATAGTGCCATCACTATCAGGAACGCCGTGCCATGCGAGGTTTAATTCCGAATAGCTTCAATCTTGTGAATTCGAGAGTGTATTTCTCCAGCCCAGTACAAATGGAGAATTGCACGCAAACAACATTAACCAGAGAACGGATTTAAATAAGTAAGGACCATTGCATCTGATGACCCCAAAAGACGACGGCACCAAGATCATCACACACACCAATACCACTATGATTATAAACTTTAGTAAATTTTAAATGTTTCACTTACCCCATGATTGCACAAGATCCAGCTCTCCATTATTCTTGATTTCAGCCAATCATTATGAATAAAATTACAAATTCTAGTATCTAAGTAACATAACAATAAAAAGGTCGGGTCAAGTGCTAATATAACTCGCTCGCCGAGGGTTGCGTGTATATAATAATATGAAAAAACAGTATTTACTAATATAGTTTTCCGTTGGGTTGAATTTTACCCATAACTGTTTATGGTCGCAAAATTATTTAATTTAATTCATTTATTAGTCAAACATAAATACAGTTTTTCTTGAAATCATTGAGATTTAATGGAATGCGTGTACCGATAGCAAACGGTTACAGTTCTTGGACCATGAAGATTACTAAATTGCTATGGTCAGACCGAGTAATCTTTTTTTTAAGCCGAGTTCATCTCACTAACCATAATCTATTTAAAACTATTTCAGAACCTTAACATTACAAAATATTTTCTAAATTTCGTTAGATTGAGTTACTAAATTATACATTTGATGCAAAGTAACAAAATTGATCCTCATCAAAGAATTCAAAATTATCCGTGAATAGTTCTTCACAAAAACACGATTTTAAATCGAAAATGGTGACTTTGAAAATTAAAAAAAAAAAGCTGTTTTAGACTAGAAACAAAATAACTTTTCATATGACACCCCACTTGTCAAGGTCAAAAATATTTTTTTTCGAAATTTCTTCTCTCAACCCTCTAAAGTCTAAGGAACATTTGAAATAATGAGCTAACCGCTATAGTTTTCGTTCAATCTTTACAACATTACCTATAACCGTGAATTTTTTCAATTTTTCGCTTCTGTTATGTTCGAAGATAAAGGGGGGAACAGAAACAAATTTTCACTTTTTTAAAAATAAGTCGAAAACCGTGTTCTCGAAAATTACAAAAAAATTATTTTGAACTACAAAAAAAAATCACCTTTCATATGACACCCCACTTGTGTCCAGGTCAAAAATCTTTTTTTTTTTTCAAAATTTCTACTCACCCCCCCCCCCCCCCCCCCCCCCCTGCAAAGAACATTTGAAATTATAACAACCAAAAAAAAATTTTTCATTTTTTTTGCCAAGTTCCTACAACCGTGAATTTTTGTAAATTTTTTCTTTTGTAATGTTGGAAGATAAGTGAGGGGGACAACAATTTATATCATCAAAAAATTTTAACCACTGAAGTTCGAGAAAATAATGAACAATTAGAATTTTAATCGGAATAAAAATCTTTAAAATTAAATATCTCAAGAACACGAATTAACGCTTCTTTATAAATTTGATATATTTTAAAGTAAGGTTAGAGCTATATTTAAAAAAAAAGTTAAAATTTATGGCTCTGAGTTAATTTGATATATTTTAGATTAAGGATAGAACTATTTTCAGAAAAAAATTAATTAAATTCCAATTGATCTTCGATACTAGCGCCATTTTTAAAAAAGTTTTTTTAATATTTTTATTTAAAAATTAATTTTAAAAACAATTAATTAATTTTTTTTCAAAGCACTAACTAATCATCTATCAAACAAAAAAAAGTTTGATGAAATTGGTATAGCCGTTCTTGAGCAATTTAATTTCAAAGTCACATCGGATTGGCAGAATTTTCATTTTTCATGCATGTTGGGGTGCCCCCTATGCTCAAACTAAGCACTTTAAAAATTTTTTTAAATAAGTTGTATTTTTTATTTTGTCCATACTACTTAAATGTCAAGTTTCAGGAAAATCAAAAAATGGTCAACTTTCGACTTTTTCACCTGCTTAGATCACGTTTTTCATCAGTATGTGAAACAAAACTACGAAAAAAAAGCGCGAGCGAAAAAAATGAAAAAGAAACATCCATTGAATTGATTGTGTATCATGGAGACAAAAAAATCGATAAGAAATCATATCGACAATATCGAATCGGTAGATGCAGGTGGAGTATTTCAGATATAACTGCTTCGTAACAAATTGTACATACAACACAAAACAAAACAGTTTATCAATCTTTAGTTAAAGCCCTTAATATCAATACGAATTAACTTTAAACGGATTGTTCTAAATTGCCGCACAGTACCGTTATGATCAATAGAAAATTTGCTTTATGTGATGGAGAAAACATCCAAAACCCGAATAGCATCTGCATTTGCACCACTAAAAGATTCGACTTATCAAAATCGAGTTCCACATATAACGACTTGCGTTAAATTTTATATTATGAAAAGGCTATTCCATCCGATATTCCGTTTTACCTTGGAGAAAATTTACCATTGCTTGACGTTCTTGGAGAATTCAAAATTAACTTCTTGAAGTAAAAAAAATTAGCAACCACGAATTATAATAAATTTTACAGATTTCTGATAGTACAGTATAGAGAACCTATCTAAGATTGTTTTTTGGGTATATACAAAATATCCAAAAACAAATAAAATCTACAAAATGCTCCTCGTAAAGTATCCTCCATTCTGACATTCAATGGATTGGGTCGGGATTCACAAATGAATAAATAGGCTCGGGTCAACACTTTCAAGAATTGCATGTACTAAATTAGACAAATTCGGGCTCATATTTATGATAGTATCAATCTGAAGTTGATAGTCGATTGTTGAAATCGTTGAGCGCAGAAATTGCAAGCCATAAAATCTATTAAAAAAAACAAATAATACTATAGTATTCGTAAATCGGTATCGGATTTTGAAAATACCACGTTATACCGGTAATTCGGTATTCGATACACCGGTATTGAATGCCATATCTGCAATTCAAATCTTATAGAAAATCCATTGCACTGGACTGGAATTTGAACCTTCGACCTTGGGATATGTATAGTTTATTGGTTTAACACACTCGTCCATACATCGCCTTTGGGTTTTAGTTACGATTTGTGCTTAAGTAATCTTGTCAGAATGCATGGCACTACTCTTAGAATGCGGGATAGCTACTAAACTTGATCCCCAAATGCTTCTACCGTTTCTCTCACTTCGATTTTAGAACTATCCGCGTACCATTCGATTAATTTATTTCCCGGTGGAATATGTTGGGTTTACTGATCTAGTACAATCATGTTGTAACCTGGAACTCTGATCATCACATCTTCAGGTACCTCGAATTAATTAATTTTCGGAATGTTTATCATGATGTTTGAACTCGATGACTCCTTTTCACAAACCTTACATATTAAATATTAGGATGACTTTCTATACTAAGAAGAGACTAGTTACATTACAACCCAACATCAACTCTTGCGACACAGAAATACGTGTATTCATGGTCAACGTTATACAGATAGAGGGCAGTTTTTTTCTTTTCTAACTTTTTCTTTCCAAAGAGTAATCTTGTGTTCATTTATCTAAAGTAGTCATTTATCTAAAATAATTCCTAGATATTTTGTCTTCTGTTCATATTTAATGTTTGAATCTCTCTCGAGGAGGGGATTTGGGGGACGAGCTTACTCTTCTTGGGAAATGGAAGCACGTGGTTTTATTCAGATTAAGTTTCAGTACCAATTAAATACATCATATTTCTCCCAGATTTAGACTTTACTATTTCAGAGTGTTTCCTCAAACGTGAGCTATTTCTATCCGGAAAGTGTGTTTCCAGAAGAAGAGTAGCTTCTTCCAGAAGAAGAGTAGCTGCTTGTGCACCAAAGTCAGTTGCTGAGCTTTTTCAAAATCTGCCGCAATATTTATAAAGGAACATTAATATTTTTAAAAATGGCTAGTGTACTACCCGGGCTAGTGCAGCATTTTCTTCATAATTATAAGAAACTATAGCATCGAAATAACCCAAAGTTAAACCGCGATTTGTTAATCTGGCCCGATATTTATCAACCCACCCCTATTATTATTTATTGTTAAATTTTGTAGTTTCTTATATCTGCACCTTTCTCTAATCTGTTTATGTGACTCATTTTATAACTATTGTACTTTGCAGAAAATTTTACAAGCGTGAATCATATGAGATAACTGACTGTTGTTTAACAGGTTTAAAATTTATACGTTTTCTTGATTTTTTATTAATTGCTAATATTTGGAAATACCGTTTATTTTTTTATTAAAATCTTTCTTTGTGGCTGGAGGTTTCTGGATTCAAGCAAAACCAAGTAGTTTTGTGATTTCCAAAGAACTGTACATGGTATATTTAATATGATCGGGCTCGTGAGTCGTGGTGTTAGAACCAGTAATATAATATCAGATTATGGCATCCAGAATAAATTTTTTTTTTTAAAGTAAACTTCGTATACTTATTTAGCAAAATTAATTGCTGATTTTTTTTTCGCTAAAAACAAGCAATCTGGGTAGTTATCGATTGATTTTGAACAATAATTCTTTATTGACGAGATACAGCAATTCGTTCCTCGAGAATGTTTTTCAAAGCTTTTCAGCAATTCGTTCCTCGAGAACTTCTTTATTACATTTCTATCATTTTTTTTAATACTTTTCATTGCTCGGTTATAATGCATGAGTTGTGCCTCTTCAGGGTGCATATTTCTAATCATCAAATTTTCAGTAATTTCGCATGAAGTATGTAGTTTATTCTTTTTTTCTGTACACGACATTTGTCTAATAGTTTTAGACCACAAATAATTTTTTCGTCAAACGGCTGTAAAATTTAACTTCACTGTCGCTAGGGAGAAGGTTAAAGTCTTACTTTTTGACATAATCAAAGTGGCTTTAAAGTAACGCCATTTTTTTCTTTTTTTTACGGCGGCAGTAAAGCAAATTTCATATTTTTACGGTGGCAGTAAAGTAA
Source organism: Diogma glabrata (assembly GCA_963693315.1). Taxonomy (NCBI): domain Eukaryota; kingdom Metazoa; phylum Arthropoda; class Insecta; order Diptera; family Cylindrotomidae; genus Diogma; species Diogma glabrata. Next base: position 10,892,173 of record OY856186.1, read on the forward strand.
CTGTCATATTGTTACGGCGGCAGTAAAGTAACTTTCATATTTTCAAGACGGCAGCAGTGTCGCCATTTTCCTTTCATATTTTTACGGCGGCAGTAAAGTAACTTTCATATTTTTACGACTGCAGTAAAGTGTCGCCATTTTCTCTCCCTATTTTTACGGCAGCAGTTAAGTAACATGTTATTTTTAAAAAGTTTGATGTATTAATTTAATATTTATAAAAAATTAAACGTTTGCCGAAAAAATAGTGTACATATTTAATTCGGAGTTAATTAAAACTATAGACTCAGCACAAAAACCCGGGTAAGAAAAAGCTAAGGAACCAAACCTGGGCCAAGCCCGCGTCACAGCTTTTGGAGTTTGGGCCAGACTTGACATTTTCCTAGCGGCCCAAGCTTGGACTGATATCCTGAGGCCAAGTCTGGCAAACCAGGCTTGGATCATGTCTGTCAAATAAGACATATACTGCGTTCCAATTAGTTGCTAAATTGTACTAAACTGCTAAATCTAAATTTGATTTAACAAAATCGTTCAATTTTAATTTAAATTTATGTAATTAAGTTGTCCGATATTGATAAAAACATCAATTTCTTTACAATCATTTAGAAATAAAATTCTAATTTAGTCAAATAAAAGGTTGACTAAATTGATTTAGCACTTTTAGGACAATTAATTTAGCATCAATTGGAATGCAGTCTTAGGCCCAGGTCTACCTAAACAATTTTTTTCCAGGCCTCCTTTAAATTTGTAGAAAGAGGTTGTGGCAAGAGTAACACGTATATGAAAATCGTTGTTTAATATTAGCAGCCCCTACCCGGGAAGTAGCACTTTAGCTCTTAATTAAATAATATACTATTTTAATTACCTAAAAAATTAAAAAAATTTCAGTAGACCTTGTCTCATTCAAAAATTTAAAAAAATCCATGAAATTTTTATCCTAATTTCTGAACACAATTAAGTAGTCCCAGTTTCGTTGTTCTTTATTGTATCTCTCCAGCTTATATTTTTCACTATTCTGTCCAAGCAAATTTCAATTTTTCTATACTGCTATCATGCCTGACTTCAAAACAACTCAAAGATAAAAACGTCGTACCTTGATTTAACATCAGTACATGTAAACCAATTTTCAACACTTCTGTTTGCGATGTTGAAACTAATTAGTGATAGACTGATGCTTATCATCCCGACTAGCATTAGGTAAGAGGTCAAAGAGTCCTTACCACTGATAGGGTCCCGATCAGGCGCCTTGAAGAGGTTCTGATTAATAATGTAATTCCCCAAACTATCCAAGCCGGATCAGACAGATCTACTATAACCGTATCAGTTCAAATAGGGCATTAAAAAATGTCCAATAAATTCGGTTATAAAAATATTCTAATTTTATACTTATACCTTTATGTATTTAAAACGCAGAGAAGCGATAACTGAAGTATATGTGAAATCTTGCAAACTACATAGATGTACATTATACTGGTTGTTTTCAAATAAAAATTTCTCGGACGCCACCTAAAAAAATTCTTTTTAGTGAAAAAACACAAGGGCATTTTTTTTAAATAACAAGAACACGTGCCGCAAAATCATCAAAGTTCAGATTCAGCTAAGATTTTTTGGAAAAATCGTAGATTTTTTTAAACAAAATGCAGATTTTAAAAAATCACATGAACCATTTTGTACGAAATTTAACTGTCTACAAAAAAGTTCCAGTAATTTTTTGCCTAAAATGTATATTTCTAATGATATTTTGAAAACAAAGTTGTTACGAAATATACGTTTTAGGCAAAAAATGACTCGAACATTTTTTGTAAAGGATTAAATTTCTTACAAAAAATGTTTGGATAATTTTTGTTTAAATCTGCATATTTCATGAGATATTCAAAATATTTTTTGATTTTATCAAAAAATTAACTTCGATTATTTTGCGGCACGTGGTCTTTAATCTTTTTATTAAAAAAAGTATCCACGTGTTTTATCACCAAAACGAATTCTTGGGGGGGTGTCTGAGAAAATTGAATTTTTAACAACCAATATAATGTATATACATATATTTTTTTTATATTGTTTTTGTATAGATAATATGTATCCATAATGCACAGACAAAAATTTAATATTTAATTCAGGCACAACATTTTGGAGAAGAGGAGTGGAGAGTGGAGGAGTACGAAATTTAAGGGGATAGTGGAGGAAAGGAAATGTGTAAAGCGTTGGTGTATTTACTTTTAGTGTGAGAGAGTTAGTTTCTTTATGTTTAGCTTAAATTTTTGGAAGTTGTAACTAGGCGGAAAAACAGCGGATTCTAGAGAATTCCATAAAGCAGTCGTTCGTGGGAAAAATACGAGACATATTGCTCAGTTCGGCCAAAGAATGGTTCAAACGAGTGCTCATGGGAGTTTGTTGCTAGACGAGTTATGCGCGAGAACTGACGTCGTAGAGGCATTACCGCTTTTATCTCAGTTGAACACTTACCATAATAGTATTTATAAAATACACAGAGGGCTCCTATATTGGGCTCGTCTATGATCGAGGGAATCCAGAGATTTTGTTATATTAGCGTCATCAATTATCCATGCCCGGTTTTGAATTCTATCTAACGACTAAATGAGTTTTTGCTGCCCCTGCCCATACACGGGAATTATATTCCATATGGGTCTTATAAAAACTTTATTTATAATCAGCAATTCAGAAGGAGTAAAGTAGAATTTACTTTTTCTTAGATAACCTAAATATTTAACTGCGTTTTTGGCTGTTGAGTAAATACAGTCTTCCCAAGAAAGTTTGGAATCTACTTCTAGACCTAGCATGTGAGTCAATAGAGAGTTGTTAATTGAGGAATCATCAATGCAGGGTGAAAATTCCGGTCTGTCGCGTTTATGTGTGTAAAGACAAGCTTGAAATTTAGATGTATTGAATTCGACCCGGTTAGCTTTCCCCATTTAAGGATGATATTGATGTCTTGTGACAAAGACGACATCATTTCATCTTGTTTTGAAGCGACTGTGATTGAATTGATGGGTGCACGGCTGCGGAGATTGTACCCAGAGGAGTGGATAGCAAAAAATCGTTTATGAAAATTAAGAATAGAGTGGGGGAAAGAACGGATCCTTGAGGAACACCAGCGTTAAGAATATGGGGAGTTAGAGGTTGCGCCATCGGGAACTAGCTCTTAATCCAGGAAACTAGAGAGCTTGCAATGCCCGTTGCCGTTAGTTTAACAAACAGTGACTTATGCCAAACACGATCAAAGGCCTTAGAAATATCAAAAGCGACTATTTGCGTTTCACCATTAAATCACCATTAAATCACTGGCAGCTCTGCCTCTTCGAAATCCATATTGGCGATCTGACAGTAAATTGCAATCCTCCATGAAGTTCATTAGATGAACATTTGTTATTGACTCCATTACTTTAGAGAGTATGGAGGCTATAGAAATCGGCCTATAGTTGGCAGGATCGGTTTTATTTCCTTTTTTTGGAATTTGGTGGACAATGGCGGTTTTCCAGGATGATGGAAAAGTGCAAGTTATCATAGAAAGGTGTAATAGTCTAGATAATGGTTTAGATAAAGATTGATGGCAATTTCTGAGTACGATGGCTGGTATACCGTCTGGACCCGATGATTTATTCACATTTAGTTCTTTAATGATCTTTGACACAACTCGGCTGCGGAAATATACCTGTTTCATAGAGTATTTGCCAATTGAGAGGGAAGGCGGCAGCTGATTAGAAGCTGGCAGTTGTGAGGCGGCTGCAAAGTGAGAAGCTAAAAGATCAGCTTTTTCTTTAGATGTGAAGTGAATTATATTGCGTGATTTGAGAGGAGGAACTTGTGATGTTTTTTTACCCATAAAATTTCAGCCAGCAAATGACAAGAACGATTTGGGGTTGTTATTCAGGATTTGTCTAATTTTCGTTACGGATTTGTCTAATTTTGTCACGGGTTTTCAGGTCGTCTATTCGTTTGGCATTGTTTATGGCATTTTTGGCACTTCTACGGGCAGCTATCAGAAGTTCATGATTATTGGCAGTAGGTATATGTTGGAATTGCAAGTGAGCTCTATGTTTGGAGTCAATTCGATCGGCAGGCTTCATTAAACCATGAGTTGTTTCCGGATTTCACTTTCTGAATGGATGTTGGAATGAAGCGTTCCATAGCTGATCGAACGGTTGATGTTATTCGCAATTACATTTACGTTTTTATCAGCAAATAATTTAGTCCAGTTGAGATGGGTCAAAAAGTTATTCATAGCATCCCAGTTCGCATTCCTATAATGCCATAAAGTTCGTAGTGGTTGAGTATTGTCTATTACAGAAGGATTTGTGTTTGAATTCTACCCTAACCAGGTAGTGATCCGATGAGTCAATAGGTGAATCGACCATTATTCTGTATTTATCAGGGTGAGTAGAAAGAAATAGATCTAAAAGATGAAAAGTGTGACTGCTAATATCAGGAATGCGAGTTGGTTTATTGACTAGCTTGGTGAGTAGGATAAGATGTGCAAACAGCTCGGCGGATTCACCTTCGCGGTTCCGAAGGGGGAGAATGCGGAAGCCATGTGTCATTTTGTACATTAAAATCCCCTGCTTCAATGGAGTCTGATAAGGCGTCAAGCTCCTTTTGGATATCGTTTACTGGTGGAGCAGGACTCCTATAAATATAACACAGAAAAGGGCGTGTTGTTCAATTTGAAATTCAACCTATAAAAAGTTAAATCTCGGGTCGTGCTGATATTCAGATTAGTCGGAACAGTGAAGGGAACGTCGTTTCTGATATAGAGTACTATACCACGATTACGAAATAGTCTATCTAGTATGGTATAGTTTTTGATTTGATATGTGTAAGGATCACCGAGACGGCAGATTTGCGTTTCCCCCAGTGCCAAAACAGCTTCAACGGCTCTTTGGTTCGTCTTCAGACCCCTAATATTTGTAAAGTGGATTTTAAATAAATCCATTATCTATTTCAAAAATACCGCAAGCTGGAATAAATAGAAAAAAATTTAAAAAATCTGAAACTGATGATGATAATTGTTATGGTAAAAACCAAAACCAAATGAAAAGACTGAAATTATAATCAGATAAACAATAGGAAACAATTGAAAAATAATATATGACTTAATTGGAAAATATTATATGATTCTGATCCGATATTTACTACTGGGATGAGATAAGTCTTCGGCGTCCTGACCGGATGCGGAAATAAGGTATGATATCTGATAGGGACCGGATGCAAATACCCTATTAAGACTTACCTTATTACTCCTTGATCCGATCCGGATCATAAAAGGGAATGCCTAAACAAAATGCTAATCTGGCCTTTGTCTAGATTTCTTGAATACACGTAACTTCGTTACAAAATCTTCTCTTAAACACAATCCAGTCGGAATAATACTTCTCCCACGTAAACCACAACAATTAAAGTTTACTATTTTTTATTACCCTAATCAATTTTATTTTTTAAAAAGTTATAGTGATTTAAATTGAAGTTAAATGAAGTTAATTGTCTATTTCATTGTTAATTTTCTATTCTAGTTTTTTTTAGAAGAAAAAAAAACTATTTTTATAAAGAAAACACAATGACAAACGAAAATATCAAGACAATGTAAACCGGAGAGGCAGAAATTAATTACTTTAAATACGCATCAAATGAAAAGAAAACTGAATTTAATGCCGTTGAAGTGTGCAAACAATGAAATTGTGAGTAAATCATTAATTTCGTTTGAACTTATTTTCTAAAAACTAAAGTAATGCGTTAAGGTTAGTGAATGTCCCTGTCACGCATTTAAAATTCATTATATTTTTCGATACAAAATTATTTTGCCAACCTTATTTCTCGAGCCATGAAATTAAATTTGTGCATTCTATAATAGTATAATATAATTATAATGTTTACGATTGAATAGAAATTAAAACTATTTACACGATTCGTTTTTAAAATTTGTTTACGTTTTAAAATTTTGCAAAAATAATTATGAATACAAATATAAATAAATTATTATTTTTTTTTGTACCACATACAAACTCATCGCGAATTGGAAATGCTTACAAAAATTATTTATTTTTTAATTTGTGTTTTTTTAAGTGATTGATTGATATATATACAACTTTCTTAAGAGAAAAATTTTATTACGTAATAGTTGTTGTCACACACGATGAGACTTCATTTTGACAAAATTATTTTTTCAATAATAAAAAAAATATAATAGAAAATGAATTCAGTCTCTATAAACAAGCAAATGTTAATCTTCTTAATTGGCACCCAAATATCCAAAAACGAGTATGAAAAATGTGGAGTAGCACTTCTATTTGCTTTGGCTTTAATTTTCATTATCATACCCATAATAATAATATTCACTGCTTTGGGGGCAGTTCATTGCAAAAAAATATAGGAGTAATTCACACTTGTTATTAGTTAATTCCTAATTTTTATGATTTTTACTTGTAAATAAATTATCTTTTATTTACAGTTAAAAATCACTTTGATTTTATTTACACAATTTTATGTTCATCATACAGCGCTCCGTTACAATTATATTTTATCACTTAACACAATCGCATTCTAATTTGAAAAATATTTACACAATCGCATTCCAATTTGAACTGTCTTTCATTCTCCAAAAGAAATTCCTAAAATACAATTTTAAATAATATCCCGATTATTCGAATTTAATCTAAAAATTTTCTTTACAAAAAATACTCGAGAATTTCTAAGAATAATTCACTTTGTTATATATTGATGCAACCAGATGACCAAACAATTCAATCATCCACTCGTATAAGTATCTCCGGATTAGGGACTAGCAACATCGTGCAATTCAATGATCTGACCGAATCGTTCAATTGCATGACTGGTAAAAAAAAGTCGGCCATTGTTCAATCGGCCTTGAAATATTCAATTTAAAAATACGAGTTAAAAAATGTAGTGAATAAGTCAAGAACCATCTTCTGGTTAAAATCTCTTTCTAAATTTTATTCAGAAGTTAAATTTTTTTATTTATGTCTTACTCCTAAGAATGAAATTTTTTGTCGGTGTCCTAATAGGTCAAGCTCATCTTAATAAACACATTTTCATCATTGTATCAAGTTCTTTTTGTGATTCTTGTTTTAGAGATCGAAATCTGTGTGTTATGTGTAGATAAACAAAATGTTTAGAAACTAAGTAGTGGTGGACTGAACTAAACCGATTCCGACATCTTCTAAATTAGAATAATAACAATGTAACAAAACAAGTTGCTAAAATTATTCATTAATTATAAACAAATACCAAAAACGTTGAATTAATTATTTAGAATTTAAGGAAATGTATCCCGTTGTTTGTTTTCAAATGAAAGAATCTTGTATAGTTTTTACTGCGGTTATATATTAATATCAACAATAATAAAACAAATGACTTGATGAAGACAAAAATCTAAATGAGTTCATTATACTTTTGTGTATTTCTTCATATTTTCTATATACAAATAACATATCTCTATTATTTCTTAGATAAGTTTAGTTTTTCAATTTTGTGATTCTTCACTCACTTTATTTTATTACGATTGTTATTACTCGTTTTCACTACTAGAGTTATTTGACAAGTTCATTTTTTTAAATGACACTGTGGAGTTGACGATGATTTATTCTCAAACTTAAAAAAAATATCTATTTATCAAACCCCTCTCACAATTCAAAATAAACTAAATAGTTGTAATTGTTATGTTTGTATTAATTTTTTGCTCACATCGTTTAGTTAGATATGTGTTTAATTGTTTTCAAAGAAACTAAAATAAAGGGGTTGGTAACCTGTTCTATGCCACCACACTAAGTCAAGCTTGAAATAAAACATTAAAAAGCAAACGGAAAAATTGTCTGATTTTAGTACAAAAAAATTATAAATGTTATGTGTGGATATGGTAGAGTGATTTTAATTAAATAAATAATTCTGAACTTTAAACTTAATTTTTTTGTATATGCTATATGTGATGAGCTAGCTGATCCATAGCAGAACTAATTGCTTAAATTGGAAAATAATTTGAAAACATAATAAAACTAGAATAGAAATTTGTTGCGCTATCCGCTTTATTTTTAGTTCAATTATTTTTATGTTTTTCGTGTTTTTTTCATATATTTATTTGATTGATAATATTTTTTATTTCAAATAATAAAAAAAAGGTTTAATCGAAAGTATAGAGTCTAGATTAGTTACATGTATAGTGAAATAAGGTCGTTTTCAGATGTAAAACAGATTTGTTTCATACGAAATTAGATTATCATGTTGGTTTAGATTTTTGATAGGATCATCTTCAGAGGATTGAACAAACATAGGTCATTGGCAAGACATTCGGTTTTCTGTACCTTAAGATCCCAGCAGAAGACCAAAACAAACTAGCTAGTGACTATATATTGGTCGTGACGTTCCGCATATTGCATAAATTGTTTCCATTAGTGATATGAATTTTTTTCTGAGTAGCACATCCAGCACAACTTGAACAAAATTTAACACAATCTTTGTTTTTCATTTTTCTCATAATTGTGTAATTGCGGTACTAACTTTTACTCGAAAATCGTTTTAGCGTGCCAACATTTTTCCATTAGATATATATGAAACTTTTTATGGGTAGCACAACTGGAGCACAACACAGGAGAACCCTATTTTTATTATTTACAGAATGGGGATCGGAGTTTTTTTCTGATTAGTACAACTTGAACACAATATATGAAGCCTTTGTTGAACCTTTGTTTTTCATTTGTTCTAAAACTGCGGGGCTAATTTCTACTCAAAAATTCGTTTTCGCGTGCCAACTTTTTTCATTTGAGATATGAAATTTTTTATGGGTATCACAACTGTGAAACAATACAGTACAACCATTTTTTTTATTTTTTGCAAAATGGCGGGGCTAACCTTAACTCGAAAAATCATTTTAGCGTGTTTAAATTCTTTCGTTGGTGGTACGGAATTTTTTTTATAGTAACGTTTCCAGTGATATGGAATTTTTTCTGACGCCAGCACAATACAGCATGTTGTATGGGTACTGCGTAGTTTTAGTGAATTGTATTCTTCTTTATTGCTCTGGTGGTGGTGATGGGTCATACAACAATCAGCGGCAATGTGACATGAAATGAAAAATTGTGATTAATGGTTCATTTTCAAATACACGAACCTCAATATGTTGAGATTCGGTGGCAATATTGGATGGAATGTATCGTTCTCCAGTATCAATACTGAGATAGAAAATTTGATGAAAATATTTAATCCAACACCAATGAGATGCAATCGATGAATGTACGAATCAAATCAAATAAACTTTCGAAGAATTATATTAAATCCAGCTTCACTGATGAGATGCAATCGATGAAATGTGACTTAATTATCAGAACAGCAATTAGCAAACACGATGACAAAAGTTATCAGTATCAGTTCAACATTAAATGGAAAATGTTCGAAATCAGCACCATAACCTCAATCATCAGCATTTATTTTTACGCACTGTATCAGTCTCCAGTATCAACTGATGTATAAACTTTCGAGGAAATTAGACCTAATCCAGCATCAATGATGCGATGCAATCGATGAATGTATGAATCAAATCAATTTAACAGTAAATACAGAATGTTCTGGAGACTATAAGTTGAGCAGTATACGAAACACAAAAAAAATGTATGACTTCGGCTTTGAATCATGTATGATATTTTGGTAATTACCAATCAATAAATACATCTTTCTTTTTTAAATTATATTATTTTTACACAATTTGACACTAACTTAGTTACACAAATTATTAAAATTAACTTAATTTTACAACAAATTAATGACTAAAATGAAAAAACAAGAGAACACAATTTACAGTCAATTTGAAGATCTAAAATGACAGTATACAGTTATACACTGTCATTTCAACGCCAATTTCTCTCCCGTGTCGGATATTGCAACTGATTTTGCCTTAATAATTGCTAAAAACTGAGTAACTTTCTTTTGGTAAGATACAACCATGGTGTAATATAATGTGTTGGCGGTTGGCGATTAATTTTTGAATACTGTAATTTTTTATATAACTTTGGCGTGACCACAGCACAAACTCTCTTTTTCACTCTTCCTAAAATGGCGGGGTTAAGATAGAGGACATTATTTTTTCTTCACTATTGGTAGACAATGTTATTCAAAGATAAAAAGGAACGTGCCTATATGAAGAAACAAACTGGAGCGAAGAAATACTACATAACTTATTGACTGAAAAATTTGACGTTTTCTAGCTTCTTAACTACCTACGATTACTTAAATACTGAAAAATCCATTGAACACAAATTGATCCCAAACTCAATAAATAAAACTGACAGCCGGTAATATCCATCAAAGAAAAGTTATCGCACAAGCATTTAGTAAACACAATGGTATCTTCTGGCGAAAACTGCTCTCTCTCCCTCTCTCTCCTTCTCTCTCTCCCTCTGGCGTTTACATCCCATGGAGGGATTTTACCGTCTGTCGAATCAGCTTTCATTCATCTTATTCCATGACTAGTTGACCGCAGTTTCGACATCCTATATCACGAAGGTCTTGGAAGAAATCATCCCGCCAGCGTGTCTATGTCTTACTCTTCGACGAACGCTGTATGTTATTGGGACACTTATTTTAGCATTCTATCTAATAGGACCATTTCTACATAACCAAACTATCTAATCCGGTTGGATTAAATGAATCCAGTCCGACTTCGCACCCTTCAAGAAGCTGCCTGATTTCATGATTCATTCGGATTCTATTCTGATTTTCAGCAACTTTACATGGACCACAAATTGTTTGTATAACCTTCCTCTCGAATGTTGATAGAATTCTGCAATCGGACTAAGTCAGTATTCAACATTCACTTCCAAGGTAAAGTAAAGAGTGAGTTTACACGACCGCGAAAGATTTTTTTATCGCAGAAGTTTTGAGTATGCGAAGAAAACTATGTATGCGGCAGTGGTACAGGCTTTGATATCTGCCTGCATGTGACGTTGTTATTACAACCCCGAGGTATTTGAAGTTTTCCACGCGTCGTTCAAAATCATAGTCGCCAGTTGAGCATTTTTTTTAAGCTGAGAGCTCGATTTAGTAGTGAAATGTGTTCGTGTGTTCGTGTTTCTTTTTCGGTAGATGTTTTGCTGAGGTTCTTCTGGTGAATAGATAATCAGTTTGCTGAAGTTTAGAGTGTTCCTTGTTATCCATTTTTGTTGCAGTTTTTGTTTATGTTCAACGCTTTGACGGCAACCGTCGTGAAACCATTCTTAACGTGATTTCAGTGGTTGTTTTCCGATTGCAGCTTGTGCTATGCTTATTGTATGTTTAATGACAACTCAGATAGGATTCATGCTCTTATGTGTTTGCGTCACTATTTCCTGATATCTATTCGTTTCCGGATGTCTAAATGCGTCGACATTCCAGCGCACGGTCTTTTTTGTTTGTCTATGAAACGAAGATGCCAACTTCCACTTGTAATTAAAGATGACAAGCATATGATTGGTGTCCATATATCAGCACCTCTGTATGATCGAACGTCAGTTACACTTGTTGACTGTCTCTTACAGATCATGGCATGATCGATTTAATTTTCAGTTCTTCCGACGTTTGATGTCCCCGTTATTTTGTGGATTCTCGTATGAGGAAAGAAAGGCTGGCAACAACTAGATCATACTGAATAACTAGATCATGTTGGGGTCGATATGTGTTTTTTTAGTTCTGAGCTCTGCACTCCTACCAATTTAAGCATTGAAGTCAACCACGATTTTATGTCGTGAAGTGAGATGTTATTATGGACTTCTTCTTCATCTGCTTTGTCAACAGTAGGTGCATGAACATTGACCATAGTTACAATAAATTTTTGCGTGCGGATTTTTACTGTGCATATCCGTATATTAAAGCCAACTCCAAATTCTCCGCCGTTTTGAGACCCCAATAGAAGAGATTGTATCCTTTTACTGTTTCATAGATACCACTCTCTGGTCATCTAAGTTCTTGTAATGCCAATATATTGAGTGTGCCTTTTTTAATGAAACTTCGATAAAAGACATGAATTTGCACAGTGAAGGGCTGGTTAGTTTGTAGACGATAAACAGTTCATCGACCGCTCTAAAAATAGTCCCCCATGCTGACGAGATCTACCTGTGATCACATAAGTAATCACATGTCCACGTTCTACAACTGATATACCGTAAAAAACTCCCAAACGAAAAATCAACACTATTTTTCGGCTGTTCGGCTCTTCAGCCCCTCCCCTCTGTATAAGACAAACATACTATATTCCTTTATTCCTTGAAACGTTAAATCGCAGAATATATGACGATGAGAACAACAACAGCTTTTACCAAGCTTACCTTCGTCCTTATATATTTCTTTAAAAATATCGTTCTCACTCCTAAATCAAAACACTCAAAAAAATATTTTGCTCTTAGGAGTAAGAACAAAATAAAAAATAAGTTTTTTAATATTTAATATTTGAGTAGATATCGTCACTCGATAGTAAATCTGTACAACAACCCCACACGAACACCGCCGAGATAATCTTAAACAGATCATATCGCTCGGTCATAGAACATCTTTCAACTTTAGGGCTGAGTATTAAAAACTATAAGAAACATTTTAAAGCGTGACGTTAAATTGATAATGATGTGAAAATTTGTTCAATTGCCAACAATATACATTTTGAAGAAGAAACTTTATATGAACAAATCCTAAAAGAGTGACTGTGTCTTTCTTGGCTTAAAAACGAACAATTCATTACATCAATAAGGTCGGCATTATCTTTGAACCGTTATAAAGCGTTGGTTGAAAATAATTATGGTAACATTTAATTAGTTTAGTCTGTTTATCGTTAAAATCCTTCATTCACGTTTTGTTAACTGTATTGTTTATTCATTCAAATATATATAATCAAAATAATTTTTAAACAAAACAATGATTTAGTTTGTTTTTTTATCTCCGAATTATTTCAATGCATTTCGTTATTTATATTCATTCATTAATTAATTAATATCAATAAAAATTAAAATCCAAACACTTAAAACGTGATGTAAGAAAAGTTTTAAAGATCAATGAAAATTATTAACAGAACCTTGCCCCTTTAAAATATAATACATAAAAATAAACCAAACCACATTGATTTTAAATTCAGTAATGTAAATTGTAAACATTAATAAAACTTACATCTATTGCTATCATCTGGTAATGTTTTTTTTATCATAGTTTGTCTATACTTATAATATCCATTAGGTCTTTATTGGGTGATTGATAACAGAAATAGTCGGTAAATGAACTGTAAAGTGTTAATGTCTTATTAAAGAAGGTTAAGGTAAAAATTTCCTAATACACATTAAAGAGTGATTCGCCTTTCCCTTTAGTTATTAAGTCTTGCTGCTATCAACCAATCCTCGTATGTGTACACATAATATTTATTATTTATTCCAACAAAAAAATTCGAAGAATAAAAATAATTTGTTAATTTTATGTTCATGGATATCTCTGCGGTGAAATGTGTAAATTACTATAATGTAGATAAACTGTATATAGTGAAACGTAAAGATATTACAATACTTCTCTTGGGGGATATAAAATTCGTATAAAATTTTTATTGCTTTCAATTAATAATAACAAAAAAAAATTATTCAAAGAATATTTTTGTGATGGTTAGTTAAATATGGACCAAAAGTATTAACAATAACTAAATACAGATGTGTCATGTTGCGTTTGCTTTTGTATTTTCTAAACATAAATATATAATTGACGGGTTGGTTCAAAGAGAACAAAAAAAATTATGGTTCTTGCATATGTTCTCAAGAAGATTTGACAGAACAAAACTGACTTATATTAAATAGATTTTTTTTTGTTAGACAGATTAAATTTCCCCTCTTGTGAAAAATATTTAGGTCATAGATCTTATGACAATAAATAAAGTTGACGTATAAATTACGTTAGATAAGAAACTAAAAAAAATATTCCAAGTGGTAGAATGTTCCTGATATCCGACATTGAAACTTGGTACGTAAGTGTCCTATAGTAAAATTCCATATAATTATGCATATAGTAGCTTCCTGTTAGCTACTTCCGGTAATAATTAATTGTTTTTTATTATTTGTGCGTACATATCTAGGTATTGAATAAAACAACAATTTTGAATAAAGATGTGGATCTCACGAAAGAAGAAAAAACTCAAACACATGGTAACTTTTTTTTATAAGTTTTGTGCCTATTTTTGTGCTTCAACCTACTCGCAATTTGAGAACCGTATTTCCCAAATCTCCCTCTGGATTCGATTACTGATTAGTAAGCAAAACACCCGGTCTTATTTACTATTCAACAATATTCTTTAACAAAAATATTCAACAGTGTCAAAAACTCTTACGGTTGATTGTAGAAATTTCCCATCTACATACAGCGTTCATATACAAAGTTTCTATTAAATAACACTTAAAACTTTATTCACAATTGAAAAATAACTTCTTCTATTTACACATTTTTATGTTTACGAATACGATTCAGCGTCTACAATTAATTTCACTTAACATAGTCGCATGCCGCATTATGCTGTTTATACTATCGCAGTCTAATTTAAACTAATTACATACACTTTCTGGAAAAGGAATTCCTTATTGTAAGAGTGGTTTTGTCATACCACTATTATTATTGTTAACACTGTCATAATTATTAAGTTAGTACCAGTGTCGGTCGCCAGGTGGTGATATAAAAAAGAAGAATAATGAAAAAAGTGACAGCAAGTCGTACGAGAGACATCGAAGGATGTAAAATAATTTTGGTTAGTGATAATAAAATAAAGTTGAAATAATTTAATAATTTTTATTTATACACTTTGTAAGTATCCAAGTTTCGCTCACAAATTCAGGTGTGGGGTATAGCAAAGTCTAGAAAAAGTTATTTCGACGAGATAAGTGAGTTTTATACAGAAAATTAAATTCTGTGAACCACGTGTGTAAAATTATTTTACAAAGAAAAAATCATTGAAAATGTTCCCGTTGAAATCGTATACGGTCGATGAATTGAGAAGACAACTAAGAAAAGCTGGTCTTAATAAAACAGGAAATAAAAAAACATTGTACGAACGATTATTGATGGCAGCTAAATCGAATGCAGAAGCAGTGGAGATTAATAATGGCGTTGAAAATGTTTCTTTGGAATCCAATGGGGTTATTCGGGAAAATTCAGTTTTGTCAGATGTGACAAGTAAAAGAATTAATAATAATATATTGGATATGGAAAGAACATTCGATGATTATTCTTCAAGAGAGCTTAGTTTGCTGGAAAAAGAAAATGATTTACTACGTAGAGAAAATTTATTGCTGCAAAATGAAGCTAAAGGAAAGTGTAACACTAAAGTTTCAGAAATTAGTGAGCTTTTAAGTGAATTTTCTGGGGAAGAAAATTATGGAATATGGAAAAATCAAATACTGAGTATACAAATGTTATACAAAACATCGGATGATGAAATGAAATTGCTGGTTGTGAAAAAATTAAAAGGAAAAGTGCAAAAATGGTTCCATTCCAAAAGTGAAAATATTACATCAGAATTGTCGGTGTTGTTAAATGATTTGTCATTAATTTTTAATACACGTCCAACGAAATCGCAATTGCGTAAAGAATTTGAAAGCAGAAAATGGAAGCCGAACGAGAATTTTGTTAGCTATTTCCAAGACAAGTTGTGTCTTGCAAATGAAACAAATATTCCTGATGATGAACTAGTAGATTTAAAAATAGACGGATTTTCAAATCTAAATCTGAGAAACCAAGCGCGTATCCAGTGTTTTGAATCAACATCGAAACTTTTGAAGGCATTTTCTAAAATTAGTGAAAATGATATAGCAGATCGAGCTGTAGCAGATAAGAAACCAGTGTTGCAAAAAAATTCGACGCCGAAAGTAAAATGTTTCAATTGTGGACTTCAAGGTCATGTTTCAACTAATTGTACGGAGCCAAGGAGAATTAAAGAAAAGGGTTCTTGTTTCCGGTGTGGAAAAATTGGTCATCAGAAAAAAGACTGCAAAGACGGGCTAAGTACATCTCAGTCGAAAGGTGGTGATACAATCAGTAACATTCAAGAATGCGAGGTAACAGATTTTTTTGTTAGTGTGGATGTAAATTTTAAAAATAATAATTTAGATATTTTTACGAAAAACTTAGTTGCTTTGGTGGATACAGGTAGTTCAATAAGTTTAGCCAAAGAAGAGTTTTTAAAAGACACAGATATTTGTTTAAAATTAGAAAATAGCAATTTTTATAAATTAATAATAGTAAAGTAAAAATTTTGGGTTACTTTGACACAAAACTAAAACATAATGAAAAATTATTTGATATACGGTTATATGTTGTTCCTAATTATACTATGTCATCAGATTTAATTATTGGTCGAACATTTTTAAATTCAGTAAATGCAAGGCTAGTATTTGATTTTTGTAAAAATGAAATTGAAACTGATAATTATGAAAAGGAAATTCTGAATATCAATATTGATGATAGTGTCGATAAAATTAATTTAAATTTTGAAAATAGTTTACCTGTTGATACCAAAATAGAAATAGAAAATTTATGTAAGAACTATATAGAAAAAGAAAAGGAGGTTGACAAACCGAAAGTAGATTATAAAATGAAAATTAAATTATCTGGGGAAGAATATTTTCATTCAACTCCAAGGCGAATGTCTTTGTTGAACGCGAAGTGTTGCAAGAAATCATTAATAAATTATTAGAACAGAAAGTAATCAGACCCAGTGATTTACCGTTCTGTTCACCAATCGTACTACTGAAGAAGAAAAACAGGAATGAGTATAGACTGTGTATACAGTTAGAGATAATTATCCACTTCAATTGATTGAAGATTTAATTGATAGATTAGAATATAAAAGGTACTTCACGATCTTAGACTTGAAAAGCGGATTCTACCATGTAACTATTAGTGAAGAATCTATTCCGTATACTAGTTTTGTCACTCCATTCGGGCAGTTCGAATATTTGAAGATGGCGTTTGGACTAAGAAATGCCCCGTCGGCATTTCAAAGATATGTAGACCTTGCTTTTAAAAAATTAATCGAAGAAAAAAAGATCACCATTTATATTGATGATATTATGATAGCAACGAAAGGAATAGAAGAACACTGCATGATTCTTAAGGAAGTCCTTTCAATCGCAGCTGAGAATAAATTAATTTTTAACAAATGCAAATTTCTGTATACAGAATTAGATTATTTGGGCTATTCAGTTAGTTCCGAAGGAATACGCCCTAATGAATCGAATTTAAAAGCAATTAGAGAGTTTGTTATTCCAAAAAGTTCGCACGAAGTTCAGAGATTTATAGGATTGTGTTCCTATTTTCGCAAATTCGTTCCTAATTTTTCTGTGTTAGCTAGTCCACTACAAAGCTTGTTAAGAAGGAATACCAAATTTGAATTTAATAAGGAACAGTTAGAATCTTTTGACTGTCTTAAGAGTAAATTGCTGAGTAAACCAGTGTTAGCTATCTTTTCACCAAGCAGTGTAACTGAGCTGCATTGCGATGTGCTGTTGGCTACGGCGCAATGCTGTTACAAAAGAAATTAGTTGGTCAGTTCCATCCTGTGTTCTATTTTTCCAAAAGAACAACCGAACTGGAATCAAAATATCATTCATATGAGTTGGAAACACTGGCAATCATATACGCGTTACGACGATTCAGGATTTATT
Organism: Diogma glabrata; assembly: GCA_963693315.1. Lineage (NCBI taxonomy): Eukaryota > Metazoa > Arthropoda > Insecta > Diptera > Cylindrotomidae > Diogma > Diogma glabrata. Next base: position 10,909,836 of record OY856186.1, read on the forward strand.
TGTTAGGTAGAAGTTTTAAAATCATAACGGACTGTAGTGCATTAACACTTACTTTGAAAAAGCAAATTATTAATCCACGAATTGCCAGATGGGCTTTGGAGCTTCAGAACTACGATTATTCAATCGAGCATCTTGCTGGCAAACGAATGCAGCACGTTGACGCACTAAGTAGGTCAGAAGGTATTTTTGTATTGGAGGAAAATACTTTAGAACAAAAATTAGCTATATGTCAGAGTTACGATAAGGACATTGAAGTTTTAAGAAGGACGACTCGAAAATAGTGAAGATCCTTTGTTTGAAATGAGAAACGGGTTGATTTATCGAAAAGTGGACAGGAATAGAATAAGATTCTATGTACCGAGCTTTATGATATTTCAGGTGATGAGAAATTGTCATGACGTGTTGGGTCATTTGGGGGTGGAGAAGGCTTGCGAAGTCTTGAAACGATCTTATTGGTTTCCGAAATTAACTGAGCAAGTTAAGGAATATATAAGAAATTGTCCCAAATGCATAACATTCAGTCCACATAGTGGTAAACACGAAGGCTTCTTACATTCAATCTCGAAGGGGAATAAGCCCTTCCATACCATTCATGCAGACTACTATGGCCCTTTAGAAAGTAGCCGGTATAGACTAAAGTATATCCTTGTGGTTGTGGATGCATTCTCGAAATTCGTAAAGTTGTATGCAACAAGGTCGACAAGTACGGATGAAACCATTAAATGTTTAAAAATATATTTCTCGCAATTAAGTCGTCCTTTAAGACTAATTACTAATCGAGGCAGTTGTTTCACTTCTAATCAATTTAAATATTTCACGCGCGATTACTCTATACAACACATCCTAGTGGCAAGTGGATGTTCACGCGCAGATGGGCAAGTGGAACGTATAAATCGCATTATTACTCCGATGATTGCGAAGTTGATTAATAAAGAACAAAAAATTTTCTGGAATGATGTGTTGGATCAGGTAGAATTTGGCATAAATAAAAACTACTCCAAGTATGTTAATGTTTGGTGTTAACCAAAGAGGGGATGTGAATGATAAAATACAAGAGTATTTGAAAACCTATGTTTTTGAAAATGATGCTAATACAGATTTAGCTGAATCTCGAAAATTAGCTAGTGAGAATATTTTAAAAGCCCAATTGTATAACGAAGGTAATTACAACAAGAAGAGGAAATCGCCTCGGGTTTATTCTGTTGGTGATCTAGTTACGGTCACTAATATAGACAGTACGATTGGTGTAAATGAAAAATTTATACCTGTTACAAAAGGGCCTTATGAAATCGCTAAGGTTCTTGGCAACGACCGTTATTTAATTAAAGCTCTAGATGGATTCCAAGTAACACAAAAACCATTTGAAGGAGTGTTTGATGTTACTAGAATCGCACCATGGCCGATTTGTCAATCTCAAAATAAAATTTAAGATTTTGTTAAAATTCAATATAATACCGCATTCACAGCGACATAGCAAATTAGTAGATAGTATATTATAATTTGCATTTTGGCATATTTAATATGAGTTTAAAACGTAGATTGTAATTTGAATCGTAAGTATTTGAATCGTTTGTAATGGTAGTAAGCCTAGATATCAAATTAGTTGCAAGATTTTAAAATAAAAAACGTTTACAGCACAGATTTAAATTACATCTACTAATTTGCTATGTCGCTGTGAAAGCGGTATTAGTATGTTTGTAATTAGTTAAAAAAAACAAAAAAGAAATATGTAAATTTAATTTAAATTACTTAGGATTTTGAGTTGATTTGTATTGTTACTAAAAGTTTAGTTTATTCATCATAGAAATGTTGTACATTATTCGAGGGCGAATAATATTGTCAGGTTGGCCGAACTGTAAGAGTGGTTTTGTCATACCACTGTTATTATTGTTAACACTGTCATAATTATTAAGTTAGTACCAGTGTCGGTCGCCAGGTAGTGATATAAAAAAGAAGAATAATGAAAAAAGTGACAGCAAGTCGTACGAGAGACATCAAAAGGATGCAAAATAATTTTGGTTACGGATAATAAAATAAAGTTGAAGTAATTTAATAATTTTTATTTATACACTTTGTAAGTATCCAAGTTTCGCTCACATTATATACAGTTTTTTTTAATTTCTCAAATATTCTTGGTACATCCATTCTTTACAAAGAAAGCTCCAGAAATTCTTCTCCAGACATGAAATATTATTTTGGATATTTGTATTTGATTTCATGTTTTTACCCTATTACTTCGGTCTGAAAGACCTAAGTATTACATTCATGAGCTCAAAGTGAAATTCTTACCCCCACTTTTTTTGGCATTTCTCGACGTTTTAGGACCTACTGATTCTAAAAAAGCAAAAAAAAAAAATGTGTGTCTGTCTGTCGGCCGTCCATCCGGCCGGCCGTCACAACCGACGAAATCTAGAAAACCGCTTGACGGATTTCAAAATTTTTTTCTTTCTAAAAATAGGTTTACTCAATGGGAAGAGCCGAACGGACGATGTGTTTGATAACTGTACCGGAAGTGTGTCAAAAAATCGTAAAGTGTGTCAAAACAAGGAAATTTGCATATTTTTTGCTTAAAAAACGTTCATTTTAAGTGATTACGAGTAGGAACATTGAATTTGGGGAAACTTTGATGGTCGGGATTGGTATGTGAGACCAAAATCTAGATTATTGCATTATAAGTTTGTCAAAAAAAATGTTGTCAAGTGTGTCAAAAGAAAGATTTTTATTTATTTTTTTACCTAATGTTTTGAAAAAAAAAAATATAATTTATTGTTTGTTTGAAATGAAGTTTTATTATTATTATAGAGAATTATGGCATTATAAGTTTGTCAAAAAATAATGTCAAGTGTGTCAAAAAATGATTTCATTTATTTTCAGCCAATTTTTTGGAAAAAAAATGTAGCTGTTTTTATGACGTAAATGTAATTTAAATTGAAATTGGACATGGAAATTTTTGAATTTGTTATAGTTTTTGAAATATTTTTGGAATTTTGAAAAAGTTTGTATTTTTGATTTTGTAATAATTTTTGCAATATTTTTAGAATTTTGGAAAAAGTTTGAATTTTTAAGAATTTTTGAAATATTATTGGAATTTAGAAAAAATTTAAATATTTGATTTTATTCTAGTTTTTGGAATATTTTTGGAATTTTGAAAAAGTTTGATTTTATTTAATTTAACAATATTTTTGGAATTTTGATTATAATTTTCCGGCAACGTATTGATGTTTCGTGTTAGTTTTGTAATAAATTTTTAAACAGAGATAAAAAATACTTGTACTTTAACAAAGAGTTATGTTTGATATACATCGCTGCCCAAAACTAAAAACCATGTCCTTGTAAAAGTTTTTTGCCGAAAACTATATCAAAATCCTTAACCCAGACCGAAGTCTTGATATCTCAGAGCTGTGAGATTTCAGCCCCTCCATATTTTTTGGAAACAATGTGACGTTGATTTGTGTTTTGAATATTGTATAGCAGAAATTGAGGTTGAATACAATTTTGTTTTGTATTACATTACGATTATATAGAATCGTAACAATATGTTTATTTTAAAACGTTCAATCCTATTTACATCATTTGAGCTAAATTTTATTAAAGCTAAACGAGTAGTCGACATATCATTGCGGTCATACAAATGTCATATTTTTGAGTTCTACTTTACCTTAAAATAGTGTGTATCATAATATAGACAGAAGATTGACTTCAAGCAATAACTTATAGACTTCAAGGAATAACCGACGATAATGTTATTCCGTGAAGAAACTTTCGCTCTAAGAGATAAGGGGGAAGGCAGTATATTCATATTTATTTATCTATTTTTTTTGTACATTACATATTTTTTTTTTTTAATAAAAAGTGTTGTGTAGTATGAATTACAAAATGTGTCACAACAATACATAGATACCTTTCAAGACCTAGGTCCCACAACAACATGCGTCTTGAGGAGTTGGTGGACGCTTTTTTTAATCTTTGTGGATTAAAGGCACTCGAGACTATTGATTCGGGCAAAGCAAAGCACGATGTACGCACAAAGAAATCTGTTTGTTGTTGTTTTCGCACCTTGCCACTGTAACACTTCAACAAAGAAATATCCAAATATTTAGAATAACAGTTTTAATAAATTTATTTATTCTAGTTGATTGATGAATTGGTTTGTTTTCTTTTACAAATTAGGAAAAAATACAAATCTTTGTTGTATAAACTTATCTTTGTAATAATTCTGTTGATTGTTGTTCGCTAATTTTTTGTTGTGAGTTGATTAGATTCGCTGGTTGAGATCTTTCTCCGTTAGCCGTTGGTAAATAAAGGGATCGATGAAATACATGTTTTTTGTCAAGTAAAGAAAATAATAATTCTGCTGAATTAATTTGTTGTTAACCCTCGTTGGCATTTGTTTTTTTTGTGTGTTAACAGCAGCGGTAACATATTCCCCTCACGTTAACGACTCATTCGTTAACCGAAATTGGCGATTTGCATAATTTGACGATGCTTCTTTTAAGAGTTGCCGACGAACGGCATATAACTGTGTTACTCGACCTAGTGCCCACTTGCAGCTTGTAAGATTGTCTTCCTTGATTAATACTAAATAATTTAATTGCAGATTTTCCGTTTTGTGTTGCCATTTGTGTCGCTGTTGTAAAGTATTGAAATACTCATTTAGAAACCTTTTCCAAAATCCAAACGTACACGGCGTTGAATTTGTTGAAATCGGCTTAATCTGGATACAGGAACCATTTCTAAATCGACATCAGGAATTGTAGCTAGTTGTTCACCAATTAGAAAATGAGCTGGCGTTAGTGTTTCAAAAAATGTGTCGTCTTCACTGATGCGATATAATGGTCTTGAAATTAAAATAGCCTCAATTTGACACAGCAGAGTAGTCATATCTTCAAACGTAAAATTACAATTGTGGGTTGCTTTCAGGAAACTGATTTTCACTGATTTCACCGATGCCTCTCAAAGACCACCAAAATGTGGTGCTGCTGGTGTAATAAAATGCCATTGGGTGCCGTTTTCGTCTTTTCTGAAATGAAACTAGATATATTATTTTGGTTAAGATAGTTATATATTTCCCGAAGTTGTCTTTGCACTCCAACAAAGTTTGTGTTTATGTCTGAAGGAACACCTATTCTTGCTACAAATCTTTTTAGTGATGCTATGAATGATTCGCTTGTTAAGTCGCTTACTTATTCCATGCACAGCTTTCGTAACCATTTCGTATCTTTTGTTGTTATGGCACCTCTACCCTTTTTGTTCAATATAGATATTGGACCTGCGTAATCGACTCCTGACCGACTAAAAGCTCTAGCAGGTGTTACTCTGACTGAAGGAAGTTCACCCATTATTTGTTTTGCATTAGTGCATTTATGTCGAAAACAGACTAAACATTTTTTTACCTCAGCCCGAATTGTACTTCTTGCATGTATGAGCCAGTATTGTTGGCGAATCAAATGTGACGTTAAGGATGGACCCGGATGAAAATATTTATTATGTATGTGTTGAATGATTAATCTGAAAAATTTAACAGATTTGGGTAATATAACCGGATGTTTCATTTTGTATTCGCTTTGAGAATTCGCCAATCTTCCTCCAACCCTTAAAACTCCTTTATAGTCCAGAAATGGATACAATGATAAAATCTTACGTTTAGAACTAACCCTTTGATATTTTTTCAAATCACTTATATCTTTACTAAATTCCTTGTTTTGAACATGTTTTATGCATTGTTCCTCTGAAAATTCTAGCTCCACAATTGTTATTGGGTAAGGTGTTTTCTTTGGGTAGTTTTTCTGTTTGATATTATTGATAAACCTGTACACATATGCCAACACTCTTATTAACTTCCAAAAGTATGAAACTATGAAAGTTTATCAATTAAACTATCAATGACTTCATTCTCGACAACACAGTGCAGAAGTAGAGGTTTTATTTTTCTTTCTTCACAATTCGTCAGATTAACTTTCATATCTTTACATGACAAGTTTTATTTTTCTTCTCTCAACCAGATAGGTCCGTTCCACCATTGGTTTAAGTTGATCAATTTAGATGGTAATATACCTCTAGAGGCATGGTCCGCCGGATTATCGCTTGATTTCACATGATTCCAATTTTGACGCGGTAGTGTTGTCAAAATTTGGGAAGTTCTATTCGCTACAAATGTTTTCCATCGTGACGGGTGATCGGACAACTAGGCCATCACAATTGTTGAATCCGTTTACGCAAAAATTGGTGTTGATTCTGGAAAATGTTGTTTAACGTCAGCAAGCAATTTGGCTAACAAATGTGCGGCACAAAGTTCCAATCTGGGTAACGAAACCGTCTTCAATGGTGCTACCTTTGTTTTTGATGTAATAATATTTGTTCTAATTGTGTTGTCATCGTTATTGGATCTGCAACATAGAACTGCGGCGTAAGCTAGTTCACTCGCGTCGGCGAGCCCATACAGCTCTATATTATTTTGCGGAATGTATCTCGGTATACCTATTTTTTCGAATTCCTTAAATTCGCCACTCAAAGTGACCCATGCTATTTGAAGCCTGAAGGTAGAAGTTCGGGTAGAAGTTCATCCCATGCTATTGTTCTCAACCAGATCTTTTGATATATAGTTTTGACAGCTATTATTGATGGAGCAAACAACCGAGAGGGTCGAATATTCTAGCCGAATGTGATATCATCGATCTCTTTGTGGTTTCCTTCTGCGTAATTTTAACTTCAAATGAAAAATTATCTTTTGCTGAGTTCCATTGCAAGCCGAGAACCTTTGATGTTTGTAAATTATTGTCAATTAATATGACATCGCTTGATTTGACACCAGAAATATTTTTATTTAGCTCACGAATGTTAGACTTCCATTTTCTTAGAACAAATCCACCTGTATTCAAAGCTTGATTAATTTTTAGTTTTAGTTCTATGGCTTCTTCGACTGAATTCGCGCCTGACAAAAAGTCATGAACAAATTTGAAAGTATAGAATTAGCAATTTCTGGATAATGATCTTTAATATCGTATACTGTTTGTTGTAGACACCTAATAGCTAAGTACGCTGAGCTAGCTAGCCCAAAGGTGACCGTTGTTAACCGAACGTGTTTTATTGGAAGATCTGGATCATCTCGCCATAAAATACGTTGGTATTCCGTATCAACTTCGTCAACTGCCACTTGCCGATACATTTTTGTGACACCAGTTGTTACCGCTATCTTGTATTTTCTAAACCTGATTAGAGTTGACCAAAGGGATGGTTGGATTGTTGGTCCAATCAATAATTTTTCGTTCAGGGACACTTCAGAAGAAGATTTACTTGAACCATCAAAAACCACTCGCACTTTGGTAGTTAAACTTGATTGTTTTAGTTTAGTTACTGCGTGATGTGGGAGATAGAATGAAGTTTTGATGTTGTGTGAAATATTCTCTTGCGGAATTTCTTCCATATGTCCTAATTCTATGTATTCTTGAATAACCTTGACGTAATCTTTTTTAAATACCTTATTTGGCAAAGTCGGCAATATTAAAAGATCTATTTTGATGTTGTTGTTCTTATCAAATCTAGAGTAGGCAGTGGCTGTTGTAATTCCCTTGGTTACTAATGTTCCAGAAGCAAGACATTTTATAGTAATTCTGGAATTTTGTCTTGACAATTAATGTTGAGCACAAGCTTCACTAATAATCGAAGCCTGAGCTCCAGACTCCAGTAATAACCTACAACAATGCATTTTTCCAGAGGAATCGCGAATATGCGCTATCACAGTTGGTAGAAGTGAGTGAAACTTCAGTGATGCATTTTGAATGCCGGACTGTGGCAAAGCACATTGTTTAGCAGGGTCGTGTGTACCTCTGCGATCGGTGTATTAATTTCTTGATTTGAAGAAGTGTTGGGACAGTTTATAGACAAATTTGCAGCTACATTTCGATTACTATTAACTATTTCCTGATGCAACGTTGTGATGTTTCGCTCTACAGATTTTGCAACTATATCTCGATTGACACATCATTGATTGGTTAGTATGCTGTAAGCAATTAAAACATAGCTTATATTGTGCAACAGATCCTCTTCTGTTATGAACGTCCATAGCTAAACATTTTTCACAATTATTTAAATAGTGATGTGTAGAACATAGCGGACATGAAAATTGAAATGTCTGCAGCTATTGCATGCATGCTTCTTATTCCCATATTTTTTTAAATTCTTGTTAATATTGTTATGACCACTATAACATTCCTATAGCGCTTCGCCATGTTTCCCTAAGAAAGCGAAAAACATATCAAGCGTTGAAAAATCTTCGCTAACAAGTTCCAAGTTTCACGTATGTTTTGTTTTAGGATATAATTTATTACTTAATATGTATATTAACCAGGTATCGCGGGTTTGAGTCTGTGGACCTAACACCTTTAGTCCTCGTATCACCTCGTCAGAGATATTTCGCATTTGAAGCAATGATTTTGAATTGGCCACGGAGATCCTGCTTCGTCTCTTAATAAACCCTTTAGGTATTGCAATTTATGAGCTTTAGATATATTGATATTTTTTCCTACTGATGCTTCAAACAAATCGTGGAAAGATGGGAATTCTGAGTAAATGCCAGAAAACGAAGGAACGTTTACTCTAGGTAACCTTATATCGCTATCAACACCCATGTCTATTTAAATTTGTTACTTCGGCTAAAACTGATTGTTGATTGAAGAGCAAGTCTGATATGGTGCAGTTTGCTGCTTCTGATTTCGAACAACTCTTTTCATCCTTTAAAAGTTCGCGTTTAGTAGAAAAATATAGCGTTTCGATATCGATTTGTATTTTTTCTGTCTCTGTTGTTTTTTTTATTTTCGTATCTAAATTCCGATATTCGACCCATTCTTCTTGTAGTAGCTGAAGGTTAACATGAATATCTTCGATAACATTATCATCATAAGAGTTTTTTAAAAAATCATAAATTTGTTTGATTCGGTCAAGTTTACGGCCTAAGGCTTTTGCCGTTCTCCATGCTTCTGGAATATGGCCAAATTCTAGATTTCTTTTGAAAATTCTTATAAGGAGCGGCAACAGTCACTTCTATTCTCTTTGTCGGAAAGTTGGAACGATTCCATCTACACTAGAGGATTATCTATCTGAATTGGACTTAAAATTTAACGTAAAATGTTATGTCGAATCTTACGCTCAAATTCAAATAAATATTGATCTTCAGTTTGTGTAGGGTTTCACATTTGTGGCTCATACATTTTAACCGCCGCGGCCGTTGAAGGCTGTTTTTTCAAGCAATCAATAGCGGGGTGCTATCATCAAGGAATACACAACTAAGATTGCATGTGTTATCGTTGACTGAATAGGGTTCATCCGTAAATTACAACTTCACTATGTATTCGAACGCCTTCCCTCCCGGATTTAAACTATCAAAAGAGAAATTATAGACCGTAAAGTGAAATAAAAGATATGTGAAGTTGATTCAATTCAAATTTTGAATCAAATTATTTTAGTAAATTTTGGGTCCGTCTCCGCTTCGTTGTTACTTTACAAAATAATAAAATTCCGATCCTTTTTCTGGTACTACACTAACACATGAGAACGCTAAATGGACTCAATTAATGTCTTCGTAGTTGTTTTCTATTCTATTCCTGTGTTCTCATAGATCATAGGGTATTGCCGTCTCATTGATCTCGAACGAACTTGGATGTTTATGCCTGATGTTTTATCAACTATCAAAGTGATTTTATGAGGTCCAACTAGTTTCAATCATTGTGGCGAATAGCACTAAAAATACTCTGCTCATAAATTTCGCTTTGAAAAATGAAATAGTCTTACATATTAGCTAGCATAACCGAACAAAACACCAACTTTTTTTATTATTGTATAATTCAGACGTGTCAATCTCAATTTAAAGTTTATGCGTAAATCCTAAAAAATAATAAATTATTTGGTTGACATGCCGTACTGACAGCTGTTGAAATTCAGGTAAAATTTTTAATCTATTTGTTTTTTTAACAGAAAACTGGTTTACCCCATTCATTGAAATTATAAAATGCGTCTTACTTTAAATAGATCAGATTAAACTTCTTAACATTTACATAAAAAGAAACGATTCGAGTTCTATCGATATATTTCAATATCAATTATGCTTACTACAGCTACGGTATTAGACGTTAAATTATCCAACAAAAATATTTACATTTAAAAAAAGTAAGAGGAAGTACTAATGGCTTGAAAAATTTGCTCAATAAATTTTAATTTCGTTTACAAACGATTATACCAATTTTTAGAGAATAAGAATAAGTTTATAATTTTTTTTTTCTGTATAAAGAAAACAGGAAGAACGTCGAAACCTGATCTCATTCTTATTTCATCTTATTTTTTATATAAATCCATATATATTATAATATTTTGGTTTTTGTTTCTTTTGATAGGCAAACCGATATGGGATGATTGAAATGCAAACAGAATGTGGGGGGCCGCCTTCAGTGGTTTCATCGACCTCAATTATAACAACAAACTCAAATTCATCAAATATTCGAGGATCAACTGCGAGAGAAAGTGCACTACAAGCTGTTGAATATTATAATAGTAAAGTACATAGAGCAAGGGTCGGTGCAGGTTTGGCGACTGCAAGGAGTTCAATAAATGAGCGACATTTATTACATGGTAGATCTTTAATTGGTAGTCGATTATATCCACCAAATCCTGAAAATTTATATCGTAGTAACTCAAGTTTAGAATTGTTACATGAACATAATGTAAATCATCAAGAAAGTAATGTTGCATCTAATGGAACAACGTTAAGACGAGAATATGGAAGTCATGGTTCAATTGATGTAATTTCATCAGAGCGTACTCCAACAACTGGCGAAAGTTTTTTTGCAATGTTACAAGATTACCGACCGGCGGTTCTTGGTGTTATTGGAACAGATCAACGTTCACCAGGACCATCAGAATATCTGAAAGGTAAAATTGTAGATCAAAATGGAACAAATTCTCATCAAAATTCACATAATACAGATGATAATGTTGATAAGGGAGTAAATGGTAGCCCAAAACTACGTATGAAATTACATAGGTTATGGGGCCCTGCCAAGCCAGCTAGAATGTCAGGTCAAGTACCAACATTAGATGATAATCACATAATTTCTACTTCAAATTACAATATGATCTCCTGCCAAACTACAGCTTCTTCTTCTGCAGATATTGAAGAACGTCAAAGACGAAGAGCATTCGCACATTACGATTGTCAATCATTAACAGCAAATTTAGGATATGCAGCAAAATTAAGAGGATTGTTACTCGCGAGACGAAGAAACACAACAACAGGTGCGTCAGCAGCTTCTATGATTAGTACGAGATCTGCAACACCGGACACAGGTGACAGTGGAGATGAAGATTATGGTGATGGGCAAGGAAATGAACTTCTTGAAAATTGTCCGTTCTTTCGGAATGAAGTTGGTGGTGAAGAGGAAAGAGAAGTTAGTTTAACAAGAATGCAAAGCAATTTACCACAAGGTATCCAACGTCGAGCTATTCACAGACCGATGTTAGCTTGTGGTGTTTCGATTTTAGAATGCAATCTGGATGAGTCGTTGTGGAAAGGAACAACATGTCCTTTTCAAAAACAACAAAGACCAATTGAATCAGTTGATCACGGTGCCAAATATTATCGACAATATTTTCTCGATCAAGATCATCAAAATTGGTTTGGGATGGATGAACAATTAGGACCTATAGCAATATCAATAAAACGTGAAAAGCTACCTGATCTAGAAAATCAATTCCAATTCCGTATGATTGTAAGAACGTCTGAGTTGCTCACCTTAAGAGGGGCAGTGATTGAAGATTTTATTCCGAATCCAAGAGGAATCGGAAAACAAGTAACCACCAAAGAGGTATTAGAATATGTGACACCTGAAGTCCAATTAAATTGTTTACGTTTAGGTTTAGCAACACCACAATGTGAACAACAGTTGCTAAAACTAGACGAACAAGGATTAACGAATAAATATAAAATTGGAATTTTATATTGTAAATCTGGTCAATCTTCCGAAGAGGATATGTATAATAACGAGGAAGCTGGTCCAGCATTTATGGAGTTTCTGGATTTAATTGGTAAAAAGGTTCGTTTAAAAGGATTCGAACATTACAAAGCCGGATTAGATAATAAAACAGATTCAACTGGTAGTCATTCATTGTATAATACGTATCAGGATTGTGAAATTATGTTTCACGTTTCAACAATGCTACCATTTACACCAAATAACAGACAACAATTATTAAGAAAACGTCACATTGGAAATGATATTGTAACAATTGTTTTCCAAGAACCAGGTGCATTACCATTTACGCCAAAAAATATTCGAAGTCAATTTCAACATGTATTTGTTATTGTTCGTGCTGTTAATCCATGTTCAGAAAATACACATTATCGTGTTGCTGTTTCACGATCAAAAGAAGTTCCTGTTTTTGGACCACCAATTCGACATAATTCAATCTATTCGAAAGGAAAAAATTTCGCTGAATTTCTTTTGGCTAAAGTTATAAATGCGGAAAACGCAGCTCATCGATCGGAGAAATTTGCAACTATGGCAACCAGGACACGCCAAGAGTATCTAAAAGATCTTTGTACAAATTATGTTACAACACAAGTTGTTGACACAGGACCAAAGTTTTCTATTTTTCCAAGTAAAAAGAAAGAGAAACTAAAAATTAGATTTTCAGGAGATTTGAGTCAGAGAGGGGCTTTTTGTTGGCAGGTTGTTTTACATGATAGTGGCCAATCGTTAACAATAGACTGTTTTCTGGGAATATCTTCTGAAACTTTCATATTAATTGAGGAATCATCACGTCAGATTGTTTTTGTTACTCCATGTAAATCAATTTTAGGATGGTCAACCAATGGTAATTCTCTAAGAATTTATCATCATCAAGGTGAATGCATAACTTTACATATGCGTGATACTGGGGATCGAGATGAGCAGTTAGAAGTAATTGAACGACTTAGAGCTGTGTCACAAGGATGTGGTGCTATAGAATTAAATTTAAGAAGGAATCCTTTAGGTCAATTAGGATTTCATGTACAACCTGATGGAGTTGTAACACAAGTTGAAGTTTCTGGTCAAGCCTGGGCAGCTGGATTACGTCAAGGATTTCGTCTAGTTGAAATTTGTAAAGTAGCTGTAGCAACATTGTCACATGATCAAATGGTTGATTTACTGAAAACGTCTGCTCAAGTTACTGTTACTGTCATTGAATCGTTTTCTGACTATACACCGAGACGTGGTTGTTTTTATCAATCATGTAAATTTAACATGATTAATTATGAAAGTGATTATGAAAATTTGACAAACGGGGAAGGTAATGGAAATGTTTCAAAGTCTCCATCAAAGAAAATGGCAGCAGCAGCTCAACTACAACCTCATGGTAACCATCGAAGGCGATACGAACGTAATTTTTCTCCTCCAAGATCCAGTAATAGTTCAGGATATGGAACGGGGAGTAGTAGTCGTTCTTTTTCAATTCCGAATGATATTACTACAAATAATAATAGTAATATGGGTACATTAACAAGCTCCTCCAGTGGTCATTCTTCGAATGATGATCGATGGTATGATATAATTGAAGGTCATGAATATAATAGTCATCAAAAAGTATCGAGTTCCAGCAACTCGGTACCAGTAAATTCACGGCCACTCTCAATTCATGAGATGAATAATGATAGAATTAAATCAAACATGAATAAAGCTGCATCGATAAATGATCAGCGACCGTTACCAAGAACTGCAAATATCGAGTACTTAGTAACACGAACACCTAAACGTAATGAATTAGATGGAAACATTACAGATTCAAGCTCAATTCACAATGAACCAATATATAGTAAAGGAGAAGAAGATAACGTTAGTAGTGATGAATTAGTATCAATGTCACGCTCTTCATCACATATTAGTAAAAGTAAACAAGTTCAACAAACAACATCATCTTCATCAAGTAGTCGAAATAATAGCCCAAGAACCATAAACGAAACGAAATTAAGACAAACCCGACCAACAGGAAATAACAACCAACAACAAAGAAATAGTGTTAATTATACCTCTAGTACCCTCCAAGAAGATCTCATGAAATTAATCAATCCGGATTATATGACTATAAGTGATGACAATTTTCATCAAGGTGGTTTGAATTCAAAACCACAAAAAAACTCACAAAATAGTCACAGTTTAGGAAATATTTCAAACTTAACATCGATTAAACCAACAATAATAACTGATGATTTAATGTTACTAAAAAAGAAGTCAAGATCTAGAGAAGGAATTAATTTAGGTCATCATGGAACTCCTTTAGGAAATTTTAAAATTCCTAAACCAATTTATGATGAGAAACAGACTCAGCAGTCGCAAAACGGGAGCCAAGGATCTGAAGTAATATTCACAACCGCTCGTCCTGCTACAGTTATTGCAACTGCAACGTCGAATACTGCACCGACAGATAAAAATGTTGTACTGCACATTAAAGAGGATAGTGTTAGAATAACACCTCGTAAAAATTCCCAAAGTATTACAAACAAACGTAAAGAACAACAAATCAATACAAATCTAATGACTAGCCAACATAGTGATACAAGTGATATGGATTGGTCAACTTTAGTTGATACAGCGACACGAGCTATGATGCAGGTGAGATTATATTTTTTATTTTATTATTTTTTATTTTATTAGAACATCGAAATTAATTAATAGATTAATTTTTTTTATTTTAATGAATGTCATGTTACATGTTCGATATATTTATATTTTCTGTTAAGAAATTACTTTTAACAAAAGTGTCGATAAAAACTAAAGAAATGTTGTTTATAATTAGAGTGATGTAAATATTTAATTACTTTACTCTCGTTTGCTTGTTTTATAAACCCATGATTTTGAAGCAGGATGTGAATGAATATGATTGTTTTATATTTATATGATCAAATGATTGAACAGATTGTTGATCTATTTCATTTTTATATTATCTGTTTTTTTATACAAGCATATAATGTACGAGTATTTGCATAAATAGTTAACAATTTGAAAAAAAAAAAAAACGAAAATTGGTTATATTCTCGATTGAAAATGACAGATATGGTCTCTAATTCAGCAACAGTAGTTTGGTGAGCTGAATAGTCAATAGCCTCATTCCATAAACACTCAACAGTTGAGAAATTTAAGTCCAGAAATCACAATCTCTCACGACTGGTGTTGACGAGAGTAGAGAAAGACGGCAAACAAACACATATGATAGTGAGAATACAGATTCCTATTTTAACGAATATAATACTGAAGTTGAACTAAATGACACCAAGACAGTATCACAAGTGTAATAGTAGACGAGTGTGTTCGAGTGGAAACTCAAAATTCTTACCTAAGTACTCCGGAGCAGTACCGTTCGTAGTCAAAATATGTTGTAAATAATACCGCAGTATGAAATATGGCATGATTGGTTATATACATACTACTGCATTAAACCAGGTGGACAACTAGAAAGGTTTAAGGAAATGCAAGATTACCTAACAGCAAATGCAGTGGAAGTCGATTATTTTTGCGGTTGACTTCATTTGATAATAATGGCAATTCAAAATTGAAAGGTTCGATCTAGTAACTCTTAGTCCTGTGAACAGATTTTACCAATAAATAGACTGTTTATCGGCACTTGTAGGGGGAACCACGCTTGATAAAAAATAATGCAGTGGGGAGAATCTAATTCTTATACCTGCATATCCCATCGGGAATTAATCTACGTGATATTACGTTTGCGATCAAACTTGATCAAAGATAATTCATATGATGTGTGTTAGGGTGGCCCTTAAAAAAAAATTTTAATTTATTGTACGGCACCCTCCCATTTCGTCTCAATACCCATAAAAATATTATTTGCAAAATTTGAAATCATTCGATCAATTCTAAGGCCAGCCCCCGGCCACTTAAAGTTGAGAGGCTTTGTTCTGAACCTTAAAAAAAAATTTAATTTTTTGTACGACACCCTCCCATTTCGTGTCAATACCCATAAAAATATTATTTGTAAAATTTGAAATCAATCGATCAATTCTAAGGCGTGCCCCCGGCCACTTCAAGTGCCCGAGGGCACGGCTTAAAGTTGAACGATTGATTTCAAATTTTGCAAATAATATTTTTATATGGGTATTGAAACGAAATGAGAGGGTGTCGTGCCAAAAATTCCAATTGTTTTTTAGGCTCATAACAAACCCTCTCAACTGTAAGTGGCCGGGGCACCCCTTAGAATTGAACAATTGAGTTCAAATTTTGCAAATAATATTTTTATGGGTATTGACACGAAATGGGAGGGTGTCGTACAAAAAATTAAAATTATTTTTTTTAAGGGCCAGAACAAAACCTCTAAACTTTAAGTGGCTAGGGGCACGCCTTAGAATTGAACGATTGATTTCAAATTTTACAAATAATATTTTTATGGGTATTGACACGAAATGGGGGGTGCCGCAAACTGTACAATGAAAAAAAAATTCTAGAGTTATCTAAGGGCTACCCTAGACTGTGTATTCTATGGTATATTGCTCATAGCCCAATGATGTATAAGGCAGTCACAAGTAACATTACTTTAGATTCGAAAATGCCAAATTTTATAATAAAAACTTTGAAATTTCATTAACTAATTCAAAAGATAGAGCGAAGACTTAATTTAATTGATTAATGTTTTATGGGTGTTATCAGCCCATAGTTTTTCCAATATATCAACCATATTAGTTGACTATCGGGGTTAATTAGAAAACGGGTGTGTTGATGGCTGTCAGTCTATTACTTAAAAACAGTTTGGTCTAGATGGAATTCGAACCCGGGTCCTCCGAGTTCGAAGTCCAGCGTGCTACCACTAGGCTACTCAACACACATCAGTTTTATAATTCGTCATTATTTATGTAAAAAGTGATATTTGATTGAAAATGAGGCAAAGTTCTGAGGAAATGTGATATGTGATTCTTTTTCACTATAACAAAGACAAGAACGCAATCATCTGGAAATTTTTATGTTAAAGATACACCTCGCTCGCTCTAGCTGGCCAGTCACTGAAAAAGCCGATGAAATCTTGCAACTGGTCGAGCTAGATCGTCATGCAATTTTGTCAGGATATAGCGGATACACCAAACGTCAACCATATGACAGATTTAAATAATTAAAAAAAGTCTTAATACCCAATGAAACTCGATGTTTGGATGCCACATGGGTTAATGAAAAGAACTTTAATTAACTGAATTTCCATCAGTGAAATGCTGCTAAAACTCAACAAAATCAACTCATTTTTAAAGCGAATCATTACGGTTGATGAAAAATGGGCTAAATACTCTAAATAATATTAAACGCAAACGATGATGGTCAAAAGCCGGTGACGAACCAGAAACGACACTAAAGCATGGATTGACGTCTAATAGTTGGATGCTGTGATGGTAAAATTCGAATGGGATTGTTTATTATGAGCTGCTACCTCCTGGATAAATGATCAATTCGGTCTTCTACTGTCAACAAGTAACCAGATTATCGCAAGCAGTACAAACCAAGCTTCATAATTGATCAATCGAAAGGGTGTTGTCTGACATCATGAAAATGCCAGACCACAAACATCTTTGACGACATGCCATAAAATAACTGAACTTGGTTGGGAAGTCTTGATGTAGCCACCGTATAGTCTGGATCTTTTTTTTTAGAATAATTTTAAAGTGTTTAATTTGATAACAGGGTGGTATGAAAAATTTCTGGAATATCAAATTCAGTGTAACTTTGAAATCAAATTGCAAGAGAACGCCACTCGATATTAACTGGTTTATGTGCTTTGGAAAGATGGCCTATTAACCCACCGTAAACTTTTTGCCTAAACTGTTAAAAATATTAAGAAATAAAATTTTTAAAGATGAAACTGAAGTCGTAGATCAAACATTTTTTGAATTGTTTTCCACAACATGAAAGTTTTAAACTTACCCTAAAACATGCCAAAATATAAAGAAAAAGTTTGTTTTGTTCTAAAGATATTGTTTTTAAAAATTTTGCGTTAAATATTTTTAGTACGCCAAAACGGGCAAAAGTGACATACTCTGTCACTACGTTTTTTTTTTCATAAATAAGTCGCTGTCAGTGATATCACTGTCTGACAGGAAACGAAATTCGTAAACTGCAGATTCCACCGATTCATTAATTTTAAAACTCAATAAGCAAACAAGATTACCAGTGCAAACCTAGTACCAGCCCGATTGTAAAACCTAGGCAACATTTGGAGAATGGTAAATCATACATTATTAAACTGGAACAACTTACCAATAAAAAAAACAAAAAAATGAACACTTTTACCACATCTGCATTAACAATATGCTGGTATAAGCGCAAAAATTCGAACGGATGCACAACAAGCAAACTTTACCTTATAACTCCAGAATAATACACAAAACGCACTGGAATCTGGATGGCAGTTCATGGAGCAAAAATAAAACCACAATCATCATTACCTACAAATCAACTGGATTATTCATTTGACACACAGAATTCAAATGGATGTCTTTTGATGACTCATACAGACCACTTACATGTGGAATGCAATCTGCTATCTTTTTATGAACTTAAAAAAATATTAACTAAACAGAACATCTGGAGCATATTATAAAGAGCAACATCCGTGCCATCACATCTTATTTATGGTTTTACCACCCAGGGATATACAATAAACTGAATTCACACAAGGTATACAAATGAACCGATTATACCTAAACATTGTATGTATTTTACGCATCATGTTACGCATCTTAAACAATTAGATCAGTATAATTGTATGCCGCATAACGTTAAGCACTTATGACACCTTTGACCTTATAAACTGGGATCTGTGGCGCCGTTCTAAATCAATAGCAGAGTTCCTACTTTTAGATTTAGAGTCGGAAGAGTGCATTTCAGTTGTCGCTACAACAATAACAACACTACGGCCTTGGAAAATACTACTGGAGAATATTTTCCGTTAAGCATTGGATCACATTTTCGAACTGACGCAATGGTGTTTGCGCTGCAAACATGTCCTCCTGGTGCATATGAAGCTGCTGATTGTGATGAGAGATGAATTAAAAATGTTGAACGTTTGGTTCCTCTTTGATTTTCGAAACCACTGCATACACTAAAACAAATTAACGTTTTCTGTCACACTGACTTAAAAGTTCGTCTGTCTTGTAAAAACCTTTTTTTTTACTGTGGGGTCTCGAAGTTAAACTAATTAGCTAGAGTAGGACTAGAACCTAAAGATGAATTGTTCTATCAGCGCCATGCAAGTTCAAAGCAGTTGTCTTCAGAGACTATCTCAAGATCGATTGTTTCGATCGAGGGAAGTTGCCAACAAAATCTGCATTTCCCGCATACACCATAGTTGTTTATTTTGTTCCTGTTCCCAGCTTTGGATAACGCATTTGAGCGAACTCTTGGTTAGTCCAAAGCACGGTTCTCGGCCAGTGAACTTTGTAGGGTCGCTTTCCATGGCCAGTAAATCTGCTACTACATTGTCCTCTACTCCTGTATCAACCAATTACTAAACACAAGTGTAACGCGGGTAGTTTCTGCAACTTTTTGGAGATTTTAGTAGCATTCCCTTCCCACACTAGCTTTGAATTGAAGCGTTTTGAGCTCAGCCCCTGAAGTGTCGCCTAATTGTCAGAAATAATTTATGTATCTGTGTATCTGTATTCTCTTTCGGCACACAATGCTGCAGAGTATTTGATGGCAAAGGATTCGGCTTGAAGTACTGTCGCAAAGATACCCAGTGCTAACACCAGTTTAACCCTGAGGCCAAACACCGTGCACCAATGCCTTCGTTTTTTCGGGATTCATCCGTATACCAGATGTTGACATTGGATGGATCAGTGATATTTGGCATACAGTCCGAAATATGGTAGACCTTCACTTCGTTCTGCAGTTCCGTGAGGGTCGTTAGATGGCCGGTCAGGTTTCAAAGTTTGAGTGTTTCGACGAGCTGCAGTCTGTGAGCTAGTGCAAATGTGAGCTGTTAGATGCTGTTGCAGATCTGACGAATAGTTGCAATGGAGAAACTATGAGAAGAATTTTCGCAGATGTTGGTGTAGTTATAAAAGCACCTCCACACAAGTCTTTGTTTTTTGTGTTCACTGTCTAAGCAGATATTTGGTTTGTTTTCGGCCGCCAGACCAAAACTGCGTATAACAATATGGGTTTTATTATATTTGAATATAACCAAAGTATCATTTTGGGGTTTAATTCCCAGGGTTTTCCAAACAAGTTGTAAGCGATGAAAGCCTAGTTTGCTTTGCCCGAGATATGAATTAGGTGTGAGTTCCAAGTGAGCTTGCTGTCCAAAATCACTCCCAAGAACTTAATTTCCTTAACTATCTGTATCCGTACGCCTCCTCCTGTTAGTAAAGAATAAGCTCATATTTTTTAGGCGTATTAACATACAGCCCCACTTCGTTGCACCAATTCATCACGAGGTCCAAGTCTACCTGTGCTCGTTCACCGAGAGTAGAGTCATGTTTATCTCTCATCATTATTACTATATCGTCGGCTTACAGTGGTGAAACCAGAATTTTGCAACTTCTATAGGATCATTAGCGACTCTCAGCCATAGCAACGGGAAGACTACCCCTCGCTGGTGCGTGGTGACATCCTTTATCTAGAAACTCTGACAGCTCCGATGTATTGCCTAGTGTAGCTGTAATTTTCCGACTCTGTAGCATGTTGATGATCCATAATCTACGCGTTCAGATTTTTTAGAGTTGATTCAGCTTTAGCTTGAAAATTGAAATTTGCAAAGGCCCCTGTATGTCCATAAATATATGCCATAAATATGGCAAGTGTCTCCTTCATTTTCAGTGTGCTCTCAATCTTTTTCACGACTTTATATTATGCTGTTTCCGTATAGATTTTCCGGTTTGGTTTGCATGCTGGCATGAGCTGAGAGAGTTTTGCTTAAGGCAAACATGTTTTCAGAAGAAAAGATGTGAGACTTATTGGTTTGTATGATTTGGCTTCGTTGATTTCTTTCATTGCTTAGGTATGAATACTACTATAGCTTCTTTCATATCTGAGGAATGTACGCAGACACTTGAGGTATGGCAAAATGATAGTTAAACCTTTTTGCAGGAAGATCGGAACTATTCGGTCGACTTTTTAGGATTTGAACGGTCCAAACGATTTGATTGCCCAAATCATTCTGTTAATGAAGAATATTCTGTTGGCTAGCTGGTCTGAAACATTCCTAGTTTCAGGATCCAACGGATCAGAGTTTGGAAAATTTTCCTCTTCCCAGCTCACACATGTAGACCCCGGGAATGGGCTCTGTAATAGTATTTCTAGAGTTTTACTGCAGCTGGTGGTGTAGATACCGTTCATCCTGCAGATAGAACCCAGAGGATTTGTGGTCAGGCGCGAGCAATTTTTGGAGTTGATCTGCAGTCGGTAGACTGTCGATAGTTCCGGTGCTCGGTCCTCGTGTTTGTTCTTATTGCTATGTTAAAGAGCTTGCAAAATGTATTCCTCATCTCCTCCTTTTAAGCTTGACAAGTGGTTGGCCGCATAGTCTCATAGAAAAAACTCAAAAAATGTTAAAAAATAATTCATAGCTTCCTAGGGGTGATCCCTAGAGAGTTCAAATGTATGACTAGATACTATTTAATTTCCAACATTTCTTCCAAATAAACCTATTTTCTATCTGCCACCCTTCTGGAGGTCCCCATACAAAAGTGGAAAAATTCATTTTTTGTCTAAATTCGATGTGACTGTCGCAAAGTGACCCCTAGATTTGGTAAATGTATGACAAGGTCCGAATATTTTTTCAATCGTTACATTTCACTCCAATCTGCTACCCCATTCACCATACAAAAAACTCAAAATATGTAGACAAATTTAAAAAAATAATTCATAGCTTCCTCGGGGTGATCCCTAGATAGGTCAAATGTACAACTGAGTCCTATTATTTTTTTATTCAAACATTTCTTCCAAACACACCTATTCCCTATCTGCCTCTCTTCTGGAGGTCCCCATACAAAAGTGGAAAAATTAATTTTTTGTCTAAATTGGCTGTGACTGCCCCAAAGTGACTCCTAGATGGGGCAAATGTATGACAAGGTCATAATATTTCTTAATATTTCCTAATATTTCCTATCCGATTTTTGCCTCCCTTCTGAGGGTTCCCATACAAAAAACTCAGAAGATGAAGAAAAATGTTATCATAGCTTCCACGGCGTGATCCCTAGAGGATTCAAATGTATGACTAGGTCCTATGAATTTTTAATTTCCAACATTTTTTCCAAACAAACCTTTTTTCTATCTGCCTCCCTTCTGGAGTTCCCCATACAAAAGTGGAAAAATTCCTTTTTTGTCTAAATTCGGTGTGCCTGCACCAAAGTGATCCCTAGATTTGGCAAATGTATGACAAGGTCCTAATATTTTTTCAATCGTTACATTTAACTCAAACTCATCCACCCCCCATCTGCAACCCCTTTCACCATACAAAAAACTCAAAATATGTAGATAAATCTAAAAAAATAATTCATAGCTTCCTCGGGGTGATCCCTAAATGGGTCAAATGCATAACTGAGTCCTGTTATTTTTTTATTCAAACATTTCTTCCAAACACACCTATTCCCTATCTGTCTCTCTTCTGGAGGTCCCCATACAAAAGTGGAAAGATTCATTTTTTGTCTAAATTGGCTGTGACTGCCCCAAAGTGACTCCTAGATGTGGCAAATGTATGACAAGGTCATGATATTTCTTAATATTTTCTAATATTTCCTATCCGATTTTTGCCTCCCTTCTGAGGGTTCCCATACAAAAAACTCAGAAGATGAAGAAAAATGTTATCATAGCTTCCACGGCGTGATCCCTAGAGGATTCAAATGTATGACTAGGTCCTATGAATTTTGAATTTCCAACATTTGTTCCAAACAAACTTATTTCCTATCTGCCTCCCTTCTGGAGTTCCCCATACAAAAGTGGAAAGATTCCTTTTTTTATCTAAATTCGGTGTGCCTGAACCAAAGTAATCCCTAGATGGGGCAAATGTATGACAAAGTTCTAATAATTTTTCAGTCTCAACATTTCACTCAGACTCATCTACTATACAAAAAACTCAAAATATGAAGAAAAATTTTTAAAAATAATTCATAGCTCACACGGGGTGATCCCTGGAGAGATCAAATGTATGACTAGGTACTATTAATTTTTAATTTCCAACATTTCTTCCAAACACACTTATCTCCTATCTGCCTTCCTTCTGGAGGTCCCCATACAAAAGTAGAAAAAATCATTCTTTGTCTAAATTTGGTGTTCATTCGATTCGGTGTTCATTATAATAAAACATCCATTCGCTTAAGTATTTTTAAAATACGAATACTAAATATTCAAATTAAAATATCAATAAAGTTTTGTAATGGCAACTAGTCAATTCCGTACTTACCAATTCCGAGATCATCGGTTTTTAAAAATATTGCCACTGTCTTTTCCCGTTTTTTCTTCACTACCACTAGGACTAGTTAAAATAAAAAAATCCTAACAACAAGCAGTAGACTAGGTACATTAAAGAAATCTTAATCGATCTTCCTAGGGTTCCTGAGGTGGAAAGTACTCTCCGATTGGTCTTCTATTTTAAAGTATATGTATGCGTGGTCTGATATAGAAGCTACATCCGAGACATGCCAGTTACTGATAAAATTTTCAGTGATTTGTTGCTCAGAGTTAGGTTCAGGACCTCGTTTCTGATTGCGTTTCTAAAGGGTCTTGTTAGCTATAAACATGTTATTTGTATATAGGTATTTGAGCTACTTTTTGTGTTGATGTTGCTACTACCCCTGTTATGAGCTTTGGCATCACACCCAGTTATTAGGTTGTTGTCCTTGCAATGCAACTAGCTTTCTTACTTTATCAGGTGGTATTTTCGCCTCATCTTCTGGAAAATACGCAGACTCTAAAATGAAATTGCGAACTCCGCTGTACGGAAGATGGATTTCAATAGGTGTTAGATCTCTGCAAATAAATTTTGTAAAGGGAAACTTTTAAGCGTTTATTGAAGAGAACCGCAGTTCTGGGTCTCACCTGACCTGAGAAGTATGTCAGTTGTATGATTTTATTGGTCGATGGATCTTTTATGTTTTTACTGTTTGTTCATGGTTCCTACACAATGTCGTGAGCGTCCTATTGGATAAAGCGGTTTAAATTAGCTGAGGTCATTGCTGACATGTGCAGGTTAATTTGAACGCAACTTATTTTAGGCATTTTTTCTGAGAATTTCTTAGCGGCACACGTGTCCTCTTGATGGATATGAAGCTGCTGATTGAGCTAAAGGATGATTGAAGAATGTTGTTTAGAATGTTTGGTCAAGAGAAGTAGAGAAGCAAAACATTTAGTTGTCTGTCTTGCATTTAATGAAAACTGATGAAGGCAAAACAACCGATAGGATACATTCTTTTAATCCTAAATTAGATTATTTAGACTCTAGTGTCTAATTTTTTTTTCGGTTCAGTTTTCTTCCGAAGGTTTTTCGTAAATTCCGATTCTTCTTATGCTAAATCTTTAACGACCGAGAGGCTTTTTTCTTGGTTGTAATAGCTACGAATCTTAGTGGTTGGGTTGTGTCAATACGAGAATTTTAGTTATATTAGTAAAAATTTTATACCGACAAGATTGCTGGTCACTTTGTAATCAAAAAATCTTAAATTTAAATTCCACTTTCGATTTTACATAACACATTACATTTACAATAAAATAATATTATATGTATTAAATTTTCACTGACAATAAAATCTTTGTATAACTTTAAAAAATTTCTTTTTTTTGTTTACATATTTTCAGGTTAATGAAGATTTTCTAAAATCACCAGCCGCTCATGAATTATATGAACAAATTAATGGTCAATTTAATAGTTCATCATTATCGACAAGTTCATCGTTTCCTTTAACACAACATACGACAAATCAGCACCAATCATTACAAAGTAATTGTTCACATTACGAAACACCAAAATCTATATCACCATCTTCAAGCTCAATAACAAGTCATACTAGTTCGTCGCATGTTTCCACCAGTACCAGTTTGCCAGAACTACAAACTCAAGTAACACAATTAGAAGAACGTGTTGTTATGGAAACAAAAAGACGAAAAAGTTTAGAAAACGCTGTCAAACGATTAACAGAAGAAAATCGTCGGTTACAGGATGAAAGTCATGCGGCTGTTCAACAGTTAAGACGTTTCACCGAATGGTTTTTTCAAACAATTGACAGGCAATCATAAATATTAATTTGATAATTTTAATATTTTTTTTTATTTTTAATCAAACAAAAAAAAACAGTATTTTTTTTTCTTAAGTTCTATTCTAAGATTTTTAAAACTGATTAATGAGAAGACAATCATAAAGTTGAATTTCTTTTATTTATTTTTTGTTTCTAATAAACAAATTCAATTTTGATAACAACTATCTCCTCTTTACCTTCAAAGCCTCCGATTTTTTATTATGATTACATAAATTTATGAGTAGTTTTTTTTTTATTTTTACATGTAAATAGATAGAAATTGATAATTAGATAATAGAAAATTTAAAGATAAAAAGATACAAAGTAGTAAATAAAAATAATTAATTAACAAGAATCGTTGACACCAATTTTGACATCGACCTTTTTTAAAAAAAAAATAGTTTTTAAAAATTTTTCGTCTTTTAAAAAAGTTTATTAGAAAATAAAATATATTTATTACATACAATTAATAGAAAAGATTTTTAAAATATTATAAATTTTTTATGATAAAAAAATAACTATTACTAATATTGTACTATACACCGTTTGCATTTAATTGTATTTTTTGTTAATTTTTGTTAAAATTTTATTCTGTACAAATTGAGATTTCGCGGCCTTTACGAAAAAGTCTGGATGAAAAATTTTTTTTTTGCTTCAGAGTCCAACTACTTTTTAGTTCACACTCGTACTTTTGATATTGATCTTTTTTTCAATTAATTTATTTCTATTGATATTTGAAAAATGTGAAAACAATAAAAAATTTGTTTTGAAATAAGAAAATAAAAGTAAATAATTTAGAGACAATTTTAAGTAGGTGTTGAGAGTTTTAAAATTAAACAATTTTTTTTTTGGAATTTCTTAATAATCAATTAAAATTGTTTATGTTGAATTTACGTTACTGCTATTGCTGTACGTAATTACGTATACCGTACATTGTTTCATATTCGCTAGATTAAGATATATTTTTAAATATTTTATATTTTTTATGATTGGAGTGATTCGTTTTGTAGTCTACTGGTACGGTCCACTTGGTATTCATCCATGAGATTTTGTTATAGTTGTGCAGGATTTAGTAAGGATTTTGTAAATACTTCTCGTTGCCATTTGTTGGTTTATATGCGATTATCATGTTTTTGCAAAAAAACGCAGATATTTCTATTCAGGATGGCCGACGAAAATAATCAATCATTTATATACACAAACAAAATTGCTCAAGAGCATATGGTACAAGGAATTTCGGAAAATAAACTTTGGTGCCAAATGATATGTTGCGAAAATTATACCACATAAACCTGATGTGGTAAAGCGAATGATTAAGGTAATTGAGGCCGAAACATATGACTTTTTGGCAATAGATACATTCTTCAAAAAACACGTAAAAAAATCGCATAAAAATGTTTGACTTATAGATAGGGATGCATACGTACCGTAATTTTCTAAAATCTTATAAACCCAACTGTCGAAATAAACACAGAAAAAGAAATTCTTTGGATACCTAAACCTGTTTGAAGAAGGGATAATAATTTTTGATGTGAAACATCTATTGGCGCGACTTAAAAGAAAAAACAAATGCTTTTGCGCCACGAAAAACGGTATAACAATTTTATGCCATCACGTCTAATTAAAAATAATAAATATTTTGAACAGTATGTCATATTTTCTCTAAAAAGGAGTAAGTTTTATAGGAATGAAAATTATTTTGAACTTTATTGATTTTATTCATAATACAGTAATACAAAAAATATAATTTTCGATAATTCAGTGTATGCCTATCTCTTTAGCTTGTACTGAGTAAACTAGAAAATCAATGAGCAGCAGACAAACGGATGTTAAACGGATGATTGAGCTTCTTATACACTGCTGGATCATCGAGCACAGATTACAACGACAATGCAACTGAGGATGTGGTTGTGGTCGATTTATTAGAGGTAAACAATTTAAAAATATTAACTGGCATGCAGTATTAATTCAACCTTAATACCTATACAAAACCGTTCTGGTCAGAATACAACTATACATAAAATACTAAACTGGTCACCGCAATCGGAAGCGAAATGCAAATATTGCAACAAAGCGGTCATAGGACAAGGACCTCATTTGCAGTGAATTTATAATGATTACAGATTGACAACAAGTTTGATCAATTCATCAACAGATTGAACAGATTGAACAATTGATCAACAAGTTTGGAATCGAAACGGACTTTTTCAGCCTCCGCAAATAATATTTCCAAATTAGAAATATGCTTGACAACAAATCAGTTGACGCCATATGTTTTCTAAAATCCTATTTCTAAAATTTAAGGAACTTGTTTTTCTTTATGTAATATATGTGCATATATATGGGGCATTTCACGCCAACTAAGTGTGAAAAATAAAATTTTTGTGTCTCAAACTATGGGAATAGGTAGTACTTTATGAGAAAACAAGTATCAAATTTTTTCAGATTTTTTGACTCACAACATGGCCGTCAGTGGCGCTTATAAAATTCGGTTTTTCGCCGTTTTTTTTTATTTATTTGTTTGGTTCAATGTGATGAAATGTGACAAAAAATTTATTTATTTATACATCGATTAAAAAAAAGAATTATCAGTTATTTTCATTGATTATAAATTTAAAGTTATGAAAAAAAAGCAAATTATAAATTAAAAAGCGTGGTTATTATCTTAATTGGTCTGAATATTTTATGGCAACTGCATTTCTGGCAGCAAAACGTAGTAAAGATCCAACAACACAAGTTGGTGCCGTAATCGTAAACAATGATAATTAAATTGTGGGAATTGGTTATAATGGATTTCCAATTGGCTGCAGTGATGATGAATTTCCATGGGGAAAAGAATTGAATAAATAATAAACATTTATGCGTGGTGCTTGCAGAAGTGAATGCGATTTTAAATAAAAATGGTTCGTGTATCAAAGGAAGCACAATGTATGTAGCACTGTTTCCATGTAATGAGTATGCTAAATATATTATACAATCAGCAAATAATAAAGGGAGAGATTATCTCACAGACTGAGAAAATATGTAGGCTAAAACCACGTTTTCTCACTTTTCGATTTTTTTTGGTGCAGTTCCTGGTCGATGCCCATCGCAAAACAAAAATTAATCGTATGGAAAGAATTAAAGAAAAAATTGAATAAAAATCATGACATATTTCTCGAAATCTCGGTTTTAAAATTTTAACCCTTAAAACAAGGATGAAAACTACCCCAAAAATTTTTGAAAATATTTTTATCGTAATCTATGTTCAAAATTCTAACAAAATTATGTTATTTCGTTTTTTTTCAGTCGCACCCATTTTCCTAGAAAATTCACAAGTTTGTGATCCAGGCGAAAAATCGAGTTTTGTAAGCGCCACTGACGGCCATGGTGTGAGCCATGGTGGTGATTCCCATTGTTTGAGACACCAAATTTTTTTTCACACTTAGTTGGCGTGAAATGCCCCATATGTACTTCTCGACAGTAAAAAAAAATGTGTTTGTATTTGAAAATTGTGTTTTTGCTTAATTATTTGTGGTTTTCTGTACAAATTTTATATCCCGGAACCTGTGATTTGAGATTTATGAATTCCGTAATCCCGGGATTCAAAAATGCGGGGTTGCAATTCCTAACTAGCACTTACTATAGCAATATTGGTCTGAAAGATTACTACAATTTCACCCCTCTCGTTTTTCACCGAATCAGTTTCCCCAAATTTTGTAACAATTTTCGAATGGCTACAATTAGTTAAGTTTTTCTGCCATACTCTGTATATGATGTTTTACAACTTCAGCATAAGTTTTGTTGAACTCACAATTGTTTTCAACAACCAAGACGCCGATACAATAAAAGCAAACAAACCTGGTCATTTCCGTATTCTTGAAACTTCGAAAATCGTTTGAATAACTAAAAATCTAGTACGTGATTTTATTTTTCCTTTGTATTGACATCGGGTGGCACGAAATATGTTAAGAAATAAGAAGAATTTAAATATTTATTATTTTCCCAAATACATGTCTAAATAACACATTGCACTGTATTAAAAAAATAAAAATGATAAAACACCCTATGTATTGAAAAGTGAAGTAAATACGGAAAATATTTATTATTTTCCTCAGCAATATTACGGGGCCAGGCCCGCCCTGGAACAATTTCTTAGTTACGCCAATTATTGTACTTCTTCGAACCTGCTTTTATATCATAGATCAAAGTTCTTACTGTGAAGAAAATAACTATTATACGTAACAGGTAGTCAGGTACATTCAGTTCTTCTGGGGCTTTTAGGATTCGGTTCCAGTTAAATGTATTTTTAAAATCCAGGGTGACGAAGAAACAGTATTGATGGTCACCCTCTAGCCATCTTTTACCACTCAATGGTACTATCAATTTTTATGTTTCACATCTGCTGGGTGTCCCGTAACAGCCTACTTTTTTTTTTAATAAATTGAAATCATAAAAATGGTGACATGAGTTCTTTCAATTGATTTTGTATAAAATCTCAATGATTAAAAATTCAATTGGTTATTTATTATATTTTTAAAAAGTAAACCTAACATTTCTTAGGATTAGCTGGAATTTCACGACAATATTCTGATTATCCAGATGCTTATATTATGTACATAATATTGTTTCATTTTGATCTACGGGTGAGACAATCACGTGTACTTCAGTCCCTGCTATTGACATAATACGAGCTAACGTGAGATATTACATACCACTGGCTATAGCAGTGAGATATCACTAGTCAAGGTGATATCTTAGGGGTGCTGGCGGATGAACTCTATTCAGTCAACGGTAACACCCTCAATTTTAGCTATGGAGTATTTCTTGATGATGCCACTCTATGTATGGGCTTTAATCATTGAGGAAAAAAGTGCGTCGCATTATCTGGCCCATAAAAAACAAATTTGCTCTATTGCGTTGTATCTTTTTCAATCCACTACACAAGACTTTGGTAAAACCGAATCATATTCCACATTTAACAAATTGTTAACAATTTTTTAAAAGTATAATGAGGTTTGCTAGTCTACTACACAAAAATCAAGTAAGCCTAAATCTACGAATTGAACTTTATCTTACAAAGTTTCAGAACAGTGATGATCATTTTACGGTATGTAGCATGTATACTGTACACAACATATTCTAAATTTTTTATTTCCATTACACAAAGTTTCGAGTATTTGAAATCATGATCCAGATCTAAAGGATAACGCTAAATTTTAAAAAGTCAGTCAAGTGCGAATAAATTTCGCTCACCGAGGGTTCCGTGAAGGAAGAAGAATAAAATATCAAAAATAATTGCAAAAAATTTGTGTAGCAAAGTCTTTATATTGCCGGACCACCATAGACACATAAAATTAAATTTTTTCACGTAAATGTCAATAGTAATTTCATTGGAAATTGATCGAAACGATATAAAAAATGCTATATCGGTTGAAATGTTACCGATAAATAAACAAAGTACAAGTGCGAATAAAACTCGCTCTTCGAGGGTTTCGTGTATGCAATATTCTACGAGAATAATTCTTCTCAAAAGCACAATTTTAGAAATAAATCAAAAACGGTGCTTTCGAAAATTAAAAAAAAATAGTTTTAGACTAGAAAAAAATTCACCTTTCATATGACACACCACTCGTCACGGGTAAATTTTTTTTTTAAGTTTTCACTCCCAACCCCCTCCATATAACCTAACGGAACCCTAAAAATATCGATTAGATTTATTTAAAGTGAGAAAAATTTGTCAATTCGAATCATGGTTTACATCAAAAATCGAACATAAAATTGGACAAAATTCACTGATTTCAGTTTCGTTGTTACATATTTTTTAGAACACTACAACTGGCTTCCAAACCTCAATTGTCTAATTAGAATGATTGATAACCTAAAACTCTATGTAGACTCGTAAAGAATGCTAATTATCAATCAGGAAAAACAATGTTTGTATATCGGTATTGAATGACCTACTAGGGAATTGGGATCACATCACGCCCGAACAATCATGAATTTTACAAAATGCCCACTTAGGAAAAATGTTCTGGTTTGGGTTGTTATTGTATTTTATCAATTAGATCTAATTTCATTAAGTGAAGTTGAAGAACGTGGTAATGACGGTTTATGAGACACATGAAAAAATTTAAAATTTACTTCAGCATTATATCATGAATTTTTCATTTTAGAAGGTCGATTCTCCATATCTGCCCCCTCGACGAGGTTGAGACAATTGCATTTCAATTAGAACATGTCTTTTTTCAGAGTATCAATGAATATCGAGAGTGTTCCATATGCCACTTATGTCTAACATTAGGGTGATTTCATAAGCTCATCCACTCTGTATTAGAGGAAGCTAAACATAACGCTAAATATTTTAAATTTACTCGTAATTTAATGTTTTTTATTGTGAAATTTTTTTTGGCGTAAAAGAATCATTTACAGTGTCATTTTATTATTTTTATTTTCCTTAATCTATATCACAAAAATTTATAAATGTAAATGTTCGCCATAACACTCCCCTAGTACCGTCAGAGATGGGACGATATAAAAAAGAAAAGCAAGGAGGTTTAGTATGCCGTAGAATTAAGAAAACGAGTTCTAGTAGTTCAACGTGCTCGAGTAGTTGCAACGGACGGGTTAAAGGTGAACGTTTGTGGTGTAAGATTAAATTTTACGTTTTTCGTCGTTTTAGTGGCGTCTGCGTTGATTTCCAACTTTTGTGGTAGTGAAAATGGAAGGTAAAGACTTCAAAATGTGTGAAGAAATAGATTAAACGTTGTCTGTACCAGACAGTATAATGTCTGTGCGACTTAAAGTTGTACTAAAAGATGATGGAGATCAATGACGAAATTCTTTTTATCGTGGCTAATGACTGGGACTCTATACCTTCGTATAGAGCGTAAGAAGACTTGAAAGCAAGATTCAACGACTTTGGAAACCAAAACTTTTTCGGAAGAGTGCATTAATGCATTAATGGGATGAAGGTGATCGAAATGTTGTTTCAACTGAGACGTAAGATCAGAATGTGGAATGAAATTTTTGTTTTTGCTGAAAATTATTCAGGAGACGGATTTTCGTAATAGATAAAAATTGGAAATCTTCGTGAAAACTGGTTCGAAACTTTTAAGTTTCAACAACTCTTTGAAAATATTGAATTCAAATTGGGAGATGTATGGTATTCTGTAGATCACCTCAAATGTTGTCTCCATTCTATTTTATATTTAGAGTGGTGTGAAAGGATTCAAGTTCTACAGGGTTCCTTACTATAATAATTATAGTTGTTATATAGCGACACTAGCTATAAATCTAATATGCCTGGACCATATAGCTGACATTCTTTTTAATTTAACAACGAGACACCAAGAAATCGCACGGAACGCTCAAACACGTCCACTTTAAAAGAACAAAATTTTGAAATAAATAATTTTTTACAATTCCTGTGCATATAGAACTATTTTACGTTTCTTTAAATTTACTTAAAACATGTCTTTTTCGACCGGTTTACTTTACCGCTTTTATTACTTCATGCCCTTTTTCGTTGCTTTACGCCCTCCTGTATCAAGTGTACAAAATGTTATATGTACCACAGGTTTAAAGTTATGTTCAGCCCTAACGAGTTGTTGCCTTCGACTAAAGTTTCGGGCAACAAATTCTCACTCGGCTTGAAATTTTTAATTTATACCCTTGGTATATTAACAATCATTTTAATGGGTCTACTGTAATAACTGGATTCGGGATACAGTAGTAAAGTAGTAGTTTTTAAAGTAGTCGTTAATTTCCCTTCGTTTTTTGGTTTTTTCAATTTTTTTATATGAGATATAACAAGCTATCAATCTCTCTCAAATTGAATTACTTTCTTCCACAGAGGTTACGCAGTTGTTATAACATGAACCATACATTTTACAGTTCATCCCCAAAAAAAATATATCACCACTTCCAACGGACAAAGAATTCACAATTTTTAATTATGCCCGAATCCCGAATTAATGGCGACCGAGCTTTCGAAATGTTTGATCACGCTTTCAACTGGTTTTGTTTCTTTTTGTATAAAACCTGAATTCAATTAAAGTATCTTCGGAAAAAAAACTACTTTACATTTCAATTTAATCCAAAAAAAAAACACGAACTTGAGATTCGATTTACTCGACTTCTAATCAATCCGGATAAGAAAAACTATTTATTCATTTTCGACCAAAAGAAATACCGGCTAAAGGAAGTATGAATTTTCGTTTTAATCTTCAGGCGTACTTCACCAATTTTTTTTGATTTTTTTTTTCACTAACTTTTTACACAATTTTTTACACAACTTTTACACTTTCGCTAACTTTTTACTTTTTTCTTTCTGAGCAATCATTTGGGCTCAGGACCCTCTCTTTTTCTTTTTTTTTCGTTGCCTTTTTGTGATAAATAAGATCATGTTCTGTTTGTGTTTCTTTAAAAACTTGGTTTTTACATCCCGTGTGGCAACATAAAGTCAATTTGACTCCGGAAGATCGCATCAGTCTCGATGGTCCGGCTGATTGATGGACCGGTTGAGCAGATTCATCGGATTCATTGGCTGAGGAATCTGTGCTATTTTTACCTCCTCTTCTGAAGGTCCGGCTGATTGTTCGGTAGGCGAACGATTATTGTTATTTATTACCGTCGAGGGATTATTTATATGATGTGACCGCATCACGCGTCTTGATGGTCCTGCTGCACCAGAAGCACAAGCGGAGGTCGAGGGATGAGTCTGATACTCATCGGGGACAGCCCTACAAATCTTTAATCGGTGGTGTTCCATCAAGTTATTGTGGCCAGTATAAAACTTGCCACATCCGCATTTGTATGTTTTAACATTATGGACTGTTCGCCGATGAGAATCTCTATCTTTTTTCTGGCCATATAAGATATTACAATAGCCACAAAGGTAAGGCTCTATGGTGATGATTTTATGGACCACCCGCTTGTGCCTCTGGAGCTCATTTTTGTTGCTTCGGCTCTTGATGCATACATTACATTGCGCTCTTTCTGCTTTTGGTCCCATCTTTATTCAAAGGTATAATAGTGTATAACTGTATAATTTTTTAAAGTGATAATTTTTGACAAATTTTTTAATTTTAATATATAATAAAATAATTTTTTATTTTTTATAAAAAACACTTTTAATTTTCCACAATGAACATTGAACTAAAATAATTTCAATATCAGATCGTATCAGAGAATATTAACAAATATGTAAAAAAAATATAATTATGTAGATTTTACTTATGTTTGTTTCAACAGAATCATTATAAAAAAAATTGATAAGGTTAAGGTGAACGTGTAACAACACGATTAATAGACTCTTTATATTGCTGTTAAATGCATGGACAATGAACAAAGTGATGCATTGTCGATAATACCATGCTTGTGGTTATGCGTATTTGCAGATGTTGATATCAAAAATACCCAGCAATCATATTATAAGGGAGAAAAATAGAACAATGTTGCGATCGGAAGGAAATATATCTTTGACTGTTCGTTAATTGTTAAACCTCACTATCAAAGCATACATTTCCTCCAATTCACCAGTACAGAACCTGAACTCGTTCTGGAGTGGGGGGTAGATTCTCTTATAAATACTACTGGTTAGATAACACGTTGAATTGTGTCATAACACTACGTTGGGCGGTATCAAGACGTTTCAAGCTGGTTGGATATTAGAACAGTACTCCAAATAGGGACAAAAAAATAATTTATAAATTAGGGAAAGCTGACCACTGTTGAAAAACTTACGATGACGTCCCAATTTTTTTTCCTCGCGTTTCTTTTGATAACTTTACATGTATAAATACTATATAGGATCGTTTCTAGCAGTCTGGAAATACTTGTCTGATTTTTATTCGTTTTTTGTGTTCGTCAAGAGTTTTACTAATGTGCAGAACATTGAATGAATGCATTCCTCTATTGCGCAGTAAAGAGACACAAAGTTATATAGTTATTCTTATCAAATACTTAAAAATTGGAAACAAAAGCAGTATATGTATGAATAAACGTAAAAACACATTGATAACAACTGATCTGCCTATCACCACATTATTATCAGTTTATGATTAATTAACTCTATAATTAAATTCCGTAAGGTTTTCACGTAAAACAAATTCATTCAAAAATAACAAAATCCAGATTTTTTGCTGTAAGTTTATTAATTCATGATTCATATTTGTCTTCTATGAATTCGTAGCTACTTCTTTTATTTGCATGTGACAAGATTTTATTTATTGATTTATATTTGCATAAAAAATACTAATAATAATAAATTTTGTAAATTTATAATGATTCATAAATCGATTTAGTTGATTTAGAAACGTTATGGTGTAAAATATGTATGATAAGAGATAACGTTTTTCAACGTTGCTTCAATAATTCTTATAGATTTGTAAATTTTTCAAAAATCATAACCTCGTTCGAGCGTGATGGTATATATAGGATTCCGTACAAAAATTAATTACTTATGTGTTAATTATTTAATTTTGTAATTGAATTTGAGAAATAATTTTTTTTTTATTGTGAGATAATGATTTTCTAACAATAGCCATTGTTACGCTATTCTGAATTTTTAAAAAAATTGAAGTAACGATTTGATTATGAATGTAAAACTAAAGTCAGAAGGGTTTTGATGTAAATAGGTATAATTTTATGGTACTAGTTTTAATTGTAAAAGATAATGAGGGCGGAAATTGAGAAAAAAACGTTGAAAGATAGTTTTATTGCGTTATGAGTTCATTGGATCAATGAATAGATTGCGGCTGTCTTTGAAATGTTTAGATTTCTATAACTAAATTTTACAAAGGTGTGCATCGTATCAATTATTTTCGTATAGATTTAAAAAACACAAAAATCGTATAATCTTTTTAATCGTGCAATAGGCATTTCATCAAAACACTAATAGGATTAAAACTATTTTTATATTTAATTAAACAAAACTTTAAAAATAGAAAAATGGGATAGAAACACAAGTTCTATTTTGGAATTATATTAACTATAAAATAAAATATTGTAATCGTGTCAAACAGAACATAAATTTTTAAAGATTAAAATGGAATTGAATTTCTCAAAATAAGTTAACGAGTTAAGTTCTTTAAACTTACATCAATTTATTAGTTGTGCAATTAAATTTTTTATGTTAGTAGATAAAGGTTATGTTGACAAAAGCATATGATGTCATTTCAGTATCATTATTGAAACAGAAAATTGCAGAATTTTTTTGCCAAAGCTATAAAAAATACCGTCGTTTTTTGACACTGAATGTGTCTTGAAAGCAATCGTATAGGTTCTTCAATAAATCAAAACGACAGTGTATTTGGTTCTCTTACTTTATGGTAATTTGTCCATTACGAATTTCATGATATGGTAGCAGTCAGAGATTGCAGTTCATGCCTTCCGATTCGGTAAGCGCAGAGATGAACTCTTATGCTGTTATTGTTGTAAACACAGTCGTCTCTGTGATTTATCCATCTTTACTTCAAAATTGCTAGCCTTACTTAAGCATTTAAATAAATTTTCTGTGTCTCGTGTGGATCGATTTTACAGATCACATCACTGACACTGGTCAATTTTACTCTTATAACTACTACAAACTGGACCTGTCCGACCTTTGTTGGGATAGTGTTGTTGCTGTTGTTGTTGCTGCTGTTGTTGTAGAGACGGGTGAGGTGATTATTTCCGTCTACATATTTAAATTCAGGAACTCTGCTAATGTCCTCGGGCGGTTCCACAAATCATCCTTCGCCAGGTCGGTTGAGATGTCTGGAGACATTTGAGTAGGTGGTCTACATTATGTCCTGCCCGACCCTTGTTGCGATAGTGTTGTTGCTGTTGCTGTTGTTGTTGTTGTTGTAAAGACGGGTGAGGTGATTATTTCCGTCTACACATTTAAGTTGAGGAACTCTGCTAATGCCCTCGGGCCGTTGCACAAACCATCCTTCGCCAGGTCGGTTGAGATGTCTGGAGACATTTGGGTAGGTGGTCTACATTATGTCCTCCCAGACCCTTGTTGGGATAGTGTTGT
This sequence comes from Diogma glabrata, assembly GCA_963693315.1. Taxonomy (NCBI): domain Eukaryota; kingdom Metazoa; phylum Arthropoda; class Insecta; order Diptera; family Cylindrotomidae; genus Diogma; species Diogma glabrata. The sequence goes on from OY856186.1 coordinate 10,947,083, forward strand.
TGCTGTTGTTGTTGTTGTTGTTGCTGTTGTTGTTGTAAAGACGGGTGAGGTGATTATTTCCGTCTACATATTTAAATACAGGAACTCTGTTAATGCCCTCGGGCGGTTCCACAAATCATCCTTCGCCAGGTCGGTTGAGATGTCTGGAGACATTTGAGTAGGTGGTCTACATTATGTCCTGCCCGACCCTTGTTGCGATAGTGTTGTTGCTGTTGCTGTTGTTGTTGTTGTAAAGACGGGTGAGGTGATTATTTCCGTCTACACATTTAAGTTGAGGAACTCTGCTAATGCCCTCGGGCCGTTGCACAAATCATCCTTCGCCAGGTCGGTTGAGATGTCTGGAGACATTTGGGTAGGTGGTCTACATTATGTCCTGCCCGACCCTTGTTGGGATAGTGTTGTTGCGGTTGTTGTTGTTGCTGTTGTTGTAAAGACGGGTGAGGTGATTATTTCCGTCTACATATTTAAGTTCAGGAACTCTGCTAATGTCCTCGGGCCGTTGCACAAATCATCCTTCGCCAGGACATCGGTTGAGATGTCTGGAAACATTTGAGTGTGTGGTCTACATTATGTAGAGTGTTCTCATGTGCTGGGAACTTGTCAATATCTGGGTCGATTCTTTTCGTATAGTTCCTTAAAATACATGACCAACTAGTTCTTAATTGTGCTAGAGTGAATCTCTTGCTGCGAGGTAATTTAATTTCTTCAGCACCGCATTGTAATGGATTTCCACTGAAAATTCCATTTCCTTATGTCGCTAGGTGATGAAGTCACTGATAAGGTATTATTGCAAGGGTGTTTCTCTTTATCACAGCCCATAGTTATTGTGTAGTCAACAATTCATTATGTTTGTGCACTGGTAACGTGTTGCGTTTCTTGTGCAGATGATATCAGGTTGCGGTTCGCAAGATTTCATTTTGTGTTTCTAGAGTATAGAGCTAAGCTGTTGTGCATAAGCATTGAATTTGTATAGTGGGTCGAATGTTACACCCAGCAGTTTCGGCTTTTTGATTAAGGAATGACCATTCTGTTGCCAGAAAAATGTTTACCTGTAGATGTCCCCATCACCTTAAAATCATTTAAAAGCATGTTTTAATAATACAAAAAAAAAACATTTTATCCGAAAGTGACCAACGGGAAGTTGCAGATATATTGAAAAGAATACTTAAACCTAATATAATAAGATTCAACCAAATTTAAAATCAGGATTGGAATTTATTCAAACTTTAAATTAAAAAATAAAAAGTTCGGAAGACCGTTCTACTCTTACTTTGTCCAATTTTGAATAAAATCCAGGTTTTTATTTTCAACTCATTCAAGTGAAAGCGAACCACATATCAAAATTTCATTGAGATGAAATGCGTTTCCGTCAAACCAAACACCCATCCATCAATTTCTATTGACCAATACGTTACTGTAAGTTCACATACCTCTTGATCTCTGTTTAGCTAAGATGTTGATAGGAGTTAGATGTTAGATGAAATTTCTAGTAATGTGGTTCAAAAAAACTGCGAAAATTCCTTAGTTGCAAAATTAAATTTCTCAACGGATTGTCAAATTAACGAGATTCGTTTTTAAAATTTGCAAAGTGCTTTCAGATTTTAGAAAATAGACCTCTATCATGATTTGGGAGATGATTACAAATAAGTAGTTCATTACTTTTTCATTAAATTTATTTGTCATTACAATAATACTCAATTATACATCGTGTCGCTACGTACGTTTTACGTATACTATACAGTACGTTTTATTTTTTCATAGAGTACGTTACAAGCAGGAGTCAGAGTAACCAATCGCGTGTTGGGTAGGCACAGACCCAGCATCTTGTGAGTACAACAGTATCATTTTGGAGGGAAATTCTCGGTTCCTGTCGATATATGGCATACAAAATCATTGTCACAATCGTGGTTTCAAAAACAAACTGGGCCATAACTCGGTCCAAATCATGTTACAGAGGTTTCTTTTTAAATCTTCAGTTTTCTAAGGAATTTGCAAATTTTAAAGCCGCATCTCGTTAAGTGGAAAATTCGTTGAGAAATTTAATTTTGCAACTAAGGAATTTTCGCGGGTTTTTCAAACCACTGTAATTGTTGTTAATATTGAATATGGGTATGGGAAACACAAATGCTATTTAAAGCTGACACTACACCCTTTCAATTCCCGTCAAGCAGATTGCGATTGGATAAAAACTCAGACTTTGCGGCCTGCCGAAAGTTAACAACTTTTTTAGGGGCATTAAGTGCAAAATGGAATTGTGCAAAAACTATCAGGCCGAATGAAACGTTCTGAAGCTTACTTTTTTCATTGTGGTTTCAGCTACGAGAAGGGCTCAATTATGTTATAAACAATTATTTGCAAATAACTAATTTCAATTGAAAAATATCGATTTTTAGACATTTTTTCGCATTTTTCCACAAATTAGTTTTGTTTTTTTTTATTTTAAGTTATAGAAAAACATTTAAGGAACAAAAAAGTTCCATGGCACCAGTATCCTAAAGTGCACCATTTACGAGTTATATCGCTTACAAGGAAGCAAAAAAAATTTTCCAGCACACTTTGTTGCATAACTCCAGTCCCCAGGTGCCGGGCGAGTGGACTCGGCATGTCCATTATGTGAATACCCTACCCCAGAGATTAAAAAAAATTCTGACCTGTTACCGACAACAACACGTAAGTCATATCTTTTTTATTTGCCTACATATTAAAGTGTTACTTTATTACTGTGATTTGCGGCTTTAAAGTATCACTTTTCAACTATTTATTTTGTTGTCATAGCTACGTCCAAAAAAGTAAAAAGCATTTGTATTTGTTTAAATTCTATGAAAAATAAAATTTTTTTATCAAAGCAACTCTCAAATTCAAAATTTCATTATCCAATTAAAATAGTTGTAATCATTTGTTGTCATAGCTACACAATAATTTGGAAAAAATAATAAATATTTTGTCAAAGGTTACTTGTTTCACATATTTTTATTTTAAAATTTATGAAAATTTATAATTTTAATTTAGAATAAACAACTTTTCTTAAAATATTTTGCTTGCGGCGAATAAAAAATAGTATATGATGCACGGACGTAAGCTATTTTGGACTTAATGTGGGTGCAAATCTCGGCTAGCGCCTCGATTTGCAAACTCCACATCCGTCCAAAATCTTTAGCTTTACGTCCAAGCATCATAATGTACTATTTCCGTTGTTCTATTGGCCTATAAAGCTTAGTTTTCATATTATTTTTAAAAATACTAATGCTAGCGGTTTTTGTAGAATTTTGGATATTGTTATATAATTGTAGTCCGCTGTTTTGACAAACTGAGTAAGTGTAGCGAGGGGGCGAAAGTTAGTGGCATATCTGCCTAAACGAGATGAAATCGATTCATTCGAAACGAATTGGTTATTGAATTTTATTAATCTATTTGAAATTTTATGAATTGTGAGTACATATTCATATTCAATAAGTTTGTTGAAAGGAATGATTTTGTTGTTGCAAAGATGAACAGTTGGAGTAAGATTTGGTAGAGATTTAAGCTTTTAGTTTTGAGCCTGGTTTTGTAGAGTTTGGAGTTGATTCAATTTTGTGTCACATGCGCCTCCCCAGATAGGCAACAAATATACCAGGTGAGATTGAACTAGGACAAAATAAACATTAAGAGCGACATTGTCGTTCAGATATTTACCTACTCTATTGAAGACTCCAATAATAGGAGATATTTTCTTTTTAAGATAATCAACATGATAAGCTTAATTGAATTTTGAATTTATCCGTAGTCCGAGATATGCAGTAGCCTCAACTCTTTTGACATATTCATTACCTAATTTAATATGTTGGATTGTGTTACAGTCGATAGGGTTTCTAATATAAAAATTGATGAAATGTGACTTATTAATATTGATACGTAATTTATTTTGCTCTAACCATTCATTTTTGTTAGATCCGATTCCATCTGGGAGTGTAATTCCACGGAGTTCGAACAGCTGTATGTCAGAATCGCACTGTCGGCAAATAGCTGTAAATTTCCTTTTAATTTTAATTTGAAGATATCATTAACATATACTAAAAATAATAGGGGTCCTAAAATAGAGCCTTGGGGAACTCCGCAGGTTACATTTCGGGTTTCGGAATTTACTCTACCGATTTGCACAAACTGGGTTCGTTCAGTTAAATAGTTTTTTTTTATCAATTTCAGTGTATTGCCTCTTATGTTTCTTAGTTTATTGATCAAAAGTTTGTGATTCACGCAGTCAAATGCCTTCATGAGGTCGATCAATAAGCAGGCTGTGGATATTTTGTTTTCTAAGCTTTGGTATATGAACTCTACAAGATTTAATGTGGCCGAAAGTGTGCTACTATTTTGAAGAAATCCAAACTGGTTTGTATCAATTATTTGGTTATCTTGTAGATATCTATTCAATTGGTTTTTAATGGGCCTTTCATAAAGTTTGGATATTATTGGAAGAAATGATATCGGACGATATAGTTATTTTTGTCCTGTTTGTCCCCTTTTTTAAATATCGGAATAACTTTGGCTTGTTTTAGAGCATTCGGAAAGCATCCTAAATCGAAAGCTTTATTGATAGAGCGAGCTAGAGACGGAATTATTTTTGTTACGATTGATTTTATATGTTTAACCGATATAAGATCATGACCGGTTGCAGTACCAATTTTCAGGTCATCGATTAATTTGGCCATTTCATTATCGTTAATGTTGACAAAATCATCGAGGGAACCAATTGTGGTTTGTGATTGATACATTGGTGGTTCTGGAAGATGGCTGGTTAGATCGGTTGCCACATTTACAAAAAAGTCGTTAAAAATAGTAGCAACTTCATATTGATCATTGACAGGAATGTTATTGTTATTTAAAATAATATTAGAAGAATTTTCTGATTGAGTTCTATTCGACAAGATTTCATATACCAAGGACTAGATTTTTTTGGAATTGTTTATATTAGATTGAAATCGATTTGAATAGTAAAAGGCTTTGGCTTGGAATATGAGGTGACGTATTTCTTTTTTAAGACCTTTATTTATATTATTGATGTAGTCATTCAAAGGATATTTTTTGTATAATTTGTTTCGAAGATTAATTTTTTGGCACAATTCATTTGTAAACCAAGATTTGGTATGGCAATTTTTTGATATACGGTTTTGGCGGTAGAGTTCAGTTTTCGTGTGTTCCTTAAAAATGGAATATAAATCGGAGTAAAAACATTCGAAGTCTATCTCATCAAAGTTATTGTTGAAAATAAATTTTTCAATTTCAGCAAAATTTGTTTTAGTAACTTCTCTTCTTATTTTATTAGACTCACGTTCACATTTCATATCGCACGTAAATAGAAGGCATCTGTGATCGCTTAAATAAGTATCGTGATGAAGCACATGAAATGGAATTGAATATGATGAAAGTATATGGTCCAAAAAAGTTCGAATGGTGTTGGATTTCCTAGTATAGAACCTATCTTCGAGACTATTAATTATATTGAAACCATTATTCGCAACTCTTGATACGTAGTTAAAGACATTAGTATCAGTATTGTCCTTAAGATTGTAATTAAAGTCACCTACGATGGTTGAATGTTTGTATTTTTTTAGAAAGTTTTCAAAGTAGTCCAGAAATTGGTCATCATTTGTATGACCTGGACGATAAACCCCAATAACGTTCAATTTTAATTTTTTTAACTTTAAAACAACAAAATCATTCTCTAAAAGAGAAGAGCTAAGGTCTAGTTCGAAATCGAGATCATCGGACACAAATATGCTAACACCACCACCCTCTCTTTCACGCCTTAAATGATATGCTTGAAAGTTATTTATATTTATGTTAATGTCATTTATTGTTAAGAAAGTTTCAACCACAACAAGAATATGAAGTTTGACACCTAGACGATACATTAACTCTTCGATTCCTTCAATCTTATTTTTTAGTCGATTAATATTTATATATAGGATATTCTGACCATTAACAGACTTACTGGCCTGGACAAATTCTGATGTTTGTAGAAAGTACTTGTTGTTGTTACCATTGCTGCTCGTTCCAAGTATGAAATTCATTTTATCTCAGTGAATTGTGATTTATATTCCTAAAATAAATTTAAGATTATTTTTATTTATTTGAATGGCAATGAAAATGTATGCAGTTAAAACAAAAACTTAATATGGAGTATAAACAGAGAAATTTGAATACTTATTTATATTTAGTAAGAATTTTTTTCTATGAATTGTTAACGCCAGCCTGTGACGTTGAGTGGTGATTAGATTGTTCAGTTATTTCAGAATAAAGTTGAGAAAAATCTTCCTGCGATAGTATTTTTTTTGGTATGTCATCTTCGTTATCTGTGATTTTGGCATATATGTGTCCATGTCGATACCAGACATAGTGCATTAATTTTTTCTTCTTTAAAAGGTTAAGGTTTTTGAGTATATCAGCATAAGCTGGTGTTAGTCTGTCATTTATGTACACTTCTTTTTCAGTTGATGTTGTTGTAGGAAACAGCTGTTTCAAATAGACTTTCCCAAATTCCTTTTTCTTTTTCATCAAAAATGTTTTCGCAAAGTTATTTTTAAATCGGACAAATATTTGCAGTAGTTTGGAGTGGTGGTCATTGTTTCTGGAATTTAGTTGTCTCTCGTAAAATGTATCAATTAAATCCATATTAACGTCAAATGCTCTAAAGATTGCGGTTAGTTTGTCAAGTGAAGTAATACCATTTTTATTTGCTTCTATTCCTGTAATAATGATATCGTTGACTAATGCGTTTTGTTTTAGTTGATTAATATTTTGCACAGACTCATGTTGTTGACCTTGTAGGACATTAACCTCGTTTTTAGTCATTAAAGTATGGACGGTATCGCCAATTTTCTGTATTTCAGTTTGCATATTATAGACTGTGGTTGTTAAATTATCCATGTCTGATTTAAAGTTTGATTTGAAAGAATCGATTGCAATTAGAATATCTGTATTAGATGGTTGATCAGCAAGCCCTTGGGTTATAGTACTTGGGTTGTGAGTAAGAATTGTTGAAGATGGTCCACTTTTACTTCTTGTTTCAATAGTTGGACGTAGGCCTCCCCCCATTGTAAGTTATTTGATTTTTAAACAACTTCAGTTAAAATTTGACGAAAATAGAACCACTGAACCAGTTGTTTTACAAAATAATTATATTCTGAATACAGAGTCAAAATATAACCGTATTTAACTTACTTGGTGATGGCAACTCACAAATTTTTCAAATGATTTTCAGAAACAATTGCTTTTATAAGCATAAAGTTATATCTGTATTCACTTAATTTTATTACAATTGGAGATAAGGTTAACACATATATTAGGATTTTTTTTGGTTGATACGGATTAAAGAGTGTAGTTTGTTTAATTGTTTCATAAAATAGTTATTTCTGAATACAGGGTCAAATGTTACTGAATTGATCACACCTTGAATTAAATGTATGTCAATTTTTGACCACTATAATTTTTATATAAAAGTAATAGAAATTGATCTTTTATTTCACTATAGGAAGATAACAATTTTTTAGATAAGCATAAATACATTTCCTGTATTCAATTAATTTCATTACAGCTATGTAGAAATTACATCGAAATAATTAATTTTGATTGTTGTTTTGTTAATACGGATAAATAGTGATGCTTCTAACTTTGTTTCACAATATAATAACAGGTCGTTCAATAAGTCCGTAGGATAAGTAAGAAAAAAACAACATTTTGACAAAACTCGATTTTTTTATTCAACATAGTTGCCTTCGAGGGCGATACAACGAGTATAGCGATTTTCCAACTTTTCTATACCAATTTTATAGTACGATTTCTCTTTCTCGTCAAAATAGGCCTCAGTTTCAGCGATTGCTTCATCATTGGACTTAAATTTCTTTCCAGCAAGCATTCTCTTGAGATCTGAAAACAGGAAAAAGTCGCTGGGGGCTAAATCTGGAGAATATAGTGGGTGGGTAAGCAATTCAAAGCCCAATTCATTCAATTTTGCCATCGTTTTCATCGATCTGTGACACGGTGCATTATCTTGGTGAAACAACACTTTTTTCTTTTGCAAATGTGGCCGTTTCTTTGCGATTTCAGCCTTCAATCGATCCAAAAGTTCACAGTAATACTCGCTGTTGATGGTGGTTCCTTTTTGGAGATAGTCGATGAATATTATTCCGTTCGTATCCCAAAATACAGACGCCATCACCTTACCGGCCGACTGTTGCGTCTTTGCTCGCTTTGGATTCGGTTCGTCGACTGCTGTCCACTCAGCTGACTGTCTTTTGGATTCTGGTGTGTAATTGTGAAGCCATGTCTCATCCATTGTCACATATCTACGATAGAATTCCCTTTTATTGCGGTTTAACAGTGCCAAAGACTCCTCCGAAGCATCGATTCGTTGTTGTTTTTGGTCGACTGTGAGCTCACGCGGCACCCAATTTGCACAGAGCTTTCGCATACCCAAATGTTCATGTAAAATGGTAAAAACACTACCATCTGCTACCTTTACAATGTCAGCTATTTCGTGCACCTTCAATTTGCGATCGTTCATAACCAATTTGTGGATTTTTTTTATGTTTTCTGGAATAACAGCCTCATTTGGGCGTCCACTGCGCTCTGCATCTTTTGTGCTGGTACGACCACATTTAAATTCAGCCAGCCATTTCTCTACCATTTGTCTCGATGGAGCAGAGTTTGGATAATGTTTATCAAGCCATTGTTTGGTTTCCACTGTATTTTTTTCATCAAAAAGCAATGCTTTATTAAAATTCGAAATCCACTTTTTTCCATTTTTTTTTCAAAAACAAAAGTTGCTTCACACAAAATGCTATAACTCACGAATAAATAGTCAGATTGCTGTCAAATTTATACACGTATCGTTTGAAGGTTAGTACTAAATAAAAATCATATGAAAAAAATTCTAGTAAAGCCATCTATGTGTCATCCTACGGACTTATTGAATGACCTAGTATACTGCCATTCTAGTTCCTCGCAGTATATTGCAACTGGCAAGGATAATTGATACATCTTCTGACGATCTAAATTCCGCTAGTATATTTGATGATTTTCCCATGATAAAGGCTTTTGCAATGTGTAATGTCCTCTAACTTCAGTACGTTTTGGCAGAAGTTCATAACACGCTCCTTCGCATTATTGTTTGTGTGAGGGATATTCGCAAAAATTAAATTATGTCTTCGGTTGTAATTATCCAATCGTTCTACAGCTCTCTGTAAAACATCATGGTCCCCAGAAATTTGAGCTACAGAATTTCTAATTTGACTTAACTCTGTCTTGCACGCCAGGTGTTCGATTTTTACATCCAGAAGTTTACCAAAATCATTCATTAGCTGCTCCAGAGTCATTTTCCACACCTCTATTTGGTTTAAATTTTGTAGTTTTTTTGCATTAGGTGGTGGATCTGGTGACATATCCTCACTTTGACGTTTTCCTGTGTCTCAATTTTGAAACTAATTAATATTTTTGTATTATATACTTTATGAATGACACTTTTTTCACAAAGCAATTATAGACCGGGAGGCAGCGTTACAAAAGTCATTTGATGCCAGTTGATTTTTATTTATTTTAATTAATTAACTCCAGCTGATGATAAATCTGCCGGTCAGCTGCTAAAGTAGTGGGGGGTGTGGTTGTGGGAGACTTTTAAACTTGTAAAAAAAAATCGAATTCCAAAAGTAATTTGATGCCGCTTCAAAATTTGTATGATGCATGTTTACACCATAACAATTGAAAAAGAAAAGTGATCAGCTGATTGGCGGATGGGGGATTATAGGTCAGCTCCTCGTATACATCAGTATAAAAATGCAATATAGTCAAGACCTTTCTGCATAGGATCTTGATGAAACTTTGGCAAATGATTCAGGTTTACTTGAAAATGGAAGATCTGAATTCATTGTAAATTTGGACATAATGGTGGGGGGTCTCCCGAAGACCTCTAAGTTTAAATGTTTAATAACTTCTAATTCCGTCTTATGATCTTATGAAAACTTGGTATATAAAGTTTCAGTGCTATTTCCGATATTTCTGCATACCAGCTTTCGGTTTGATACTTCCGGTTAAAAAGTTTTTTTTCCAGGTGTTTATCCCTACTGTAGCCTACAATTACCGATCGATTTTCATGAAACGTTTGTAAAAGCTTTCAAGTAATATGAGAAAGATTTTATTAGCTTTTGGAGTACATTGGATAAAGGGTTGGGGATCCACCATACAACAGGTGGTTTTTCCACAATGTTTTTTATGTTTGTTGGGAGCATAAAATATTCGTTCGGGAATGAATTTTGACGACACTTTGGAAAAAGATGCAAATATGTATGGCAAGAAACTGATTTGTTTTTGGGCGATAGTGAACAAAGTGGGGGGGGTGGGGTCTCCCAAACACTTGTTTTTTTTAAAGCTTAATAACATCTGTACCTGATAATCGAATTGGATGAAACTTGGTACATAAACATTTGGTACGGCTCACAAAAGTTCTGCATCCCAACTTCCGGCTTTTCATTTCCGGTAAAAAATTTTGGTACTCCCAGCAAACATTGAAAAAATGGTGACACAATAAGCAGGTGTTCGGGAGACCCCCACCACTTATCTCAATATTGTCCAAAAACTAATCAGTTTTTTGTCATCTAGCTGCCACAGGATAATCCATTGAGAGTTATCCTGTGGCAGCTAGACTTCACAAAGCACTCTCAAAAGAACTCAAATACCAACCGGGATTACTGCTTATGCCAAATGGCAGGTATACGGAATCTGTGGAAGAAACAGCACAACATCTGCTTTGTACACACTTTCCGGGGAGCAGCACCACTGCTGAGATGATAGAACAACCAACTGTAACACCAAATAGAGAAGGTTGGATCTTGGCTGAAAATGTGGTGAACATAAGATCTCTGAGATGGGCTATTGATTCCTTCAACCCCTTTAAATCTCCTGGTCCGGATGGAATCTACCCATGCATGTTACAGAATTATGTGCTTGGCCTCATTGAATCACTTTTACATTTATACAAGGCATGTCTAGCATATAGCTATGTCCCAGAAGCGTGGCGGAAAGCTAGAGTTGTCTTTATACCTAAACCAGGTAAAACCAACTACAGTGAAGCCAAGTCATTTCGGCCAATAAGTCTCAACTCCTTTGTTCTTAAAACGTTGGAAAGGCTGGTTGACCGTTATATAAGGGATACCGCCTTACTACAGTTTCCACTAAGTACCAACCAGCATGCATACCAAATTGGTAAATCGGTAGAAACAGCTGCGGATCATTTGGTGACTAAAATTGAAAGAGCACTTGATGCCAAAGAATTTGCTTTGGGTGTTTTTTTAGATATAGAAGGTGCGTTTGACAATACCACCTTCGAATCTATCAGGACTGCGGCATCGCAACATGGAATTAATAGCACGATCTCAAATTGGATCGTGTCTATGTTGAGCTGCCGCATTGCCACTGTTGAAATGGGTAATACTACTGCTTCAGTTTCAGTCAAACGAGGTTGTCCTCAGGGTGGTGTTCTTTCACCTCTTCTGTGGACTTTGGTAGTTGATAGTCTTCTTAAGAGACTGAATCAATTAGGACCCTACTCTCAGGGTTACGCTGATGATATTGCCATACTGGCAATCGGGAAAGACCCTCGCACTCTGGTGGATTTGATGCAAAATTCACTGAAACTGGTTGAAGAGTGGTGTGGGGAGCAAGGACTTTCAGTCCATCCTTCCAAATCACAGGTAGTCTTATTTACCAACAAGAGGAAAGTGCCTGCACCACCAAGTCTGTATCTTTTCAGTATGCAGTTAAGCTACTCAGATAAGGGTAAGTTTCTAGGCATTATTCTCGACAAAAGGTTAAATTGGAATACTCATATAACAAATAAAATTGATAAGGCTGTCATTTCTTTCTGGCAATGCCGTCGAGCCTTTGGTCGTTATTGGGGCCTCAGTCCCAAGATCATCTTATGGATATACACAGCAATAATCAGACCAGCGCTTGTTTTTGCATGTGTTGTCTGGTGGCCAAAGACGGAGAAACAATACATCCGTGCTAGATTAAACAAAATACAGAGAATGGCATGTGTAGGTACTAGCGGTGCAATGCGTACCACACCAACAATGTCGTTGGAAGTCATGCTGGGTCTGGCTCCTTTACATCTACATGTAGAGTACATGGCTAAAAGGGCTGTCTACAGACTGCATATGGCAGGGACGTGGGTAAACAGAGGGAAAACATGCGGTCATGGTCATATACTTGATAGACTACGGGCGGATTGTCCGGAAATAGATATGCATAGTGACGTCATGACCAAAGTATATAACTTTGAGAAGCCCGCTGAACTTGTCATCTCTTCTAGAGAGGAATGTGAAGTATCGTGGTCCGAATGGTACTCCAGCGAGATCTATGTTTTCTATACAGACGGCTCACTGTTGAATGGAAGTGCAGGAGCTGGCGTGTACTTGAAAGGAAACAATGTCACAAGTTATAAGAAATTTCCGCTTGGTCGGTTTTGCTCAGTTCTTCAGGCGGAGGTGTATGCTATAAATGAATGCACGCATGAAATTATGCGTCTGCAAGGGAAGAGGATCTGCATCTGTTCGGATAGCCAAACAGCTATCAAGGCACTGGTTAACCCGGAGACCACCTCCAAACTCTTCAACGAGTGCAGGAAAAATCTCTGTAGGATAGCGCAATACAACAACATCACACTGCGCTGGGTTCCAGGTCATAGTGGCATTCCGGGCAACGTTATAGCAGATGAACTTGCAAGAGCTGGAGCTGGCATGAAATATTCAGGTCCTGAACCCGCCTTAGGGCTATCCAAAACGTTTGCCTTGTCACTGTTAAAAGCTGATGCCAACCACAAGAAGGCCTCTTGGAATGCGTTATCAACAGGCAGGCAAAGCAAGATGTTTATTAGCATTTCAGAAAAAAATGTCAATTTCCTCTTAAGTCTGAAGAGGAAAACCCTCAGTACTATGGTTGGTGTTCTTACAGGACATGGACATCTAAATAAACACCTTTTCACCATGGGACTGATCGGAAGTCCTGTGTGTGGGTGTTGTCTTGAAGAGGAAGAGGACTCGGAACACTTTTTGTGTATATGCCCAGCTTTTTCTAGGATTAGAGCGAGGACTTTTGGCTCCGGAACTGTAGAGCCTAGCATAATCAAACTGTTGCCAATACAGTTGATTTTAGATTTCATCAAGCTTACGCGAAGGTTTGTGGAATAGTTGTTATGGGACCAAACTCGGACACGGCGCTATGGACCGCAGAGTCTGCGTGCCAGGACAAGTTTTGCCTCGTGCAACCTGTCCAACCCTTCTAATCTAATCTAATCTAATTTTTGTCATTTAAGTCTCCATATTTTTTCAATGTGTCACTAAAATTGATTAATGAATGATGTCTGTATGCTCCAACAAACTTTAAAAAGCAAGTGCGAAAAGTCAGCAGTTGTATGGTAGACCCCCTGCCACTTTGATCAATGTGTCCCAAAAGATGATAATTATTTTTCAATAATCGAAACTTTTTCCATAAGTTTCATCATAATGAAAAAACTTCAAAAAATTACAAACCAAAATTTTTTACCGGAAGTGTCAAACCGGAAGTTGGTATGCAGAAATATTGGAATCAGTACTAAAACTTCAAATACCAAGTTTCCATAAGATCATAAGTCGGAATTAGAAGTTATTGAAGATTTAAACTTAGAGGTGTTCGAGAGACCCCCACCATTATGTCCAAATTTACAATGAATTCAGATCTTCCATTTTCAAGTGAACTTGGATCATTTGCCAAAGTTTCATCAAGATCCTATGCAGAAAGGTCTTGACTATGTTGCATTTTTATACTGATGTATACGAGGAGCTGACCTATAATCCCCCATCCGCCAATCAGCTGATCACTTTTGATACACATTTTGAAGCGGCATCAAATTACTTTTGGAATTCGTTTTTTTTACCAGTTTAAAACTCCCCCATAACCACACCCCCCGCAAGTCTGACGGCTGACTCTTATTTTCCACATCACAAATAATTAATCTATCTATAAAAATTAAATTCAATCGGCATCAAATCACTAACCAAAATGCAACGTTACCTCCCGGCCTATTACGTTTTAAAACAATGTTAAATTTGTTCGAAATTGATCATCAAATTATGATTGCTCAAAAGAATAAACAGTTAATTGTTTTGATTAGTTTTTGGATTTTTATTGATATAAATTTAATATTTAGTTCAATATTTGTTGGAGAACAAAAAATTTCGTTGTAGAATAAAAATTAAATTTTTGTACAAGTCTGCTGAACTGAGCTAAACTTTTGATTTAAAATATTAACGTTTTTTGCAAATGACCGAACCACTACTGCGTTTTAAATTCGGTCAGTGCGAATGAACGAGCTGTATAGAACGGATCATTATTCATTGAAGTTGACTGATGGTAATCATCACTAGTTCACATCACGGAGTAGAAGTCTTTGTTAAGTGGAATATGGTCGATTGATGGTTCCCACTTTATATCAGAGCTGCTTACTAATGTTATATTTAGACCATTGTTATTAAATAAATTGAAACGTTTGTTTAAACTACTACCAGTTAAAATTTGAACTAAAACTTAAAGTAAAACCCGTTTGAAAAGATGCAATTATCTTCTCTTTATTTTGCTGGATACCGTTAACATGAACCTTCATATGTAGAGCTAAAACGTATTATTACTCAAACTAATTATTTCTTAGCAAAAACTCGATTTTTTTCCTATACATTCAAATTTACAACATATTCTTTGGAAGTGGTTAAAGCTATGCCAATTCGCAAAAGTTATCGTTCAGCAAAAATGTATGACAATAATTTTTTGATACACTTCAAATTGAATTAACGAGCAAAAAGGCATAAGTAATGGGAGCCAAAATAAAATTGAAATCGATCGAGTAGTTTTCACGGTTTTGTCCGACGTGACGTCCGGCCAGTAGTCCGACTTACAGACATATTTTTGCTTATTTATTTTGACAGATTTATAATTCAAAACGTCGTGAAATCCCAGAAAGTTGGTTCAGAATTTGAAAATAAATTTTGTCATAAATCTAATACCTGTAGTTGTTGTTGTTGTTGTAGCGACGTGTTTGGTGCTAATCCTCCGACCTCATGTCCAGAAACACTGCTACTGGGCGGTACCACAAAACTTCCTTCGTCAAGTTAGTTATATTTTCAGGACAATTAAATTGGTGCTCTACATCGTGTGGCGTGCCCTCACATGCGGGACACTTGTCAATGATTTCAGGTTCAACTCTGCTCATGTAGTTGTTTAGAATGCCGGACCAACCGGATCTTAGTTGAGCTAGGAAGGATCTGGTGGTATTGGTATTTTTGACTGCAAAACTTTAAGCTGTTTTTAAATACTTAAATACGTATCCGTTTTGCACCAAAGTGATTTGATGAAGCTTTTAATATTTCACACAGAGGTCAGACTCTATTGTTGATTTTTCAATATTTTTAAGGAATTATAATAAGAGAAACCTAAACACCAATTATCAAAAATAAAATATTTTTAGCAAACGTTACGATTATTTACAAAAACATAAACATAATTAAAAATTATTGAATTTTATAAAACGAATAAATCTTTTTCGGTGTTATAGTTAAATAATTATTTTATTTAGTTTTAATTTATTAAAAATAATTGTTTGGTTGTTACATGTAATAATAATAGACGCACAGTTAAGTAACAAGATAAAAATGTAATTATTATACGCCATTATGTGCGGAACAGTGTTTTAAATATCTCTTCCAGCCAAACAATTTACTTTAGTTTTAACATTTTTGTAAAGATTTTATTTTTTAAAAATTAACGAAACCTGTTCTTCCCCCAAAGTGAAGACACCAAGAATTTACATATTATTTTATATTTTTTTAATTTTTATCAAACAAATTTAATGAGAAATAAATCAAAGAAATGTAAAAATGAAAGTTGTTATAAGAATTATTCTTAATTTTTTTTTAAATATATTAAATATTATATATTGATAGTTATAAAAATTAATAGATATAGTTTTAAGTTATAATATAATAATAGAAATAATTTAGCTAAACAAGTGAGAATATACCAAAAAATTTAAACGTATTTTTTTTGTCGAGTAATTTTATGATTTAAATTATTTTTTTTTTTTGTTTCAATGATTGATTTAATTTTATTACTTCTATTGGATAATTAAATGTTTACATTCCAGTGCTTTTATAATAAATTATTTGTTTTTTTTTTTTTGTATTATTTTAATTATGATTAATATTACTATGTAGTTTTTGATTCAGTTGTTTTTAATTTACAATTAATTAGGGCTATGAATCATTTATTTCTTTTTGTAACAGAATTCTATAAAATTTTTGTTTTTGAAATTGTGTAATGAATAGAAAATTATGTACTTTGTACAATACAAGTTGTGTATGAAAGTTTACAGATATAAATAAAATTTGAAATAAATATATAGAAAATAAATTGTTGTTTACAATTCTGATCCAGTTGTCGAGAGGGATAAAATCTGTATGACAAGATAGATGGTTTTTAAAAACTGATTTCCATCAGGTACATCAAAAAAGGTTTTTAACAGCAAAAGTATATTTTTTGTAAAAAGTGCATGTTAGTAGGAATATATATAGATACTTAGGCCCCACAACAACATACGTTCTGAAGAATGGAAACTACACAATAAATACAATCAATCAGAAATAAAAAACGTTATAAGTTTCAATTTCTTGCTGACTATAATACCAAAAATTGATTTCACCATTTCGCTAGCCGTCTAGGCTAGCGTGAAAACCTATTTTATGGTCTAGCTTTTTCTACCATTCTGTTTACGGATTTCATCATTGAAAATTAAGCATAATCTAAGTAGCGGTTGCAAGAATACGTTTTTTATTGCTGTAAATTTTTTATTTACAATTTTTCGCAAATTTAATTATTTTATATCAAATTATTATTCAAATACAATTTTTTTAATTTTTATTAATCATATTCTGCATACTAATAATTTTTTTTCTTTTTGTTTTGTAGGTAAGGATTTTCTAAAACAAAATATTGGCAAAAAAATATTAATATTATTTTCAAAGAAAATTTTAAGGGATAGCAAATAATAGGATTCTACGAAAAAATTTCAATTCAGATAAGTTTTTCTTGTCATTTGAATTTTTATTTAATTTATTTTTATGTAAAACTGTATAGTACGGGAGGTAGCGTTAAATTTTTTGTGGGAATTTTCTACCGAATGAATTTCATTTTGGGAGTTGTTCAATGTTCTTAGATTAATAAAATGAGCGTCAGTCGTCGGACCCGCGGTGGAGATAAAAATGGCAGCTTGCGAAAGTCGGCAAAAAAAAGTTTGGTCCGAGTATTTTTATACCGTTCCAAAATTTGTGAGATAATATTTTAGATCATTTTCAACAAAAAAACAATCGTCAGTTGCCTTGAAGAGGGTGGGTTATACGTCAGTCACGTCCATGAACCATTCTGAAAACTTGTAAATATAAATTCATTTTATGCCTTACGAAATTCATGCAGCTGAATTTTCAAACTTTTAAAATAATAAAGAAAACCGTCAGCTGTATTTTCAGCTTTTCAGTCAGCCAGCGTCATAACATGCTGCGCGCTCAGTACATCTCAGTTCATCATAGTCACTATTAGCAGCATGTTATGACGCTGGCTGACGGTCTTTCCCCCGTTAAAAATACAGATGACGGTTTTCTTTATTATTTTAAAAGTTTGAAAATTCAGCTGCATGAATTTCGCAAGGTATAAAATGAATTTATATTTACAAGTTTTCAGAATGGTTCATGGACGTGACTGACGTATAACCCACCCTCTTCAATGCAGCTGACGATTGGTTTTTTGTTAAAAATGATCTGAAATATCATATCACAAATTTTGGAACGGTATAAAATCACTCGGACCAACATTTTTTTTGCCGACTTTCGCATACTGTCACATTTAGCTCCACCGCTATCGGAGCAGCTGACGTCTAGAAATCTTATGTAGTAGGGGGAAACTATATTTTTTTGGTATTTTCAGTCGGTAGAAAATGACTCGTAGTAGTTGTGACTAGTAGTTGTTTTATTAGTTCCATTAATAGTCTTGTTGATTAAATAAAAGATTTTAAGTTCACTCAAAGAAAGGAAATTATACAGTGATAATTTCCTTTCTTTGAGTAACAACTAGTGTTGATGTTCTGCGCTGCGCATGTTTTGGTCTCCCCTTTCAGATTATATATCATTCTTCAACATTTTTGACACTTCGTTTTTCTGGATCTCAAAAAGCATTGGTTAACCCCTTTCTTATTTTGAAAAATTTTGGTAAAATTTTTGTCAAAAAAAATATTGTAAAAATATGCGGAAAGGATGGTCTGGATGTCAATTCAATCAAAATTAGTCAAAATTAGAAGATTACTGCACGAAACTGGCCATAAATCATAAAAACATCAACAATCGCCATTTTTCCATATAAAACAAAAATATCCAGTAAATATGCTGCCATTCCTAGACGCGTTGTTCGATTTAGCTCAAACTTTAGTGGCGGTGCATGTTTTGGTCTCCCCTTTCAGATTATATATCATTCTTCAACATTTTTGACACTTCGTTTTTCTGGATCTCAAAAAGCATAGGTTAACCCCTTTCTTATTTTGAAAAATTTTGGTAAAATTTTTGTCAAAAAAAATATTGTAAAAATATGCGGAAAGGATGGTCTGGATGTCAATTTAATCAAAATTAGTCAAAATTAGAAGATTACTGCACGAAACTGGCCATCAATCATAAAAACATCTACAATCTCCATTTTTCCATATAAAACAAAAATATCCAGTAAATATGCTGCCATTCCTAGACGCGTTGTTCGATTTAGCTCAAACTTTAGTGGCGGTGCATGTTTTGGTCTCCCCTTTCAGATTATATATCATTCTTCAACATTTTTGACACTTCGTTTTTCTGGATCTCAAAAAGCATAGGTTAACCCCTTTCTTATTTTGAAAAATTTTGGTAAAATTTTTGTCAAAAAAAATATTGTAAAAATATGCGGAAAGGATGGTCTGGATGTCAATTTAATCAAAATTAGTCAAAATTAGAAGATTACTGCACGAAACTGGCCATAAATCATAAAAACATCTACAATCTCCATTTTTCCATATAAAACAAAAATATCCAGTAAATATGCTGCCATTCCTAGACGCGTTGTTCGATTTAGCTCAAACTTTAGTGGCGGTGCATGTTTTGGTCTCCCCTTTCAGATTATATATCATTCTTCAACATTTTTGAGACTTCGTTTTTCTGGATCTCAAAAAGCATAGGTTAACCCCTTTCTTATTTTGAAAAATTTTGGTAAAATTTTTGTCAAAAAAATATTGTAAAAATATGCGGAAAGGATGGTCTGGATGTCAATTTAATCAAAATTAGTCAAAATTAGAAGATTACTGCACGAAACTGGCCATCAATCATAAAAACATCTACAATCTCCATTTTTCCATATAAAACAAAAATATCCAGTAAATATGCTGCCATTCCTAGACGCGTTGTTCGATTTAGCTCAAACTTTAGTGGCGGTGCATATTTTGGTCTCCCCTTTCAGATTATATATCATTCTTCAACATTTTTGACACTTCGTTTTTCTGGATCTCAAAAAGCATAGGTTAACCCCTTTCTTATTTTGAAAAATTTTGGTAAAATTTTTGTCAAAAAAAATATTGTAAAAATATGCGGAAAGGATGGTCTGGATGTCAATTTAATCAAAATTAGTCAAAATTAGAAGATTACTGCACGAAACTGGCCATAAATCATAAAAACATCTACAATCTCCATTTTTCCATATAAAACAAAAATATCCAGTAAATATGCTGCCATTCCTAGACGCGTTGTTCGATTTAGCTCAAACTTTAGTGGCGGTGCATGTTTTGGTCTCCCCTTTCAGATTATATATCATTCTTCAACATTTTTGACACTTCGTTTTTCTGGATCTCAAAAAGCATAGGTTAACCCCTTTCTTATTTTGAAAAATTTTGGTAAAATTTTTGTCAAAAAAAATATTGTAAAAATATGCGGAAAGGATGGTCTGGATGTCAATTTAATCAAAATTAGTCAAAATTAGAAGATTACTGCACGAAACTGGCCATCAATCATAAAAACATCTACAATCTCCATTTTTCCATATAAAACAAAAATATCCAGTAAATATGCTGCCATTCCTAGACGCGTTGTTCGATTTAGCTCAAACTTTAGTGGCGGTGCATATTTTGGTCTCCCCTTTCAGATTATATATCATTCTTCAACATTTTTGACACTTCGTTTTTCTGGATCTCAAAAAGCATAGGTTAACCCCTTTCTTATTTTGAAAAATTTTGGTAAAATTTTTGTCAAAAAAAATATTGTAAAAATATGCGGAAAGGATGGTCTGGATGTCAATTTAATCAAAATTAGTCAAAATTAGAAGATTACTGCACGAAACTGGCCATCAATCATAAAAACATCTACAATCTCCATTTTTCCATATAAAACAAAAATATCCAGTAAATATGCTGCCATTCCTAGACGCGTTGTTCGATTTAGCTCAAACTTTAGTGGCGGTGCATGTTTTGGTCTCCCCTTTCAGATTATATATCATTCTTCAACATTTTTGACACTTCGTTTTTCTGGATCTCAAAAAGCATAGGTTAACCCCTTTCTTATTTTGAAAAATTTTGGTAAAATTTTTGTCAAAAAAAATATTGTAAAAATATGCGGAAAGGATGGTCTGGATGTCAATTTAATCAAAATTAGTCAAAATTAGAAGATTACTGCACGAAACTGGCCATCAATCATAAAAACATCTACAATCTCCATTTTTCCATATAAAACAAAAATATCCAGTAAATATGCTGCCATTCCTAGACGCGTTGTTCGATTTAGCTCAAACTTTAGTGGCGGTGCATGTTTTGGTCTCCCCTTTCAGATTATATATCATTCTTCAACATTTTTGAGACTTCGTTTTTCTGGATCTCAAAAAGCATAGGTTAACCCCTTTCTTATTTTGAAAAATTTTGGTAAAATTTTTGTCAAAAAAAATATTGTAAAAATATGCGGAAAGGATGGTCTGGATGTCAATTTAATCAAAATTAGTCAAAATTAGAAGATTACTGCACGAAACTGGCCATCAATCATAAAAACATCTACAATCTCCATTTTTCCATATAAAACAAAAATATCCAGTAAATATGCTGCCATTCCTAGACGCGTTGTTCGATTTAGCTCAAACTTTAGTGGCGGTGCATGTTTTGGTCTCCCCTTTCAGATTATATATCATTCTTCAACATTTTTGACACTTCGTTTTTCTGGATCTCAAAAAGCATAGGTTAACCCCTTTCTTATTTTGAAAAATTTTGGTAAAATTTTTGTCAAAAAAAATATTGTAAAAATATGCGGAAAGGATGGTCTGGATGTCAATTTAATCAAAATTAGTCAAAATTAGAAGATTACTGCACGAAACTGGCCATCAATCATAAAAACATCTACAATCTCCATTTTTCCATATAAAACAAAAATATCCAGTAAATATGCTGCCATTCCTAGACGCGTTGTTCGATTTAGCTCAAACTTTAGTGGCGGTGCATGTTTTGGTCTCCCCTTTCAGATTATATATCATTCTTCAACATTTTTGAGACTTCGTTTTTCTGGATCTCAAAAAGCATAGGTTAACCCCTTTCTTATTTTGAAAAATTTTGGTAAAATTTTTGTCAAAAAAAATATTGTAAAAATATGCGGAAAGGATGGTCTGGATGTCAATTTAATCAAAATTAGTCAAAATTAGAAGATTACTGCACGAAACTGGCCATCAATCATAAAAACATCTACAATCTCCATTTTTCCATATAAAACAAAAATATCCAGTAAATATGCTGCCATTCCTAGACGCGTTGTTCGATTTAGCTCAAACTTTAGTGGCGGTGCATGTTTTGGTCTCCCCTTTCAGATTATATATCATTCTTCAACATTTTTGACACTTCGTTTTTCTGGATCTCAAAAAGCATAGGTTAACCCCTTTCTTATTTTGAAAAATTTTGGTAAAATTTTTGTCAAAAAAAATATTGTAAAAATATGCGGAAAGGATGGTCTGGATGTCAATTTAATCAAAATTAGTCAAAATTAGAAGATTACTGCACGAAACTGGCCATCAATCATAAAAACATCTACAATCTCCATTTTTCCATATAAAACAAAAATATCCAGTAAATATGCTGCCATTCCTAGACGCGTTGTTCGATTTAGCTCAAACTTTAGTGGCGGTGCATGTTTTGGTCTCCCCTTTCAGATTATATATCATTCTTCAACATTTTTGAGACTTCGTTTTTCTGGATCTCAAAAAGCATAGGTTAACCCCTTTCTTATTTTGAAAAATTTTGGTAAAATTTTTGTCAAAAAAAATATTGTAAAAATATGCGGAAAGGATGGTCTGGATGTCAATTTAATCAAAATTAGTCAAAATTAGAAGATTACTGCACGAAACTGGCCATCAATCATAAAAACATCTACAATCTCCATTTTTCCATATAAAACAAAAATATCCAGTAAATATGCTGCCATTCCTAGACGCGTTGTTCGATTTAGCTCAAACTTTAGTGGCGGTGCATGTTTTGGTCTCCCCTTTCAGATTATATATCATTCTTCAACATTTTTGACACTTCGTTTTTCTGGATCTCAAAAAGCATAGGTTAACCCCTTTCTTATTTTGAAAAATTTTGGTAAAATTTTTGTCAAAAAAAATATTGTAAAAATATGCGGAAAGGATGGTCTGGATGTCAATTTAATCAAAATTAGTCAAAATTAGAAGATTACTGCACGAAACTGGCCATCAATCATAAAAACATCTACAATCTCCATTTTTCCATATAAAACAAAAATATCCAGTAAATATGCTGCCATTCCTAGACGCGTTGTTCGATTTAGCTCAAACTTTAGTGGCGGTGCATGTTTTGGTCTCCCCTTTCAGATTATATATCATTCTTCAACATTTTTGAGACTTCGTTTTTCTGGATCTCAAAAAGCATAGGTTAACCCCTTTCTTATTTTGAAAAATTTTGGTAAAATTTTTGTCAAAAAAAATATTGTAAAAATATGCGGAAAGGATGGTCTGGATGTCAATTTAATCAAAATTAGTCAAAATTAGAAGATTACTGCACGAAACTGGCCATCAATCATAAAAACATCTACAATCTCCATTTTTCCATATAAAACAAAAATATCCAGTAAATATGCTGCCATTCCTAGACGCGTTGTTCGATTTAGCTCAAACTTTAGTGGCGGTGCATGTTTTGGTCTCCCCTTTCAGATTATATATCATTCTTCAACATTTTTGACACTTCGTTTTTCTGGATCTCAAAAAGCATAGGTTAACCCCTTTCTTATTTTGAAAAATTTTGGTAAAATTTTTGTCAAAAAAAATATTGTAAAAATATGCGGAAAGGATGGTCTGGATGTCAATTTAATCAAAATTAGTCAAAATTAGAAGATTACTGCACGAAACTGGCCATCAATCATAAAAACATCTACAATCTCCATTTTTCCATATAAAACAAAAATATCCAGTAAATATGCTGCCATTCCTAGACGCGTTGTTCGATTTAGCTCAAACTTTAGTGGCGGTGCATGTTTTGGTCTCCCCTTTCAGATTATATATCATTCTTCAACATTTTTGACACTTCGTTTTTCTGGATCTCAAAAAGCATAGGTTAACCCCTTTCTTATTTTGAAAAATTTTGGTAAAATTTTTGTCAAAAAAAATATTGTAAAAATATGCGGAAAGGATGGTCTGGATGTCAATTTAATCAAAATTAGTCAAAATTAGAAGATTACTGCACGAAACTGGCCATCAATCATAAAAACATCTACAATCTCCATTTTTCCATATAAAACAAAAATATCCAGTAAATATGCTGCCATTCCTAGACGCGTTGTTCGATTTAGCTCAAACTTTAGTGGCGGTGCATATTTTGGTCTCCCCTTTCAGATTATATATCATTCTTCAACATTTTTGACACTTCGTTTTTCTGGATCTCAAAAAGCATAGGTTAACCCCTTTCTTATTTTGAAAAATTTTGGTAAAATTTTTGTCAAAAAAAATATTGTAAAAATATGCGGAAAGGATGGTCTGGATGTCAATTTAATCAAAATTAGTCAAAATTAGAAGATTACTGCACGAAACTGGCCATCAATCATAAAAACATCTACAATCTCCATTTTTCCATATAAAACAAAAATATCCAGTAAATATGCTGCCATTCCTAGACGCGTTGTTCGATTTAGCTCAAACTTTAGTGGCGGTGCATGTTTTGGTCTCCCCTTTCAGATTATATATCATTCTTCAACATTTTTGACACTTCGTTTTTCTGGATCTCAAAAAGCATAGGTTAACCCCTTTCTTATTTTGAAAAATTTTGGTAAAATTTTTGTCAAAAAAAATATTGTAAAAATATGCGGAAAGGATGGTCTGGATGTCAATTTAATCAAAATTAGTCAAAATTAGAAGATTACTGCACGAAACTGGCCATCAATCATAAAAACATCTACAATCTCCATTTTTCCATATAAAACAAAAATATCCAGTAAATATGCTGCCATTCCTAGACGCGTTGTTCGATTTAGCTCAAACTTTAGTGGCGGTGCATGTTTTGGTCTCCCCTTTCAGATTATATATCATTCTTCAACATTTTTGAGACTTCGTTTTTCTGGATCTCAAAAAGCATAGGTTAACCCCTTTCTTATTTTGAAAAATTTTGGTAAAATTTTTGTCAAAAAAAATATTGTAAAAATATGCGGAAAGGATGGTCTGGATGTCAATTTAATCAAAATTAGTCAAAATTAGAAGATTACTGCACGAAACTGGCCATCAATCATAAAAACATCTACAATCTCCATTTTTCCATATAAAACAAAAATATCCAGTAAATATGCTGCCATTCCTAGACGCGTTGTTCGATTTAGCTCAAACTTTAGTGGCGGTGCATATTTTGGTCTCCCCTTTCAGATTATATATCATTCTTCAACATTTTTGAGACTTCGTTTTTCTGGATCTCAAAAAGCATAGGTTAACCCCTTTCTTATTTTGAAAAATTTTGGTAAAATTTTTGTCAAAAAAAATATTGTAAAAATATGCGGAAAGGATGGTCTGGATGTCAATTTAATCAAAATTAGTCAAAATTAGAAGATTACTGCACGAAACTGGCCATCAATCATAAAAACATCTACAATCTCCATTTTTCCATATAAAACAAAAATATCCAGTAAATATGCTGCCATTCCTAGACGCGTTGTTCGATTTAGCTCAAACTTTAGTGGCGGTGCATGTTTTGGTCTCCCCTTTCAGATTATATATCATTCTTCAACATTTTTGAGACTTCGTTTTTCTGGATCTCAAAAAGCATAGGTTAACCCCTTTCTTATTTTGAAAAATTTTGGTAAAATTTTTGTCAAAAAAAATATTGTAAAAATATGCGGAAAGGATGGTCTGGATGTCAATTTAATCAAAATTAGTCAAAATTAGAAGATTACTGCACGAAACTGGCCATCAATCATAAAAACATCTACAATCTCCATTTTTCCATATAAAACAAAAATATCCAGTAAATATGCTGCCATTCCTAGACGCGTTGTTCGATTTAGCTCAAACTTTAGTGGCGGTGCATGTTTTGGTCTCCCCTTTCAGATTATATATCATTCTTCAACATTTTTGAGACTTCGTTTTTCTGGATCTCAAAAAGCATAGGTTAACCCCTTTCTTATTTTGAAAAATTTTGGTAAAATTTTTGTCAAAAAAAATATTGTAAAAATATGCGGAAAGGATGGTCTGGATGTCAATTTAATCAAAATTAGTCAAAATTAGAAGATTACTGCACGAAACTGGCCATCAATCATAAAAACATCTACAATCTCCATTTTTCCATATAAAACAAAAATATCCAGTAAATATGCTGCCATTCCTAGACGCGTTGTTCGATTTAGCTCAAACTTTAGTGGCGGTGCATATTTTGGTCTCCCCTTTCAGATTATATATCATTCTTCAACATTTTTGAGACTTCGTTTTTCTGGATCTCAAAAAGCATAGGTTAACCCCTTTCTTATTTTGAAAAATTTTGGTAAAATTTTTGTCAAAAAAAATATTGTAAAAATATGCGGAAAGGATGGTCTGGATGTCAATTTAATCAAAATTAGTCAAAATTAGAAGATTACTGCACGAAACTGGCCATCAATCATAAAAACATCTACAATCTCCATTTTTCCATATAAAACAAAAATATCCAGTAAATATGCTGCCATTCCTAGACGCGTTGTTCGATTTAGCTCAAACTTTAGTGGCGGTGCATGTTTTGGTCTCCCCTTTCAGATTATATATCATTCTTCAACATTTTTGAGACTTCGTTTTTCTGGATCTCAAAAAGCATAGGTTAACCCCTTTCTTATTTTGAAAAATTTTGGTAAAATTTTTGTCAAAAAAAATATTGTAAAAATATGCGGAAAGGATGGTCTGGATGTCAATTTAATCAAAATTAGTCAAAATTAGAAGATTACTGCACGAAACTGGCCATAAATCATAAAAACATCAACAATCGCCATTTTTCCATATAAAACAAAAATATCCAGTAAATATGCTGCCATTCCTAGACGCGTTGTTCGATTTAGCTCAAACTTTAGTGGCGGTGCATGTTTTGGTCTCCCCTTCGTTTTTCTGGATCTCAAAAAGCATAGGTTAACCCCTTTCTTATTTTGAAAAATTTTGGTAAAATTTTTGCCAAAAAAAATATTGTAAAAATATGCGGAAAGGATGGTCTGGATGTCAATTTAATCAAAATTAGTCAAAATTAGAAGATTACTGCACGAAACTGGCCATAAATCATAAAAACATCTACAATCGCCATTTTTCCATATAAAACAAAAATATCCAGTAAATATGCTGCCATTCCTAGACGCGTTGTTCGATTTAGCTCAAACTTTAGTAGCGGTGCATGTTTTGGTCTCCCCAGCACGGTTCATGTTTTGGGCTCACCTTTTAATTTATATGTCCCTCGCTAAGATTTGCGACAACTCATTTTTCTTGATTAAAAAAATGGCATACTAACCACTTGCATATTTTGTAAAATTTTTGTCCAAAAAAAAAATGAAAAAACTTGCTGGCAGGAAGCTTATAGATATCCATTTAATCGAAATTAGTCAAAATAGTACGTTTGCTACCCTAAACTGGCCATAAATCGAAAATCACAAATTTTGCATTGAAAACGAAAATTTTCTGCCATTCCCAAGCTTATTGCCTCGATTAAGCTCAAACTTCAGCACGGTTCATGTTTTGGGCTCACCTTTTAGTTTATATGTCCCTCGCCAAGATTTGCGACAACTCATTTTTCTTGATTAAAAAAATGGCATACTAACCACTTGCATATTTTGTAAAAATTTTGTCCAAAAAAAAAATGAAAAAGCTTGCTGGCAGGAAGCTTATAGATATCCATTTAATCGAAATTAGTCAAAATAGTACGTTTGCTACCCTAAACTGGCCATAAATCGAAAATCACAAATTTTGCATTGAAAACGAAAATTTTCTGCCATTCCCAAGCTTATTGCCTCGATTAAGCTCAAACTTCAGCACGGTTCATGTTTTGGGCTCATCTTTTAGTTTATATGTCCCTCGCCAAGATTTGCGACTAGATTCCTAAAGTAAAAAATCCAATAAAACTAATCACAATTGTCAGAATTTTAAAAATCTGACAATTGTGATTAGTTTTATTGGATTTTTTACTCTGGAATCTATTTTTGGAATCTATTTCATACAAACTGAAATTTACAACCGAATGACCGGCTTTATAGAAAATATAATCTTTACCAATCAAAATTTAATTATAATAAACACGCAAAATAGATTTAATTTAATTGTATTTGTTGCATACTAATTTATTATTTTCTTTGTATTGCAGAACCGAGACAAGAATTAAAACTATCATGGAAACTCAAGACCAGCTTGCATCATCTTACAATTATTTTCATCTACAATAACTTATTATTTATAATATTATTTAAATTTAGAAAACTTTATATTTAATGATTAAATATTTCAATTTATAAAAAAAATTATAATTGTTTTATTTGTGGTAAATTTGTTACAAAATAATTTATATCTGAATTTTGTGAGACGTTGAAATATTATTTTTTAATTAAAAAAAAACTTAGTTAATTTAAGTATGACTTTTTAATCATTATAGCAAATGAAGCTGTGAGTATAGGATGTGATATGCGTCTATGTACTCAATAATCCGGGGTTCGAATACTCGTGATGACAATTTTTTTTTTTAATTAATTGTGTAAGGTTTAATGAAATTTAATTCTTCAATTATATCTTCGAGTAAAAAATATAATATAAATATGACATTTGGGGATATATTTAAATATTATTTCAACTTAAAAATATCTTTGGTAATGTTTCAAGAACATCCAACAATAATAAAATAAATGAGTTGGTGGAGTAGTGGTTATGATGCCGACTTTGGTTTTCTAAGGTTTGGGTTCGATCCCAAGTCAAAGCGAAAAGTTTTTGTTTCAAAAATTTCAAACTTTTTCAATTTATTTAGAAAAATTAAGAAAATTGAAAATTAAACCAGAAAAATTTGAAACAAAAATGAAGAAAATTAAAATAATAAAAATGTTCTATTTATTCTATTTATTTCTTTCATTTTTTCGTATATTAGACCCCTATTTACGCTTTCTAAAAATATTAAAAATTTTCATTTAATATACCCGGGACACAATTTCTAATTTATTTTGCGCCCCGGATTAATTTATTTTATCCCGGACACAATTTATTTGATCCGGGTTCGGAACCTTTTTCCGATTTATAATACATCTTCTGGTTTTTGTTTGCCTGTTACACGATTTTTTTTTTTCCATTTTTTCGAAAATTTTTGTATGAAAATTTTCAAACGCGAATAAAACAAAAACTGTTGGAGCTATTCGACTCAAACTTGGTGTGTATACTCCGGTCCACCAGAGCTATCATTTTATCAAGTTTCAGCCCAATTGAATCAGCGGTTTAGGAGTTAGAAACCTGATTTTCCATCTCTTCGATTCCCTTTATATATGGCTTAAATAAAAGCTAATGTTGTGTTAATACCTCCACAGCAAGTTTTAGTTCAATAGCTTTAGCCGTTTTCATTTTATTTGCATTTAAAGGTTTTCGCAATTTTCCATCTGCTGTACAAGCAGAAATCGAAGTAACAGGCAAACAACAACTGAAAGATGTATTACCCACAGAAAATTAAAAAAAAAAATTGGCTTGACCAGACATCGAACCCTGGAACTTTAGTTCCACAGTCCGATACCTTAACCACTACACCACCAAGTTATATATTAGCATGTCGTTGGAAGTTCCTCATGCCTTACCTAAAATGTTGTGGTTGAAATTTGCCGTCAGCTAAGTCGGCTAAAATCGGCTACGATTTTTGGTCATTCGATCTAAAAATCGAATTAAGATCAAAAAATACAAAGTTCAGTTGTAGAGCAGAGGACAGTCATGATAAAATTACAATGAAAAATCAATTGGCTTTAGGAAAATGTTACAAATAAGTAACAAAATGTTTATTAAAAAATAAATAATACAAAAATCATATTTTTTAGTGAAGATTCATTCATCCAGTCTCATTCAATGATGTCTTCGGTATCAGAAAATGGATTCACTA
The DNA here is from genome assembly GCA_963693315.1 of Diogma glabrata. NCBI lineage: Eukaryota > Metazoa > Arthropoda > Insecta > Diptera > Cylindrotomidae > Diogma > Diogma glabrata. The sequence goes on from OY856186.1 coordinate 10,976,775, forward strand.
GTCATTCAAAGATTGCTTCATGGCTGATTGTTTGTTTATGTATATTTTTTGATAAAGTTGTAATCCATACTGTCGAATAACTGGAAATGAAAAAGAGAATATGTTAGTATTAACACCGATACAAGAAGTTTTAAATTAATTTTAGACATCTTAGGTTAATAAAATTTATTATAAGTGAAATAATTATTATTGTGAAACAAGAACAAGTAGGAGGAAATATTTTGAACGAATAAAATTTATAACATATAGAAAATTCCCTGTTTTATTTGTTGATCTAATTCGATAAATAGTGTAGCTCGGGTTGACAAAATAATTGAACATAATAATGACACAAAGGAACCGATACTTAGAAATATTTGTGAGATGTAGAACAGATGCTAATGAAGAATTTTATGATGCAGAAAGAAAATTCAGGCAAAACAAAGAAGATCATGAATCATGAGAAGATCTTGCGTGAAGTTAACAAAGAGTCATGTAACAGGGAAAAATTAAAGCAATATTTAGACTTTAAGTGGGGTACGTTGTCTCCTCCACACTGATTTCATCCGTTAAAAACTTGACATAGAATGAAATGCAAAACATAAATATGGGGTATTTTATACAAAACCTATTTTCAAGCGAAACTACTGTTGGTTTTTTATAAATAAAATGTTACTGGATGATCCGATCTTAAATCGGTTTTCAGTTTTAAATAGCTGAATATTGGTGGAGATTTTTTTATTTTGACTAAATCATTAAAAAAATTTAATTTAAAGTTTGATATAAGTTTTTTAATAGAAAAAAAATCAAAAAAAATCAGAAAATAATTGAGTTTTTATTTGTATATGATAAATAATTGACTAAATTGTTTAAAAATATTTGATAATTTGATTAATTCATTAAATTTAATTAATATAATATAAAGTTAATATCGGATGTAACCGCCTTGTGCTGCAATCATTTCGCGTATTCTATTAGGCATTGAATTTAATAAATTGATGAAATATTGGCGAAACTCAACGCCTCTCATCATGTTGTGCGCTCTCACAATGGCATCCCAGACCTCATCATTACTGTGAAACACTTGGGTTTCACTCCTAGCTTTGCCTTTGATCTCTGACCCAACATTCTCAACTAGATTAATCTCTGGAGAGAGACTGAAAAAACAAACAAAAAAAATGTATGGCTTCAAAGAGTTCTCCAAATAGTAAATGTACAATTCAACTTCTTGCAAATCAAATTCACTATTTTGCAAATCAAATTCAATTTTTTGTAGATCAAATTGAAGAGCAAAATATTGAATTTGATTTGCAAAATATTAAATTTGATTTGCAAAAAGTTGAATTTGATTTGAAAAAAGTTGAATTTGATTTGCAAAATGTTGAATTTGGACTGGAAAACCTGTACATTGACTATTTGGAGAACTCTTTAAGCAATATATTTTTTTTGTATTTTTAGTCTCTCTCCAGAGATAAATCCAGTTGAGAACGTTGGGTCAGAGATCAAAGGCAAAGCTAGGAGTGAACACCAAGTGTTTCACAGTATCGATGAGGTCTAGGATGCCATTGTGAGAGCGCACAACATGATGAGAGGCGTTGACTTTCTTCGCCAATATTTCATCAATTTATTAAATTCAATGCCTAATAGAATGCGCGAAATGATTGCAGTACAAGGCGGTCACATCCGATATTAACTTTATATTATATTAATTAAATTTAATGAATTAATCAAATTATCAAATATTTTTAAACAATTTAGTCAATTATTTATCATATCAATAAAAACTATTATTTTCTGATTTTTTCTATTAAAAAACTTATATTAAACTTTTTTAATGATTTAGTTAAAATAAAAAAACAAATTATATATCAAAATACTACACCAATATTCAGCTATTTAAAACCAATTTAAAATCAAATCATCCAGTACCATTTTATTTACAAAAAACCAACAGTAGTTTTTCTTGAAAATAGGTGCATATATCACATAAAGAATATAACATAAAATTCTTAGTTACCTTCTATTTGAGCCAGAACTTCAGTGTTTTTTTGGTGCGACAGTTTTGTTTCTAACATTCCTTCTTACAGGTTTGTGAACAATGAATTTTTCGGCTGCTATTATTCTGATTTACACCATTTATCATCTGCTATAGATCCTCCATATTTAGAACATCAGTAAATTGAAAGATTAGTCGGCCACAATTTTCCAATCGATGAAATTTTTTTCGCTGCTCTGAAAAATAAAATAATAAACTTATAATAAAAGTAATATATAGTTAGTTTAGTTAGTTTAAACTATTTATAAAAAATTAATTATTATTAAAATTTTGATTTATTTTTTAAACAAAATAAAAAACTAAACTGCAGTCAGTACCTCTAAAGTCTAAACTTCAATTTATTTTACTTAAATCAAGTTTTATCGTTAATTGAAAATACGGTACTTTTATTTTATAATATCAAACGAATACACACACACTCTTTTTTCAAAATTCTTGTTATTTTATGTGTATGCAGTCACGTGTATACTTTAACATAAAACTTGTTGGTAAACTTGTTTTTATTTTTAATTAGATTTAAAATTATTATAATTCACTAACTCAAAATTTTATTAAATCGTGGTATATATATGATTTCAAATTTGTTGCTCGTAGAGCGATGTTTCCTACGACTGACCATCTAGGAAACATCGCTCGGCTTTCGGTTGGCGTTTCTGCCAACCGAGGGCCGCGAATGGTATTCAAAAAAGGGTATTATGATGATTATTTAGCCATTAAGAGAGTTATATAAAGGAAACTTTTTTTATATCACTTTGAAGCCAATTATGAAATGGAAATGTACACAAAATGAAATAAATTGAGCTTAACTTTGTTTGATAAAAAATCATTAGGATTTTTGTTAGAAACATCATGGAAGCGTGCTCGAATGGATGGATGGATAGTGACGAATATATATATATATATGAGTTAATAGATGGTAGTACTCCTTTACTGGCTTAAAACCAGTGTTACGGTAACGCTTGGTAGGTAGGTTTGTGATCTTTTAATTGGTGGGGATACGAATGCGCACGCGTATGAGAAATAAAATTGTGTGAAAGAAATTCGTTGAGTTACAGGTACTGAATAGGGAATAACAGGCTCAGAAAGATTGTTACGCTCTTTTTGAGCCGTTTGTTCGTTTAGTTATGTGGGATTATGTGTTTCCGTGAAAGTTAGCCAAGTCCTTGACTTGGGTTTCCAAAGAAATGGATTAGAAAGTGAATTAGAAATAATTAGTGAAAGGAAATAGTTATAAGGCCAACTATGGGCATAGCATGATGTAAATCATGTTGTACGAGAGCTACGAAAGCTGAACAACTTAAACCTTAGGTAAAAGTGACAAACGTAATGGAACCGCAGAGCGTTAGAATTGAGAATTGTGGGACTGTTATGCAATATGGCTTTACTCACAGAAATTGAATTGTGTATGGCGATAGATCTATAATTGTTTTCGCCAGTTGTGAAAGTCGAGTGTGGTATGTGGTGGAGTTGATCACAGTACGAGAGATAGTGAAAATGAAGACTAATGTTGACAAGGTTACAGAGTTTCGGGAGGTACGAGTATCTACCGATCTCTCGTCTCTCGACTGGGATCAGATCAGACCTCCACACTCGACTTTCACAACTTGCGAAAATAATTATAGATATATCGCCATACACAATTTCTGTGAGTAAAGCCTTTCATTGCATATCCAGTCCCACCACCCTAAATACTCAAATAATTATTTAGCTACATTTACATTTGAATTCTATCATTCAATTCTAAATACTCGGCGGTCTCATTCGAAAATTCATAAAATTACGTTTGCCCACTTTCACCCTAAGGTTTTCGATAGCCCTAAATTCACCGTTTCACTAAAATTTAAAGTTTGTCCATTTATGGAAATAAATTGATAATTACATTTCCTATTCCCTTTCACTAATTATATAGCCATGTTTTTAAGGACATGGCTTAATTTCCACGGAACCACATTGGCCAGTTTGAACAGCCAAAAATAGCGAAAGCATCTTTCTGATCTCTTACATTCAGTACCTCTTACATTCAGTACCGTAAAGCCAAGAGTGGTTTGATCTTATAGAGGTAGTAACCAAGCCAATGTGTGGGCTAGTGAAAGGAAATCAGTGTGACGTCTGATAACTGGAAATGAAATATGTTAACGTTAGCTAAAAGAGGAAGCATGCATGAGCAAGTCATCATTGTGTGTAAAAAGAAAGACGCAAGGTATGTACTTAGGGTGTTTTAGATTAAAGTCAAATGAAAGGAAATAATGATTATACAAACATCATTGAATGAAAGTGACCAGATCATTCATGGCCAGTTTACCCAATGTTTACAGGTAGTCGCAATAATTTAGCCGTGGCGGAAGATCTCTGTTTTCACAGACACTCTCCATTCTCAATAGAGGTACGCTTTTCAGAATAGTAGAACAAAGGCTAGAAAAAGCCTTAAAAGACATTCCAGAATATGTTCTAGTTACAAGATCTACTACGAAAATAAAATATCCGGCATTTACGAAATCAATCACGTACTACACTTAAGAAGTAAATCTTTGGAAAAATCTTAAACTATTAAAAAAAGGAAGGGTGAAAGGGTTGGAAGGGTGAAATTGCCAAAATAGCCAGTGCAATCGATATCTCATGTGTCGATTGACCTGGCTACCGAGATCAATTGGAATGTTAGTGAAGAGAATTTTCATGGAGATCATTTATATGATCAAACTTATAAGAGATAACAGGCTCTACCAGAATAAAAATGGGTGAAACGAATGAAATTCTCACCGTGAATGATTTCGTGATTTCGACAAAATATAGCTCTGTCTAAAATGACATCGAAGTTAAAGAAAGCCAAGGAAGTTTTGACAGAGTGTGATTTGAGAGTGTTAGAATGAGAATAACTTGTCAGAAACTACTAATGGTTCCATTACTTTGCAGTAATGTTAATGTGTGCAAAAGTTTGTATGGGAAGTGGTGAACATAAAGGTTGTTGCGCTGTTTTTGAATGTTCAGAGTATAATTATGTGGTTCCAAGGAAGTTAAGCCAAGTTCTTAAAGACTTGAATTTGAATTGAATGAATGAATTTTGAATGTTTTGTTGTCGATTTCTAACTTTATAATTTATAGTAAATATCGATTAAATATTATTATCATAGAAAAATTGCATTTTCTACGCGAGATAAAAACGTTTTTCGTTCGTAAACATGTCTCACATGTCTAACACATGTTTACTTATGAAAAAAACAATGTTTTCATCTCTTGTAGGAAAATATACTATTATTAATGCGTTAGAGGAGAATAATAATGAATAGAAAAACTTTTAGATTGAGTGAGGAGGTGAATTTATTACTACCGCAAGGTAGCATAATTTCACTAACTCTCTTCAATTCTTCAATTTGTTTTACACATGAAAGGTAAGGAGGTCACACACGCATCTCCAGACGAATGAATGAGCGTTTTCGAATGGGACAAAGGAAACTGCTGCATTACACAATACATGAAAGAGGATACAAAACTGAACATTTTTCCATTAGTTGACCATAACGTTACAAAATCGAGGAGAGAGAAAACAACCATTGGGAACTGACAACTTACGACAACTTATTTACCACGAAACTGCCCATGAAGCTAATATAGGTAGTGACAATGAAACTGAGATGTCAATTTCAACAGAGGAAAAGAATTCAAAGTAGAAAACTTAGTTTCTAAAATTCTTATTGAAAAGGTGGAGAAAATTTAAAGTGACCACCTTCAAAAAGTTTATTATTATCTACTTACGAGTCTGAAATTGAGGATTTTGAATTCTTGAAAGCAAGACTTGAAAAACTCACAAAAAATCGAAAAGAGTTGATATTTAGTTCCTCAGAGAACCCGTTGGGTGGCAATGGCCCAATATTTACCGTGAAATTAAGAAAAATTGTAATAACGAGTGTGATAAATGCTGTTCAAATTATGAAGATATATATATTTATTCCATAATATAGATCATATGTAATAAGGATCATCTTTCTCAATGGTTTTGTATCACTTTGAAGCCAATTATGACATGGAAAAACATTCACACAAAATAAAAAGAAGTTGAAATTGAAAAAATTACAAATAATTGTTTGATATTGAAAGAGTTTTGTTAGTAAAACATGGGAGCGTTCAACTGAAGTTTCGAATGCCTAGTGAATGTTGCGCACGAATGTGGTTCCAACTTTGTGTAAGCTTAAATTCAGGTGAAGCTAAAGTAATTCGAAAGAAAAAACTTCTATTCTTTAATGAAATTGGCGGATATACTAGATATACTAGCAGCGATAGTGATCTTTCTACGAGATCACATGACTTTAAATTTGGGGGAACTAAAAATTATTGACATGAGGAAAGAGTAAACTTTAGAAGTATACAAGCAGCAGTACTAACAGAAATTGGGATTATTGAAAGTGAGAATATACTTTATGATACTTGGATCAGAATAAGCCAGAAGTTTGGCGGAAATCAAGATAACACTTAATTGGATAATTTTTGAAGGACAGCCCGTACAAGAATTTAGTAAATTAACAATACAAAAAAATAACTCCAAATGATGGGTAGGTTTAACAACCCCTCGGCTCATCAGACCATTTACTAATATCAGCATTCGATATGTCCTATGCATCAAATGAATGTTCTAAATCAAATCAAATGAATGATTGATTTTATCAACGAGAACTGGCCCCGTAAAATAGAATGTAATACCATTCACAAAAAATGTTGGTTTTTAGTTTGTAGTAAATTGAGTATTTTAATCCGAATCTTATAAAAAGAATAATTACACCAGAGAAGGAAAATAGCAAAGTCAGGTTAAGTGTTCCATCCTATCCAAAAAAGGCAATAAACTAGCTATTGACTGCTACTAACTAAATAAGAATAGAAGTTTACGAAAATAAGAATAGAAGTTTGAAAACATAAAAACAAATCTGTAATTCTTTTTAATGGAAATCAAAAAAATTGGATAGTAACATTAAATCTGGCATTTGCAAAAGCAGCTGTTCAAATCTGAAGATTTTATGCCGTAGAATAACTTTCATAACTTAATAGAATAACTTTCGTAGAATAACTATTCTCCTTTCACCAATAAACGCCATTCCTATGTATATATATATATATATATATATATATATATATATATATATATATATATATATATATATATATATATATATATATATATATATATATATATATATATATATATATATATATATATATATATATATATATATATATATATATATATATATATTCGTCACTATCCATCCATCCATTCGAGCACGCTTCCATGATGTTTCTAACAAAAATTCCAATGATTTTTTATCAAAGTTAAGCTTAATTTATTTCATTTTGTGTAAATTTCCATTTCATAATTGGCTTCAAAGTGATATAAAACCATGAGAAGATCAAACATTTTCTTTTTTACATGCTAAAACCTTGTAATAATTAATAATTACATAAATATTCTTAAGTTTCCTTTATTTAGCTCTTAATGGCAAAATAATCATCATAATAAAATTTTGATTTAGTGAATTATAATAATTTTAAATCTAATCAAAAATAAAAACAAGTTTACCAACAAGTTTTATGTTAAAGTATACACGTGACTGCATACACATAAAATAACAAGAATTTTGAAAAAAGAGTGTGTGGGTATTCGTTTGATTTTATAAAATAAAAGTACCGTATTTTCAATTAACGATAAAACTTGATTTAAGTAAAATAAATTGAAGTTTAGACTTTAGAGGTACTGACTGCAGTTTGGTTTTTTATTTTGTTTAAAAAATAAATAAAAATTTTAATAATAATTAATTTTTTATAAATAGTTTAAACTAATTAAACTAACTATATATTACTTTTATTATAAGTTTATTATTTTATTTTTCAGACCAGCGAAAAAAATTTCATCGATTGGAAAATTGTGGCCGACTAATCTTTCAATTTACTGATGTTATAAATATGGAGGATCTATAGCAGATGGTGTAAATCAGAATAATAGCAGCCGAAAAATTCATTGTTCACAAACCTGTAAGAAGGAATGTTAGAAACAAAACTGTCGCACCAAAAAAAACACTGAAGTTCTGGCTCAAATAGAAGGTAACTAAGAAATTTTTGTTGTATTGTTTTTGTGAATTATACACCTAGTTTCAAGAAAAACTACTGTTGGTTTTTTGTAAATAAAATGGATGATTTGATTTTAAATCGGTTTTAAATAGCTGAATATTGGTGTAGTATTTTGATATATAATTTGTTTTTTTATTTTAACTAAATCATTAAAAAAGTTTAATTTAAAGTTTAATATAAGTTTTTTAATAGAAAAAATCAGAAAATAATAGTTTTTATTGATATGATAAATAATTGACTAAATTGTTTAACAATATTTGATAATTTGAGTAATTCATTAAATTTAATTAATATAATATAAAGTTAATATCGGATGTAACCGCCTTGTGCTGCAATCATTTCGCGTGTTCTATTAGGCATTGAGTTTAATAAATTGATGAAATATTGGCAAAAATCAACGCCTCTCATCATGTTGTGCGCTCTCACAATGGCATCCTAGAGCTCATCGATACTGTGAAACGCTTGGGGTTCACTCCTAGTGCTGCCTTTGATAACAAATAAAACAGGGAATTTTCTATATGTTATAAATTTTATTCGTTCAAAATATTTCCTCCTATTTGTTCTTGTTTCAGAATAATAATTATTTCACTTATAATAAATTTTATTAACCCAAGATGTCTAAAATTAATTTAAAACTTCTTGTATCGGTGTTAATACTAACATATTCTCTTTTTCATTTCCAGTTATTCGACAGTATGGATTACAACTTTATCAAAAAATATACATAAACAAACAATCAGCCATGAAGCAATCTTTGAATGACTAGTGAATCCATTTTCTGATACCGAAGACATCATTGAATGAGACTGGATGACTGAATCTTCACTAAAAAATATGATTTTTGTATTATTTATTTTATTTATTTTTTAATAAACATTTTGTTACTTATTTGTAACATTTTCCTAAAGCCAATTGATTTTTCATTGTAATTTTATCATGACTGTCCTCTGCTCTACAACTGAACTTTGTATTTTTTGATCTTAATTCGATTTCTAGATCGAATGACCAAAAATCGTAGCCGATTTTAGCCGACTTAGCTGACGGCAAATTTCAACCACAACATTTTAGGTAAGGCATGAGGAACTTCCAACGACATGCTAATATATAACTTGGTGGTGTAGTGGTTAAGGTATCGGACTGTGGAACTAAAGTTCCAGGGCTCGATGTCTGGTCAAGCCAAATTTTTTTTTTTTAATTTTCTGTGGGTAATACATCTTTCAGTTGTTGTTTGCCTGTTACTTCGATTTCTGCTTGTACAGCAGATAGAAAATTGCGAAAACCTTTAAATGCAAATAAAATGAAAACGGCTAAAGCTATTGAACTAAAACTTGCTGTGGAGGTATTAACACAACATTAGCTTTTATTTAAGCCATATATAAAGGGAATCGAAGAGATGGAAAATCAGGTTTCTAACTCCTAAACCGCTGATTCAATTGGGCTGAAACTTGATAAAATGATAGCTCTGGTCGACCGGAGTATACACACCAAGTTTGAGTCGAATAGCTCCAACAGTTTTTGTTTTATTCGCGTTTGAAAATTTTCATACAAAAATTTTCGAAAAAATGGAAAAAAAAAAAATCGTGTAACAGGCAAACAAAAACCAGAAGATGTATTATAAATCGGAAAAAGGTTCCGAACCCGGATCAAATAAATTGTGTCCGGGATAAAATAAATTAATCCGGGGCGCAAAATAAATTAGAAATTGTGTCCCGGGTATATTAAATGAAAATTTTTAATATTTTTAGAAAGCGTAAATAGGGGTCTAATATACGAAAAAATGAAAGAAATAAATAGAACATTTTTATTATTTTAATTTTCTTCATTTTTGTTTCAAATTTTTCTGGTTTAATTTTCAATTTTCTTAATTTTTCTAAATAAATTGAAAAAGTTTGAAATTTTTGAAACAAAAACTTTTCGCTTTGACTTGGGATCGAACCCAAACCTTACAAAACCAAAGTTGGCATCATAACCACTACTCCACCATCTCATTTGTTTTATTATTGTTGGATGTTCTTGAAACATTACCAAAGATATTTTTAAGTTGAAATAATATTTAAATATATCCCCAAATGTCATATTTATATTATATTTTTTACTCGAAGATATAATTGAAGAATTAAATTTCATTAAACCTTACACAATTAATTAAAAAAAAAAATTGTCATCACGAGTATTCGAACCCCGGACTATTGAGTACATAGACGCATATCACATCCTATACTCCACAGCTTCATTTGCTATAATGATTAAAAAGTCATACTTAAATTAACTAAGTTTTTTTTTAATTAAAAAATAATATTTCAACGTCTCACAAAATTCAGATATAAATTATTTTGTAACAAATTTACCACAAATAAAACAATTATAATTTTTTTTATAAATTGAAATATTTAATCATTAAATATAAAGTTTTCTAAATTTAAATAATATTATAAATAATAAGTTATTGTAGATGAAAATAATTGTAAGATGATGCAAGCTGGTCTTGAGTTTCCATGATAGTTTTAATTCTTGTCTCGGTTCTGCAATACAAAGAAAATAATAAATTAGTATGCAACAAATACAATTAAATTAAATCTATTTTGCGTGTTTATTATAATTAAATTTTGATTGGTAAAGATTATATTTTCTATAAAGCCGGTCATTCGGTTGTAAATTTTATTTTGAAGGAAATAGATTCCAAAGTAAAAAATCCAATAAAACTAATCACAATTGTCAGATTTTTAAAATTCTGACAATTGTGATTAGTTTTATTGGATTTTTACTTTAGGAATCTAGTCGCAAATCTTGGCGAGGGACATATAAACTAAAAGGTGAGCCCAAAACATGAACCGTGCTGGGGAGACCAAAACATGCACCGCTACTAAAGTTTGAGCTAAATCGAACAACGCGTCTAGAAATGGCAGCATATTTACTGGATATTTTTGTTTTATATGGAAAAATGGAGATTGTAGATGTTTTTATGATTTATGGCCAGTTTCGTGCAGTAATCTTCTAATTTTGACTAATTTTGATTAAATTGACATCCAGACCATCCTTTCCGCATATTTTTACAATATTTTTTTTGACAAAAATTTTACCAAAATTTTTCAAAATAAGAAAGGGGTTAACCTAGGCTTTTTGAGATCCAGAAAAACGAAGTGTCAAAAATGTTGAAGAATGATATATAATCTGAAAGGGGAGACCAAACCATGCACCGCTACTAAAGTTTGAGCTAAATCGAACAACGCGTCTAGAAATGGCAGCATATTTACTGGATATTTTTGTTTTATATGGAAAAATGGCGATTGTCGATGTTTTTACGATTTATGGCCAGTTTCGTGCAGTAATCTTCTAATTTCGGCTAATTTTGATTACATTGACATCCAGACCATCCCTCCGCATATTTTTACAATATTTTTTTTGACAAAAATTTTACCAAAATTTTTCAAAATAAGAAAGGGGTTAACCTAGGCTTTTTGAGATCCAGAAAAACGAAGTGTCAAAAATGTTGAAGAATGATATATAATCTGAAAGGGGAGACCAAACCATGCACCGCTACTAAAGTTTGAGCTAAATCGAACAACGCGTCTAGAAATGGCAGCATATTTACTGGATATTTTTGATTTATATGGAAAAATGGCGATTGTCGATGTTTTTATGATTAATGGCCAGTTTCGTGCAGTAATCTTCTAATTTCGGCTAATTTTGATTACATTGACATCCAGACCATCCCTCCGCATATTTTTACAATATTTTTTTTGACAAAAATTTTACCAAAATTTTTCAAAATAAGAAAGGGGTTAACCTAGGCTTTTTGAGATCCAGAAAAACGAAGTGTCAAAAATGTTGAAGAATGATATATAATCTGAAAGGGGAGACCAAACCATGCACCGCTACTAAAGTTTGAGCTAAATCGAACAACGCGTCTAGAAATGGCAGCATATTTACTGGATATTTTTGTTTTATATGGAAAAATGGCGATTGTCGATGTTTTTACGATTTATGGCCAGTTTCGTGCAGTAATCTTCTAATTTCGGCTAATTTTGATTACATTGACATCCAGACCATCCCTCCGCATATTTTTACAATATTTTTTTTGACAAAAATTTTACCAAAATTTTTCAAAATAAGAAAAGGGTTAACCTAGGCTTTTTGAGATCCAGAAAAACGAAGTGTCAAAAATGTTGAAGAATGATACATAATCTGAAAGGGGAGACCAAACCATGCACCGCTACTAAAGTTTGAGCTAAATCGAACAACGCGTCTAGAAATGGCAGCATATTTACTGGATATTTTTGTTTTATATGGAAAAATGGCGATTGTCGATGTTTTTATGATTAATGGCCAGTTTCGTGCAGTAATCTTCTAATTTCGGCTAATTTTGATTACATTGACATCCAGACCATCCCTCCGCATATTTTTACAATATTTTTTTTGACAAAAATTTTACCAAAATTTTTCAAAATAAGAAAGGGGTTAACCTATGCTTTTTGAGATCCAGAAAAACGAAGTGTCAAAAATGTTGAAGAATGATATATAATCTGAAAGGGGAGACCAAACCATGCACCGCTACTAAAGTTTGAGCTAAATCGAACAACGCGTCTAGAAATGGCAGCATATTTACTGGATATTGAGTTGTTATTGAAATGAGTTGTCCCAAATCTTGGGGAGTGGCACATAAACTGAAAGGTGGGTCCAAAAGAGTACCCGCACTCAAGTTATAGCATAATTGGCATGCGGGCTTAGCCGCAGCACAAACTTTCGTTTCGTATTTAAATTTTTTGGTTTTCGATTTATGGCCTGTTTAAGGTAGCAAATCTGGTATCTTGACTAATTTCGCTTAAATTGACATCTAGAGATGATTCCCGCCAGCACATTTGTTTAATTTTTTTTTAGCAAACATTTTGAAAAAACAGCATGTACTAACCCCTTACCTGTTTTTTGGCGAAAAAAAAGTTGTCGCAAATCTAATAATATAATAATATTATTCTGATGTTCATTTACTTAAAATCTTGATTGTAAAATATTTGCCGTCCTTTTCTCCTTTCTCCGCTCTCTTAGACGTTGTTGCATTGGTTTTTCTCTTAATTGAAATTTCATCTGCTTCTTTTGGAAATAATAATTAAAATAAGATTTAAAATCGTGTAATAGTTTTGTGTTATTTACCTTTAATTGTCTGTCTTATTTGTTCCATTTTCATCTGCTATAGATCCTGCACGTCTTCTTCCCTTACATTTTGATGTTGATTATTCTTAAGTTATAACATCATTGAAATTTGACTCGTTTAATGAAAGGACAACAGATGAGTCGGCAACAATTTCCCAATCGATGCGACATTTTTTCGCTGGTATGAATAGTAAAATAATAAAATTATAATTAAAATAATATATAAGTTAGTTTTGTTAAAAAAAAAAAGGAAATTATATATCTGAGCAATTTCACGAAGATTCAACAACGTTTTGACTTGACCCCTTTTAATTTTGATTATTTTTTGTTTATAGATAGTCTTTGATAAATAAAAAATACAAGTTCTCTTAGAATTTTTTTTTTCGACCAGGGGTCTTCACAGGGTGCCCCTCAATTTTTGTTATTTTGTGATGTGAGTGCATTTTGACGAGCGATTGTAGAAAAACTACTCAATCGATTTTCATAAATGATATGTCGTTGAATAGGTATTAGAACAAAGTTTTTAAAAATGTACACTGTTAATTTTTTGAAATAATTTTTAACGGTGTAACATAAAAAAAAAGTGGTGTAATTGAAAAAAAGATGACAGCCTTTTTTTTTTTTTTTTAAGCTAAATTGAAGCTTATTTTATATCTAACAACTTGTGAAAGTTTAGGACTAGCACATTTTTTGTTTTAGAGATAAAATTCGTTGTGCATATGACTGTCGGGAATCAGTTTTTTTTGTTCTGAAGGAAAATTATAAAAATGGCGATTTTTAGATTCAGATTTTTTTTTTATGTTAAATATCAAATATTTTATTATAAAATGAACTTTTTAAAAAGCAATTTCCGTCAAGTTCAGCAAAATTTTGCGACATTTTGTCTCGACCCTTTTTAATTTGGTTTATTTTGGTCTATATTTAAAAAAATTCTACTTGAAGCCGTATTTTTCATTTATCAAAGGCTATCTATAATCTAACCCGAAGCTTTTGATCCAACGTCCAACACGTCAACCACTACACCACCGAGTTATATAATGGACGTCGTTGGAAGTTCCTCATAGCTTACCTAAAATATTTTTAGTTGAAAAATGGTCTTTTTGCTAATTCAGCTACGATTTTCAGTACATTCTCTTTGCGAATTGCAATTGACAAGTTGACTTTTTGGACAAATTTAATTTATAAATTGTTTTTTATTATTGTTTGAGTTTTTTGGGTGAAGTGGATAATAATATAAATAAAATCTAGAAACTTTATAAGTTCTATTGTGTATAGTGTAGTTTAATATTAAAATAGTGATAAATTAGAACTTGAATTTTAAGTTTAACTTTATTTAAGAAAAAGGTAAACAAAGAAGTGAAGTTTGGTGAAACGGCGGGAAGTCTGCCCATAGGCGGCAGAATGTTTGAGACGGGGAACCGATTTTCGATTTTGGAAAATATGGAAGATTTTCCAAGATTAGATGACCGGAAAAGAACAAAAAGAGGGATTGGAGATCGTGTTTTGAATACAGGAGTATTCACCGGCAAAAACGAGGACGATGAAAAATACTATATAATAAAGCACCTGGGCGAAGGGAAAACTTTTAATGAAGTGTCCGTTTTTTTGATAGCCAAAGGAATAGAGATGATCACTACTTACACCAAAGAGATCCAGAGGATAAGAAGTGGTGACCTGTTGATATTAACCAGTAAAGAGCAAGGTGGGCGTGCGCTATTGAAATCTAAGATGTTGGGCAGTACTATACCAATTCAAGTGACTGAGCATGAATACTTGAATTCATCCAAGGGGGTAATTTTTTGCCCAGAAATAAAGTTTCTAACAGAAGAGGAAATTCTCGAAGGACTCAGAAAGCAAAAAGTGATTAAAGTCCAGAAGATCACTAAACTAGTAAATCAAAAAAGAGAACCCACACCAATGCACATACTAACATTTGCCACAATCAACCGACCTAAGGAGATCATGGCAGGAATTGTAAGAACTGCGGTCAGGATGTACGTACCAAATCCACTAAGGTGCTACAACTGCCAAAAGTTTGGACATTCTAAATTACGGTGCACCAGAACACCAATATGTGGTAGATGTGCTGAGGTGGAGGCTGACGCCCATGCAGATAAATGCGATCAAATAAAATGCGCCAATTGTACAGGAGACCACTTAGGCAGTAGTAAAGAGTGTCCGGTATTTTATCAAGAAAAGCAAATAGTCATAATTAGAACGAGTGAACGAGTAACTTATCATCGGGCGAAAGAGATCTACTTTAAAACAAAACCGAGTGTTACAGAAATCAATAAGAATCTGTATGCAGAACGTGTAAAGGAGTCTGGGAGAACGATTCAGCAGCAAAGAACAATTCAACAGAAAGAGAAACAAGAACAACAAATTCAGCAAGATGTAGCAGCTAATCAAGTACAACAATCACAAAATCAACCACTGTTAGAGGAAAACCAAAATAATACAAATCAACACTGTAAGAAAAATATACAATTAGAATCGACACCAAATCTACAACCAACACAAGTAAAAACAAATTTATCAACATCACCTGCACAAAGACAAATACAACAAACAAGAACACAAACGCAAACGAACAAAGAAATAACAACACAAGCAACAACAAGCAACAATCAAAACACGACAAAAAATATCAACACAAAACAAAACATATTAACAAAAACAAAATCATTCTCATTCTTAAATGAGAATGAGAGAGCCATTCTAGGGGAAACCCTAGAAATGGTAATAGAATAAAGAGATATGGAGTCGATAGACACTATATCTCCAAAAATAAAAGGAAGATTGACGATGGTCAATTTTTTCCTTCTTTTCAAAAGTACTTGCGTATGCATGATCCCGATGTATGTGCGAATGAAAGGAGAAATGAATGAGTAGATCTAACCAACGATTGAGTGTCGGCCAGATAAATTCTCAGAGCGTTTACGCTAAGCGTGATATGCTGCGGATTTATCTGGCCAATAATAGTATGGATGTCGTGCTTGTTAGTGAAACGTGGGAGCGTGCTGATAAGACGTTTCGTATGTCCGGTTATGGATTCCTGTCCAAACCCAGAGGTGACGGTTTTGGTGGTGTAGCTATACTGGCTAAAACCAGTGTGCGACTCCATAAGGTCGTTGTACCAAACTTTGAATTTATGGAAGCTATTGCGGCTCAAACAGAAAATTTGGACAGAAATCTATTACTGGTGAGTGTGTATGTACTCCCAGCAGTAAATGCGGAACAGAGAGAATGTGCCTTGAAGGATCAACAAAAACTGTTTGAATGGGCGAGAGGAAAAAGTGATCTCATAATTGGCGGAGATATGAATGCGCATGCACGAATGTGGGGATGTATCAGAAATTGCGCGAGAGGAACCCAGTTGAGTGGCCTCATTCAAGATAGCGAATTAGTTATTTTAAATGACGGTAGACCAACGAGGTTAGCGAGAGTAGGTGGGGTAGCTAGTGCGATCGACGTCTCTTTGGTTTCGATCGAGCTAGCACCTGAGATCACTTGGAACGTTAGCGAAGAGAATTTGGGTGGGGATCATTATATGATCGAAATGAATGTGAGAGATAATAGGCTCTATAAGGACAAAAGGGAACTGATGAATGAGAAGAAATGGGTGGAACGAATGGATGAGATTCTCAGAATGAATGATGTTGCGAATGCGGAACAACTTGAAAATGAAATAGAGAGAATGAATGAAATATGCGTTAGAACAGTTGATATGAAAGATATTCGAGTGAAAGCTTGGTGGAATAATGAGATCCAGTACTGGTATGAAAAGAAGCGGATGGCCTTACGAGACTTTAACCGGTGTATTTGCACCGAAAACAGAATTACGCTGTCAAGAATGACAGCGAAGTTAAAGAAAGACATCCGTAAAGCGAAAAGAAAATGTTGGCGAAATTTTGTGTCAGAAATGACACAAAGAACGACAACAAGGGATGTATGGCAGAAGTTCAATAGAGTGCGAGGAATGAAAGTTGGTGGAAGGAATGTGGTTTTGGAAGACCGTGAGAAAGGTTCTGAATTTATGAGAATGACGACATATGTGAATGAGGCTTTGAATGGGATTCTCCTGAATGATAATGGAAATGTAAGAGAAGATGTGAGTGGCCCGTTTGAATGGAGTGAGTTCATGGAAGTATTGGGCAAATCAAAACCTACTACTCCAGGGACGAACAAAGTGAATTATAGGATGATTGAGAAGTTGGGTACGGAAGCAAAACAAAATTTGCTTTCCTTACTCAATAAAACATGGATGGAAAATAAAATACCGGATAAATGGAAGGAATGCAGAGTGGTTCCAATACCCAAGAATGACAAGGATCCTGAAGTGGCAACAAACTATAGGGGTATTTGTATGTTAAATGTTTTAATGAAATTGGTGAATGGAATGCTGAAAGAGCGAATGGAGAAATTTATAAATGAGAATAGTTTGTTACCAGATACGACATATGGTTTTAGAAAGAAACACTCTGCAGTAGAGTGTGTGGAGAAGTTTGTATGGGAAGTGAGAAAGGATAAAAGAAAGATTGTAACGGTATTTTTGGATGTTGAGAGAGCATATGATTATGTTGTTCCTAGGAAATTGATTCAAGTCCTTATCGACTTGGGATTTCCGAAGAAATGGACTGATTGGATACATGAGTTTATGAGTGGAAGGAGAATAATACTGAATGGAAAAACGTTTAGATTGATGGAGGAGGTGGGATTAGGACTGCCACAAGGTAGTAAAATTTCGCCAACTTTGTTTAATCTATATACAAGGGAAATACACCAGTTCAGCGACAGCGAGTTAATCATTCTGCAATTTGCAGATGATATCGTTGTCGTTGGAATGGGTAGATCTGCAGATCAAGCGATTCAGAAAGCACAACAGGGTGTGAACCAGGTTGTGTTAAAACCGAAGAGTTTAAATCTCAAAGTGAACGTGAATAAATGTAGCTGCATGAGTTTTAGAATGGGACCACAAATAGTATTAGATGTGAGAATTGAGAGCGATAGGATTGAACAAATGAATGTGGTTAAGTATTTGGGTATTTGGATCGATCGGCGCTTGAACTTTAAGAAACACATGGAGTTCCTGGCCGATGAGTGTAAGAAAAGATTGAATGTGATCAAAAGAGTGAGCAAACCAAAATGGGGAGCTCACCCTGGAGTGACTGATATGTTAAGAAAGGCGGTAGTTTCCACAAAAATTGCGTATGGAATTGGAGTGTATGGTGATGGTTCTGTAGTTGGTTTTCGTAAGTTGATGAAAGTTGAGAATGCATATGTAAGGATGGTATTGGGGGCGATAAATTCGACCCCAATTCACTGTCTTTATTCGGAAGTTGGTGATTCACCTCTGGATTATAAAGGAGAGGGGATCACAGTAAGAGAGATAGTGCGAATGAAAACTAACAAAAATCAACTAATTGAGGAAATGTTAACAAGGTTGCAGATCAAACCCCCTTTTAAAAACATGTATAGGACAACCATTTTGACCGAAAACCTAAACGAGTTTTTGTCAATTGGAAATCAAGGTCCAGGGGTTAAACCTGCAAACCTTGTAGTATGTTTGGAATTTGGGAAACATAACAAGAATGAAATGAATGAAACCATAATCAAAAGACTGTGGTTGAGTGTTAAACTGTTGTATCATGCATATTTTGTTGTCTATACAGATGCTAGTGTGAATGAAGATGGATGTGGGGTGGGAGTGTTTGTGCCTGCCACAAACTATGAATACTCGTGTAAAATGGAGAATGGCATCTGTATAATGAATGCTGAGTTGATTGGAATGTACGAAGGAATCAAGTTGGGATTAAATGAAAGGATGAGGAGGATAGTAATATTCTCTGATTCCAAGAGTGGAATGATCTTGCTACAAAACGAAGGAGGTAGCCAGGGCAATGTATATGTGGATATGATATATGAGCTAGTGAGAGGACAGCAGTGTGACGTATCCATACAATGGATACCAGCACACTGTCGGATCACTGGGAATGAAAGAGCTGATATGTTAGCGAAAAGGGGAAGCTTGAATGAGCAAGCCATTGTGTATGGAAAGAAGGATGCAAGAGATGTACTTAGGATGTTTCAGGATATGATTTGGAGAAAATGGGAGATTGAATATGAGAGTAAAAGTCAAGTGAAAGGCAAAAAGTACAGAGAGCTAGAGAGTATTCCTTTGAGAAAACCTTATTATAAGGGTCTCAAGGGAAGTACTAGAATGATAAGAACGATTGAAAGGATAAGAATGAACCATGGCAATTGGAAGGAGTGTCTGTACAAACGTCATCTGAGTGAAAATAATTTGTGTGAAAGATGTGGTGTGGTGGAGGATATTGAGCATCTGATTCTGGTGTGTCCTGTGCACGAGCAGATCAGGTCGCAGTACAATGTCCTCCAGAGTGGAAGAGGTTTGACTGAAATATTAAAAATAGATAGAATGGCAAATGAGGTGTATGACTTTATCAGAATGAGTGGGATTGAAGTTTGAATGTATATGAACAATTTGATCTACATATGAAAGGTGAGTGAAAGGGCAAGTTTTTTTTGAATAAGGAAAAGTTTTCCAACGAATATATTTTCATAAAAATTTCATATATATTTATAGTTAAAAACAATTTTTTTTTTTTACTGTAATTGATACTTTAAAATTGATACTGTAATTAATACTTTTAAATTGATGGGCCATATGGCTCCAAAACTGGAGCTCAGCCTTTAAATAAAAAAAAAAAAAAAAAAAAATCTTCATGATAATGTAAATAATTGCGGCAGTACCATCACTCTACATTTGAGCTTGACTCTGCAGCAAATAATTTGCAAGAAATTATCACTGAGGCATACAACCTTAATGCTCCAATAACTCAATCCAAAAGATGCAGAGATGTATCTTGGTGGAATGGTAACTTGGAGAGGAAAAGAAATAAAATTCGTAAGCTCTTTAACAGAGCAAAAACACAAAATAATTGGATAGAGTACCGAGTAGCTCTAACCAATTATAATAAAGAACTCAGACAATCAAAAAGAAATAGCTGGAAAGAGCTCTGCAATACGATAGTAGCCTGCTACAGCTCGACTCCAAAAATTGATGTCGTCTGATCACACAAACCCTCTAGGCTCAATCTGCAAACCAAATGGTACGTGTACCACCAGCTGCATTGAGACACTAGATACTTTACTTCAAACCCACTTTCCGGGCTCAATAGAATGGAGCACGGAATATAATGCCAACGAAGACGTACATCTTCTAGATCCTGCAACTAAAAGTACTGCAGATCATTTAGCCAACGAAATTTTACCCCCAATAAAGCGAGAGGGGCTATAGAATCCTTTGGTTCGTATAAATCTCCAGGGGGTGATGGAATTTTTCCGGTGTTTCTGAAAAAGGATCTAACAATAATTCTTCCATATCTCATGCGTTTGTTCAAAGCAAGCTTTCGCCTTGCTTACATTCCTCAGATATGGCGAGAAACTAAAGTTGTTTTTATACCTAAACCAGGAAAAAACCAAATGAAGCCAAATCATACAGACCCATAAGTCTTACATCTTTTCTATTAAAAACAATGGAAAAGATGTTGGAGTATCACATCCGTCATGTATGCCTCAAACAAAACCCTCTCAACTCTAGCCAGCACGCCTATCAGACTGGGAAATCTACTGAAACGGCGTTACACAAAATAGTGTAAGAAATTGAGAGCACCCTAAGCTATAAGGAGGCACTTGTATGTACATTTATGGACATATAAGGAGCTTTTGACAATGCCAACTTCAATGCTATCATTGAAATGGCCACAAAGAAAAATATAAACCCGCTTATCATTGCGTGGATTATCAAAATGCTAAAGAGTCGGAAGATAACGGCTACACTAGGTGATTATTCAGTGACTGTTACTGCATCAAAAGGCTGCCCGCAAGGGGGCGTGTTCTCTTCGCTGCTTTGGCTAATGGTGGCTGATGATCTCCTCACTTAACTAAACGATTCCGGTTTCAACACTGTAGGCTATGCCAACGACTTGGCAGTCATGGTTAGAGGGAAACATGACTCCATTGTCGTTGGTCGAACCCAGACAGCTCTTAATATTGTATCAAAGTGGTGCAACAGATTGGGACTCTCGATCAAACCCCGAAAAACAAGAATCGTCGTTTTCACAAACAGGAGAAACTTTAATTTCATTACTCCTGTTCTAAACGGCGATCCAATACAAAGTACAAAAATCAAAAGAGGTTAGATATTTGGGTGTGATCCTGGATAGCAAATTAACCTGGAACTCACACCTGAAATATATCTTCGATAAGGCAAACAAAGTTTTCTTCACATGCAGAAACCTGTTTGGGAAAACATGTGGTCTTAGCCCAAAACTAATACTTTGGTTGCACATAAGTATTATAAAACCAATTCTAACATATGCACCTTTAGTTTGGTGGCCTAAAACGCGCCAAACAAATGCTCAAAATATGTTTACGAAAACACAAAGGCTTGTGTGTCTTAGTGCCACAGGTGCTTTCAAAACCACGCCAACGTCAGCAATGGAGATTCTTCTAAAGCTTTCTCCATTGCACCTACATGATAAATCTGTAGCGGTGTTGAGCGTTCATAGACTGCAGCTCACAGAAGGGTTTAAGCCGGGTAATCTAATCGGACACCGTAAAATCCTTTCTGAATTACAAGCCATATTTCGGATTGATGTCACTTTGATGTCAAGATATTGGCCAGAGATCGTATTAAAAACTACATACGGTCACTGCCACATAACGCCAGCATCTAGTACACAGATGGTTCTCGAACCAATATGGGCACGGGAGCAGGAGTGTTTGGTCCTAGAACAAAACAATCGGTTGCCTTAGGCACCACAACAACCATATTTCAGTTTTTGTCATTAGCAGTTGTGCTTTGCTATGTGCTGAAAGAAAATACCAAAATATTGAAATATATATTATTCCTGACAGACAAGCAGCACTCTTGGCACTAAAATCTACGCGCTTTGATTCAAAACTGGTATGAGAATGCTACCAAAATCTATTAAAAATCTCGTGCAATAATATAGTAACACTTGTGTGGGCACCTAACCACACAGGAATACAAGGAAATGCTATCGCTGATGCTTTAGCAAAGCAAGGTGCCAATAAAAAGTTTTTTGGACCAGAACCATGCTTCGGAATGGCCAAGAGTTCGCTCAAAAGCACAGTCCAAACATGGGAACAGGAACAAAATGCTAAATTATAGAGAAGCAGATATGGACTAGTACACTCCAAGGAGTTTCTAGGTAACCTCCCTGTTTCCCCCTTAAAAACAATCGACTTAAACAGAGAGTGTCTAAGAATTTTAAAGTGGTGCGTTGGTCTGGACATGGTCCTTTAAACCACCATCAGGTGTAGATTCTGCTACTCGGACGCGGAAACGATGGAACACGTCATCTGCAGCTGTCCTGAACTCTCTTGGCACAGAACCAACTTGGTCATAGAAGACTAACACTTCCATTACCAAAAAACGTCACTCCAATTGAGCTAATTAATTTTATTAAAAATCTCAACTTGGATGACAGAATACAACCAGTAACGGCACAGACGACGACTGACTAATAACACAATCAGGGTAAGCACAATAGACCTTCAGGTCGCAGTGATACTTGAACTGTAAGTCTCAAGGCCCTCCAATAAAAAAAAAAGAGGAAAGACTTCTAGGACTCATGTTACGTCGAAATGACACTTTTCTAAAAGGAGTTCGAGATCTTTGACCTTGTTGGCAGGATTCAAATCGGTCAAAACGAGATCTCATGTTGTTAAGAGAAGTATTCAGTTGCTCGACCATCTTCTCAAGATTACTTTGTGGTTGCGGCAAGTTTCCTGTAGATGTCGATGCTAAATTAATTCGGCCAACATTGGAACTGCTTACGAACCGCTTAAGTAACCAGAAGAAAGGGAGGTGGGTAAGCAGACCGTTTCCCAAATTTTGTCCGCGATCGATAATGAATGTTTAATGTATCGTCACTCTCAATTGAGACGACAACAGGTTTTATATTCATTGGGATGCGAGCCAGCCACAGCTCTTTCATAAGCTGTGGGTTGACCGCAGTAGAATCACCAGCTATTTGGAGGAGCTGGTCGTAGAACTGTGATGGATTTTGATTCTCACAATCTACTGTTTTTAATAATTTTTCTAAGCGGGCCTGCTCAGACTGGCTTATTTGACTGACTATTTCAGGTCTTATGCTGGAAGATTTATTAAAAAGGAGCGGATGGTAGAAAGCACCGCTGGCTTGAGAACAGCCATAACAGCAGCGAATTGCTGCTTATCTTATGTGAAGTCCCGCGCTGTAAATATATAGTTTCTACTTGAAGAAACCATAGTTGTGGATCCGAGTCGATGAAGTCTGGTAAGGTTGGAGGAGACATGCTATGCGCTTGCTTTCATGTCTACGTTATTGGTGGTGGAGGATTCTCAACCTCTTTACCCGACCGCAGTAACTTCTTCGAAGATGAGGACTCGGTGTCACTCATTTAATGTTTGAGTTAGAATCGCTACCACACACATGCTGATATTCGTAAATAAAAATTTTGAAATAATAAAAAAAGAAAAGTAACAATAATTCGACGCAATGTCAACTGTAAAACGATATTTATTATTTCGCAAAACAATACTTGAAGCAAAATAAACGTGAAGAAAAACAAATCGCAACAATATATAATAGTAGGTACATTATGATGCTAGGACGTAAAGCTAAAGACTTTGGACGGATGTGGTTTGCAATCCGTGCATCATATACTATTTTTTATTCAAAAAAAATCATATTCTATTATCATATTCTATTTTCTATTTAAAGCAAGGGTAGGCTTTGACACAAAAAGTCAAATATTTTTTTTATTCTGAATTTAAATTTAAATATCTGTTTCTCCTTTTTTTGTATTCAATTAAATTTTATAATGTAAGTTTAATCCTACCGAGTTTGGTAACCGTTACGGAAAACGGCCCAAACAAATTTTCATCGTGAAAATTGAAATTGTTATCAAGAGAAACATGAAAATCGAACTGATTGATTAATCAATCCTCTCGACCATCAAAATTCAAACATCAATCAAGAAAGGGAATAAATAGAGTAAACAATGTCACATAGCAGACAAATTGGACCCAATTTTAATATTCTGCAACTTAACATAGAAGGTATATCACAGGCTATGTCGGACTGCTTATCGCAAATTGCAGCTGACTATGAGATTGACGTAATTTTAATTCAAGAGACACACGTAAATAGTGAAATTGAGTTGGCTAGAAGAGGAGTCATCAATGGATATAAATTGGCTGGAGCAATATACGATCAAATTTATGGATCTGCGACATATATACGAGATTCCATCTCAAACTGTAATTGTCTATCAATATCAACAAATCACAATATTCACACTATTGTTATTGAAATCGGAATTCTAAAAATTTTGAATCTATACAAACAAACCTCCAAATGTGTTATGGCCTAATCCTCCACTGCAACTGCTAGAGAAACCAGCTGTATATTTTAACGATTTTAACAGTCATCATTCGGCCTGGGGATACCGCACAAATGATGTTAATGGTGAAATTATTTTTGACTGGGCAGTAAATCAGAATTTGAACCTAATTTTTGATGCAAAAGATCCATATACCTTTCACTCTGCGCGACATAATCAAGGATATAATCCAGACGTCTGTTTTGGGCATTATCCTAGTTTATCCCTCCAAATAGATTTGCGTTTTTTTTCAGATAAATAGAAAGATTAGGTCCTCTGCATCCTAATTATGAAAAAAAAAATTTGCGGAAATGAGGGAGTCAAAAGTTATAAAGGATCAAACTTTCAATTTTACCTTGGTCCCCCCTTTGGTTTTTTAAACTTTGAATTGATTTTTTAAATTTTTTTTTGACTCAATTTTGCGATCTTACACAATTTCGATCAGAGATAGCACCGAACCCCCCCTCAACGCGCCCCACCCCACGCGCCAGCCTCGCGCGTCCGCGGCGCAGGGGACGTGGAAAACGCGGGGGAGGAGGGGGACGCGGGAGGGGGACGCGTGGGGGGCGCGTTGAGGGGGTTCGGTGCTATCTCTGATCGAAATTGTGTAAGATCGCAAAATTGAGTCAAAAAAAATCTAAAAAATCAATTCAAAGTTTAAAAAACCAAACGGGGGACCAAGGTAAAATTGAAAGTTTGATCCTTTATAATTTTTGATAAATAAAAATAAAAAAAAAAAGAAAAAAAAAAAAACTAAAAAAAAAACCAAAGGGGGGACCAAGGTAAAATTGAAAGTTTGATCCTTTATAACTTTTGACCCCCTCATTTCCGCAAATTTTTTTTTTCATAATTAGGATGCAGAGGACCTAATCTTTCTATTTATCTGAAAAAAAAACGCAAATCTATTTGGAGGGATAAACTAGGATTGTACCCTGTTTTGTATCAGAAGATAATCTCGGAAATCCGGTTATAGTGAAACGAAAGGTGCTGAAGAAATTTACACGTAGTCAACATAAACCAGTATTACTGGAAGTCGGTATTCGTATAGAATTTGTTGACTCAGTCAAAAAACCAAGATGGAACTTTCAAAGGGCTTCATGGGATAATTTTGTCAAACAAATGGATGCAAACATTCGCTGGATATCACCTGAAGTTAAGAACTTTGATAGATTTGTTAAAATGGTAAAATCAACAGCAAAAAAGAACATTCCTCGAGGATTTCGGGATGAATATATTCCGTGTTGGACAAACGAAACTACCCAGCTTTATGAAGAATATATGAACAATAACGACGTTGAGCAGATCAACTTATTCAGTCCTTAGATTCTGGTCGTCGTGATAAATGGAAAAAGACAACAGAAAATATGAATTTCACCCATTCAAGTCGTAAGGCATGGTCTGCTATTCGTCAACTCGGTATAGCTTCCTTCCCGAAAAAAATCGATCCAGAACTAACCCAAATCTAATAGCTTCCCGACTGATCCAGATGTCCAAAGTACATGTCAATAGATCAGTTATCTCAGATCTGAAGCGAAAACTGAAAAGAAGGAAAAAACAATGTCGATCAGCCACTGAATACTCCAATGATTTTTCTGTATTAGAAATTTCTGCAGCACTTAAATATATTAAACCCGGGAAAGCTGCTGGTTTTGATGGCCTATACAATGAATTCCTGATCAACACAGGACCCCGGATGAGATTATGGTTTTCCAAATTTTTCTCGAACGTGTTAGCATCTGGAAACATACCATCTTTATTTCTAAAATCAAAAGTTATTGCAATATTAAAGCCGGGAAAATCAAATGACCGCCCTGAAAATTTTCGTCCAATAGCATTATTAAGTGTGTGCTATAAGTTTTTAGAACGATTAATATGTAATCGCATTTCTCCTGTTATTGATGCTGTTATACCCCCTGAACACGCCGGATTTAGGCCAGCTCGTAACTGCACCGATCAAGTTATGGCTTTAACAACACATATTGAGGTTGGATTCCGGAAGAAATTAAAAACCGGAGTTGTATTTATCGATTTATCTGCTGCGTATGATACCGTCTGGAAACATGGTCTACTATATAAAATCCTAGATGTAATACCATGTCTAAAGTTATATAAGCTCCTGGATTCAATGTTAAGTAACAGAGAATTAACTGTTTTTGTTGGAGAAAAATCTAGTCGATCAAGAATCCTCAATAATGGATTACCACAAGGGTCTGTCCTGGCTCCTCTTTTGTTTACAATGTATCTATATGACATGCCAAATACTCAGTCCAGAAAATTTATTTATGCAGATGATATTGCAATTGCAATCCAAAGCACAGAATTCAAACATATCGAGGACATATTAACATCTGATTTGGTAATTTTAAGTAAATATTTTCAAAAATGGAGATTGCGACCGAATATTACAAAAACTGAAGTAAACTCATATCACCTTAGCAATTCACTTGCCAACGTAAAACTATCAGTTTATTTGGATGGAGTTTTACTTAAACATCAATCCTACTCCAAAATATCTAGGCGTCACATTGGATAGAAGTTTAACTTATCGTTCGCATTTAAATAATGTTGCTGCGAAAATCAAATCTGTAACGTAAAGTAGCATATTATATTATACCTTTCATTTTGTATTGCCACTAACTTCACATATATAGTTCAATAAACTTAACCTGCTTAACAACACATGGTGTCAGAAGTAAAACAAATAAATTGTTCTAAAAGAAAAATAAGAAATAAAATATAAAAATTTTAAAAGTTACAAAGTTTTTAGTAGAAAATAAATTATTTCAACATGGCTGATGAGAATCAACAAAGCGATCAGGATTTCTACGATGCAGATGGAAATCAGGACGCAAATAATATTCAAAACCAAAATCGAAATTTATTCATGACCATTAAAAATATAAGACCTCCTAAACCGATAATATTTACAGAAAATATGTCTAAAACGTGGGAGGAATGGATCATTCAATACGATTTTTGGGCGTCAACCCAACAATTAAATCAGTTACCAAAAAATTTACAAGCAGATACTTTGATGGCAACATTAGGACCATCAGTGATCAAAATTTATATTAATTTTAAATTAACGGATGATCAAAAAACAGATCCAGTGTTTATTCGTAAAGTTTCCAGACATTTTTTTCACCTGAGAAAAATAGAACATTTGAAAGATATATTTTTAATCAAATCGTTCAGAAAGAAGGTGAAAGTTTTAATGAATTTGTCACAAAATTGGAATCGCAGGCACAAAAGTGTAGTTATGAACATCTGGAAGATGAATTAGTAGCTGATAGAATAGTAATAGGCGTACGAAATGACAAAGTGAGAGAAAAATTATTAACCGTATCCCCACTAACATTAGAAAATGCAAAGAAAATATGCATCGTAAGCGAGTCAACGTCAACTCAATTGAAGGTTATGAAAAATAAAGAAGAAATAAAAGTTGAAGTTGTCAAAAATAAAGGTAAATATGAGAATAAAGGAAAAGATAATTATTCTTTTAATTGTTCCAGATGTGGTAAAAGACACGGAAGGATGCAATGTACAGCTTACAAAAACAAATGCGAAAAATGTGGTATAACTGGACATTTTAAAGAAAAATGTAGAACTAGCAAATCAAAACGTGTTCAATTGATTAATCAAGAAGAACTTTTAGCTGATAACGAATTAACTGAAACAGAAGTTGATAATTTGTATCTCTATTCGTTAATGGGAGATGAAAATGATGATTGGATAGAAGCGGTTAAAATTAATAAAATAATTATTAAATTTAAACTTGACACTGGAGCACAGTGTAATGTTTTGACATTAAACATGTTAAACAAAGTAAATGGTTCATACACCAAAACCAATAAAAAAAGATTAGTAACATATTCTAATCATAAAATTGACGTACTTGGTGAATCGATATTAAAATGTGAAATCAAAGGCGTTAAAAAAGATATTAATTTTAAAATTATAGATGAAGAATTTCAGTCAATTTTAGGTCGTAAAACATGTCAAGATTTAGATCTGATTAAAAGAGTAAATACTGTTCAAGATGAAGATGAAATTTACAAAGGATTGGGATGTATCAAAAATTTTATGTATGAAATAGACTTAAATGACGAAGCAAGCTTTGAAAATAAACCACCACGCAAAATTCCATATGCTATTAGAGATGAAGTCTATAAAGAACTGATGAAAATGGTAGAATTAGACGTAATTAAACCACAATTGGAACCAACACCAATATCAAGTCCTATGGTAATAGTAAGGAAAAATAAAAAGATGCGAATTTGTATGGATCCATCCGAACTAAATAAACAATTAAAAAGAAGACATTATCCACTTAAAAAATTAGAGGAAATTGCTGCTAAAATAAAAGATGTAATATATTTCACAATTTTAGACTGTAAAAAAGGATATTGGCAGATCAAAGTTACAGAAAAAACTGAAAGGTATTTAACAATGTCAACTCCTTGGGGGAGATTCTCATTTAAGAGATTGCCTTTTGGATTAGCATCCGCCCCTGAAATTTTTCAACAATTATTATCCACAGTATTAAAAAACTGTGAAAATACAGAATGTTCGATGGACGATATCTAAATTTACGGCAAAACACAAGCAGAATTAATTCGCCATCAAGAAAAAGTACTATCAATATTACTAGAAACTGGAATAAAATTAAATAAAGACAAATGTGTATTTATTAAACAACAAGTAAAGTTCTTAGGTCACATAGTAACGTCAGATGAATTATTACCTGATCCTGATAAGATAGAGGCTATTAATCAACTAGAAAGTCCAAAAAATAAGAAACAACTTCAAAGATTTCTCGGTATGATAACTTACTTAAGTAAATTCATTCCAAATTTATCTGAAAAAACGAAAAACATAAGAGATCTACTAAAACAAAATAATGAATGGTTTTGGACAACAGAACATGAAAATAATTTTATACAAATTAAGAAAGAATTACAATCACCACCAGTTCTTAAATATTATGACGTAAATGCACCTGTCACAGTATCAGTTGATGCTAGCTCTAAAGCAATAGGGGGTGTCTTATTACAAAATGGACAACCAGTTGCTTATATAACAAAGGCATTAAATAAAACTGAACAAACATATCCACAAATAGAAAAAGAAGCATTTGCAATTAGATATGCTTTCAAAAAATTTCATGAATATATCTATGGAAAAAAGATAAAAGTAGGAACAGACCATAAACCCCTCGAATCTATTTTCAAGAAGAATATACAAGCAGCTCCACCGAGATTGCAGAGATTATTGTTTGACATTAGTCCGTATGCACCAGAAATTAGTTATAAAAAAGGTTCTGAATTATATATTGCTGATACACTAAGTCGAGATTGCATTCCAAAAGATGAAGATAATGAAGAAACACAAGAAATTGAAGTACAAGTAATATTATGTGGCTCAAAGGATGCAATGGAAAGAATAAGAAAAGCAACGGCTAATGACGAAAACCTACAACAACTTATTAAGTGCATAATGTTAGGATGGCCAGAAAGAATACGAGAAGTCCCAAAAACAATACAAAATTATTTCACATTTCGTGACGAACTTGCGTACTATAAAGGAATAATATTTAAAGGAGAAACGGTAATCATTCCTGAAGAAATTAAAATTGATACATTAAGACAAATTCATTTGGGTCACTTAGGAATGATTAGTTGTTATAATCGAGCGAGACAATCGGTATTTTGGTTGAACATGTCAAAAGATATTAATAATTATATTTCAAATTGTGCGATTTGTCAGCAGCACCAAAATAGTAAACCAAGGGAACCAACAATAGAACGAGAAATTCCTGGTAGAGCTTGGCAAGAAGTAGCAGTTGATTTGTTTCATTTTCAGAATAATGAATATATATTGATTGTGGACAATTATTCAAATTTTTATGATTTTAGAAAATTAAGATCTACCTGTACGAAATCAGTAGTATCAAAATTAAAATACTGGTTTTCTATATTTGGAATTCCAAATAATTTGTTATCAGACAATGGTCCACAATTTTCATCAATAGAGTTTAAAGAATTTACAAACGAGTGGCAAATAAAACATATAACATCAAGTCCATACTTTCCACAATCTAATGGTTTAGTAGAAAGATATGTACAGACAGCAAAAAATTTATTAAAAAAATGTGTTAAAGATGAAAGTGATATTTCTATGGCATTATTAAATTCACGCAACACACCTAGAGAAAAAATAGGTACACCAAATGAACGACTATTAGGTCATAACACAAGAACAACAATCAACTACACTGAAAATACGTTAAGAAATAAAACAATAACAAATACGGATAAAAAATTAAAATTAATAAGAAAAAAGCAAAATAGTTATGCAGAGGTACATTCAAAGAAATCCGAAAAATTTCAAACAAATGAACCAGTATTAATACAACAACAGAACAAGCAATGGAAGTCAGGTAAAATAATTAGACCTGATGAATCACCTAGATCATATTGGGTTCAAGGACCATCAGGAAAAGAATACAGAAGAAATTCAATTCATTTAAGAAGAAGTAATGTAAACATAAATGAACCATCAACATCGTATGTAACTGATATACTTCCAACTAATCAAGAGGCTAGTAGTAGCAAAGCTACCAATATTGAATGTAGTCAAAATGAGGTAAACAATGAACAACCAACTATACAAACAACTATCCAACCAACGATAGAAAAACAACCAAAAATTGATGTGGAGGTTCAAGAACCAAAACAAGAGGATGGGTATAAGACTAGATCCGGAAGAATTGTTAAACCACCTATTAAATTGAATTTATAGATTAAGTTGAATTAAAATATTTTGTTAAATGAAATTTATTATAAAAAGGGAGATGTAACGTAAAGTAGCATATTATATTATACCATTCATTTTGTATTGCCACTAACTTCACATATATAGTTCAATAAACTTAACCTGCTTAACAACACAAAATCTAGAATTAACATTATTCAAAAATTAGCAGGGACATCATGTGGTGTGGATTTCTCAACCTTGAGAACATTATAATTGGCCCTTGTTTATTCTGTTGCTGAATATTGCGCTCCAGATTTTACAAATAGGAATCACATAAATAAGATCGATACTTTATTAAACAGAAATATGAGGTTAATAACAGAAACTGTTAAAAGTAGTCCTCTCCGGTAGTTACACGTTCTCAGCCAGAAATTAGACGTAACTATTTTCTACATCGAGAGTGGTCTAATATTAAAAATAAATTTCCAAGTCTGCCGATCGCTGAAGAATTATCAGATTTGCCAGTTAAAAGATTGCCTTCCAGACGTCCAATTTATGAATCACATTCTGTTGAAAATTTCTCTGTAAACGAAGAATGGAAAAAGATGTGGAACAATAATCCAGTTGTTTATAATCACAATTTAGTCAGTGACCCAACACAAAGAATACCTGGCACCAACTTGCCTCGCAAACATTGGTCAAAATTAAACAGATTACGCACTGGTTAGGGTAGATGCAACGCTTGCATGTTTTTATGGAATTTCATTTCGTCTCCAACTTGTGACTGTGGTGCAGAAGAGCAAAGCATGATACACATATCAGATGAATGTCATGTTAGATCTTTTGAGGGAGGTATATATGAAATTAACCGCTTGGATGAAGAAAGCGCTCTTCGATGGTTGGAGAATTTAGATTTGGACCTTTAATTTTTAAAATTTGTTTTCGTTTTTCTTTCTGTTCTTGATATTGTTAATTTATTTAGCTTATAATGTTCCTTAAGTTTCATACGATTAATAATAATAATATTCGCCGCAAGCAAAATATTTTAAAAAAATTTGTTTATTCTAATTTAAAATTATAAATTTGCATTAATTTTAAAATAAAAATATGTGGAACAAATAACCGTCGACAAAATATTTGTTTTTTTTTTTTCAAATTATTGTATATCTATGACAACAAATGATAACAACTATTTTAATTGGATAATGAAATTTTGAATTTAAGGTGGCTTTGCTAAAAAATTCTATTTTTCATAGAATTTAAACAAATACAAATGCTTTTTACTTTTTTGGACGTAACTATGACAACAAAATAAATATGTAGTTAAAAAGTGACTCTTTAAGGCCGCAAATCACAGTAATAAAGGAACACTTTAATATGTAGACGAATAAAAAAATTTTTTTTTAATTAATCAACAATGATATGGAATATTTGGAATATTAGTGGTTTAAATATATAAGAAAAAAATGCACACTCACCCCTGTTTATTTTCTTGTTTGTCTTAATGAGATTAATCAATATAATGTTAGGATGAAATGATGAAATAAATGTTTGAATTATTTTGTATATTTATCCGTTGCGTTTTTGTTTATATTCTTGTATTATAATTTTCTTTTAGTTGCCAGATTTGATAAATATAATTACAGATGTCACTTTGGATAATAATAATTAGAGTTGGCACTCTTCTTGGTGATAATTACCGTTGTGATCTACAAAAAAAATGATAGTTGTATTGTACAAAAAATTACAGTTGTATTGTAAATATCTACAGTTGTCACCTTTGTATCTGATGCTTGTTGCGTGCAATAAAATATTTTCAAGGAACAAAATTTTTGCTTAAAATTTTTATATCTAGAAAGAAGTGGGGTAAAAATTTTTATATTTTACTGAATAATATAAAAAAATAATTTACCTGTTATCTGGTATATGCAACACACCAGATTTCCAGAAACACAGCCTTTTTGTTTTATTAAGCAAGAATTCGCTTTTTCGCCGTCAAAAATGGTGTCGTGTAATAAAATGTAGTCTATCCGTGTATTTTTCCTCGTATTCTTCGTTGGGGTCACCAATATAGTTGTCTCTATTCAGTTTTATATCAATCCTCCGTGAGCACTTAATAAATGAATAAAACTATTTAATTTTCACCACACAAGTTTTATTAAAATTCGAATTGAACCATATACTCACTCCAAAACTCTTTATTTACAATATTATATAAATTTTAAGGTTCTGAGAGTTTATTAACACATTTAATAAAAACAATTGTATTCACTGTGTGAACCTATAAAAAATTAGAATTATAAAAATTAGATTTTACAATTTTTAAGCTTCTGATTAATTACTTAATTTTTATATTTATTTTAAAATTCTAAATTCGATAGTATTCGTTTTATCAAACAGCTATCGAATTTGAATAGACGAGATATAATCATCTTTATTATATATTTAAATCCACTAACACAAATAAAATATATAACGGATTTTTGTACTAATAAAAAATCCTTTCCGTTATATTGTTTATATTCTCTTCTTTTATAATCAAAATAAAATTGATTATAAAAATACACTTTGCAACAATACTGCTTTGCTTTCCAATAAAATTATTTGAATTCAAACCGTTTATTGAAGTAAAACTTCTAATGCGACTTCCAAAAAATGTTGCGTTAAAAACATAAAATTGTTTGCGCTACACTCTGTCTGACGCTACACTATGTCTAACGCTACACTCAAACTGTTTATGACTCGATGAAATATAAACCGTCTCATCATCGTTATTATCTACACAGAAATTAATTAATCATTTAATTATTCTTTGACACCCTGAAAAATAAAATTTTATTACAATTCCTTCACTAATTTTTTTATTTTCTATTGATTAGAAATTAAAGAAACAATTTCCCAAATTTCCAAAATTTCCCACAATTTCCCAAATTTCCCAAAATTCCCAAATTCGAATACGGGAATACATCCCAATTTTAATTAATGACTTTTAAAAGAATGTAATATGTTTTTATTTCCAGATTACGAAGTTTTACTTCTTCCGCGCGAAGGTACTCCACGCACAACTTTTTTATTTTAATTGTTACATCACTTTCGTGTATGGAAGTGGATCGGCATGAGAAGCTGGACACTACAATGCCTTCGAATTATCACTGTAACCAAGCAGAATCAACTCGTTCGATTTGCGACTGAATTTGTTATTTCTTCTGTTTCGGAATATGAACCATATGGTCTTAGATCCGAAGACCTGTATATTAACCAATTATGGTTTTCTACAAAGCCACGTCCCTTGTGGTGTTGTCGAGTGAGAGACCTCGAAATGATTAATCCCGTATTCTGCAACGTTGAGACAGCTTCTGACAGTTCTGTTATAAACATCATCCTAACTGCAATTCGGAATTTGACGTCATGTACCAGCCAGTTTCCGTTCGCGGCACTTCTTATAAATAACACTTGTTCTTAACAAAAAATCAATTAAAACTCGTTTTATTGTATTTCTAAATGTATGTATATTTCTTTAATAATTATTGTACTTTAGAACACAAACAAAAAATTAATGATATAAATTATGTCCTTTTATAATTCGTTATTTTATTTTATTTATGTGTTGTTTTATTTTTTTGCAAAATATTTAACATATATTGTAATAAGTACAAAGTAACATATAATCAATAATTAAATATAAAGCAAAAGGTGGAATTCTATAAAATGCATTACGAAATAACAAAACAGTTATAAGTATGATATTATTTAAATAAATTTTCCAATGTAAATCAAACATTTAATACATTATAATATAATAATTTGTATTAGTTTTTAACATAAAATAGTTTTTTTTATTTATAATTGAAACTTTAATAATTATAAAGTAAATAACTGTTGTAAATATATATTTAAGTTTTTTTTTTTTAATTTATATAGAAAAATACTGATTTCTTTAATAAATATAAATATTGAAAAATTAATATACAATTTTTTTTATTTATAATTATAAGAATTATAATAATTAAAAATACAAACTACAACAAATGAGAGTCATATGTAAACAATTATTTAATGTGATTGGTTTTAAATTTATAACAGTTTAGGATTAATTGGATTATTTGTTTATATCTATTTTAATTTTATTAGATAATTAATATAAATAAAAATATTTTAGAATGTTTTATGTTTAGAAATGAAAATAAAAATTAGATATTCGAGACGAAGTTGAAAGAGAACGAATGGGACAAAATGAAATTGTTATTTTATGGTGAAGATTTAATTTTTCACAATGAGGGGAGGGATGTTGTGATGGTTTTCGATATTTTTTATGTTGGTGAATGGGGTTGGAATATTAGATGTAAATGTGACAGATGGCGGCGGGAAAAAGCTAAGGCAATTAATAAAAGTAAGTTACAAAATAGAAAATGAGTTTTATTTATTAATTTCATAAGTTAGGATAGAACAAAACTGGCTCACGAGGATAGGATTAATTTTGTGAGAGGTGAGACGAGTTATATATATTTTGAAAAATTGAAAATCGCAACGTCATCACGACATGAACATTTTTTTTTTGAGAATTGTAAATTTCGTTCTTGATTCACATTTGGTTGTTTTGCACGTTCTACAAGCTTTATGAAACTTAATAATGATAAAACATACATATTACAATTTCAGATTAGTAAAAAAAAATTGGATGAAATTGAGAATTGAAAGGAAAGGAAATTTATACCATCTTGAAAATTATGAAGGAAAAATAAAAGTTGCAGCTAGAAATTTGTAGCACTATCAGATTGCAAAAGAACGCGTATTTGATATTGGGTTGAACGAAGAAATTTGAAAGACTTCCAAAGGAATTTGGTTTATAAAAATATCGGGAACAATCCTAGTTTATCCCCGTTTTGAAAATGGCGATTTTTTTTTGATAAATAGAAAGATTTCTTCTGCATCTTAATTATGAAAAAAAAAAAATTTTGCGGAAATGAGGGGGTCAAAATTTATTAAGCATCAAACTTTCAATTTTACCTATTTTACGTGAACAGGTTTATATAATTATTCGTTTTTATTTGGATTTTATTTGACTCGCTTCTGTGACCTTGCAGACCTTCGATCAAAAATAGCAACCGCCCTCTACACCCCCCTCCCCCCTGCGCTACTCCACCCCAAATTTTTTTTTGGATGCAGATGACCTAATCTTTCTATTTATATAAAAAAAATCAATTTTTTATTAACGAGGATAAAATAGGATTGTACCAAATATCGGAAAACTGGTGTGAGGAATTGGTATGACTTGCAACCAAATGATATTATTCACATAAATGTATTTTGTTTTTGAAGGATTAAATTGTGAGTACGGCGCATCTTGTAAATTGAATAAGATCCAAGATGTCGACGAATCAATATAATATGTCAGGGTTGTTGCCTTTTAATTCCCATAAGGACCCCATTTCGTTGGAATATGAATGGAGCAAATGGAAAAAAGCTTTTGTATTGTTTGTGAAAGTAAATAAAGAAAAAGGAAAAAGGCAACACTATTATGATATTGCTACATTTTGTTTTTGTATCTTATTTTAAAATATGTATCTGTGATACTGTCGTAAAATGTATTGTAAATAAAGCTTTCAGCTTACTTACATTGAAATAAATAAATAATAATATTATACTATGCAGATGTTCAGGAGATTCACTAAAATTTACCAAAAGATGCTACATTGGAAGATGGCAGTAAAGATGTTTGGAAGTGGGGTAAAAAGCAATGCTACCCTGGAAAGATTTCGATTTAGAAGTCTTAAACAAGAAATGGGGGAATCTATCGATAAACTTGTTGGCAGACTATGACAAAAAGCATCTAAATGTGAAATCAGTGATCAGCTGGAGGATAATAAACGAGATCAAATAATTGAAAAATGTAGTTCTGAAAGTTTGAGGAAACGATTGTTAGAGAAATCAACAACGCTAAATGAAACTCTAGCATTATGTAGAGTAATGGATGCAATAAATTGGCAAAGTAAAATGTTTGAAACAGGGAGTTTTCAATCTCATAAGCGTCTAATAGAAGACGATGTAAACTAAATAAGTTATAATAAAGATTCAAACCGAATTTCACGAAATCGAGACAATACTATAGAAGTGGCGTGACAGGACATTTTGGAAGATTCAAACTGTCCCCCCAGATCCAAAATCTGTTCTAAATGTAAGAAAAAAGGGCATTTTCAGCAAAAATGTAAAACTAATTTAAGACGAAACTATAATTCTAATTATAATAATAATAGTTCTAATTGGAATCGACGAAATATTGTCAGACAGATAACCGAAGGAAACGAAAACGAGGTTATGTTTTCAATTCATCATTAACATCTGTCGATGAAAGGGACGACACCATCTTGGATTGTTGCATCGGAGGTGTAGCAATAACAGTTATGATTGATTCTGGTTGCAAGGTAAATGTAATGGATAAACAGACGTAATAGTATGCTAAACAAAATAAGATCAAGATTTTAGAGCCAACAAAAGGTTCAAAGAAAATTTTAAAAGCATATGGGAAGGGAATTCCGTTAAAAATATTAGGAGAAATTACGACTCATTTGACAGTTGGTAGAATTGAAACGATAGCAAGATTTTATGTAGTTGACGAAGAAAGTAGAACACTCTTAGGAAAAATTACAGCCAAAGCAGTTGAAGTGTTGAAAATTGGATTGGAAGCAAATACATTGTTGGAAGTAAAAACATTGGTGGAGGTAGTGACAAGAACTACGGGTAAAATTGTTGAATTAGAAGGAAAAGTTGAAGAGATTGCAGAAACTATTAGACCAGGATATTATTGAAGCAGTAAACGAACCATCTAAATGGATCTCACCGTTGGTTGTGGTACCTAGAGAGGATGGAAATATTCGGTTGTGTGTCCATATGAGGAGGGCAAATGAAGCGATTTTTTTGACAAAAACATCCTCTACCAACAATGGACGAAAAGTTACCGCAACTTGGGAAGGCTACAATGTTTTCCAAATTGGATAAAAAACCCATTTCATCAGATCGAAATTGATGAAAATTCTAGGCATATCACGACCTACACGTAAAGGATTATATCGGTATAAGAGATGTTTGGTATTTCCTGTGCTCCTGAATTATTCCAAAAGACATTAGAAAATCTGCTGATAAAATGTGAAGGTTGTTTGAACTATGTGGACGACATTCTGGTATTCGGGGAAGATAAATTGGAACACGACGCAAAATTAGCAGAAGTTCTAAACGGACTAGCTTGTTACATTAAATGAGGATTAATATGTATATGGAGTTCAAGAAGTGAATTTTCTCCGGTATGTTTTATCATCCAAGGGCGTCAAGACCGTCTGATGACAAATTAAATGCTATCGCAAAATTCAGAGAACCAGCTTCACTTGATGCAATTGAGAAGTTTTCTCGGACTCATTAATTGGGTGGGAAAATTCATTCCGGATCTAGCGACGAAGACATTTCCTTTCAGACTTCTTCTAAAAAAGGAAGTTAAATTTGTTTGGGGAGATGACCAGCAGAAAGCATTTAATTAAGGAAAAGATGATGGAGACGGAGCATCTCGGTTATTATAATGCAGAAGGTAACACTACTGTTATAGCTGACGCGAGTGCCGTTGGTTTAGGCGCCATTTTAATCCAAGAGAATACAAATTGGCAAAGTAGAATAATTGCATTTGTGAGTAAAAATCTGTCAGAAACCGAAAAAAAGTTTTGTCAGACTGAAAAAGAAGCTCTTGCGTTAGTATGGTATGTTGAGAAGTTTTCTATTTATCTGCAATGCATGGATAAGGATCAATGGACAGAAGATTTGCTTGCAATGCCGGAGGGGCCATGGGAAGATCTTGCGATCGACTACTTAGGGCCACTACCGAGGGCCGGGCATAAATGGGATCACTACAACAAATATAACACCAATATGGCCACAGGAAAATGGAGAAGTGGAGAGATAGACCCGAAGTATTATAGTACATTTAAGTAGCAGTGACGAAGCAGAAGACAGATACTGAAATAAATTAAGAGCCAAACCTGTTTCAAGGAAACAAGACACAATTACCTATACATTCGGATAAAGCAGACAGTAGAAATAATAACCCAACATCGTTAGAGCAAGAAAGGAGACCTTAGAGATTTTTGATCTACGAGTGTGACAAGCCCAGTTACTCAATGCTATTGACATATAAGTTGACGTGATATATCACATATAGCCAAGGTGATATTTTGAAAGTGCTAGCGATTAAATACGTTCTAGTTTTTTTTACTTAGCAAACAATAAAACGAATTACTCTTAAACTATAACATTTGATTGATCATTCTATCAAAACTGAATGAAAAGAAAAATGTTTAATTGACATGATATATGTATGAAACTGTGTACATTTAGAAGATCAGTAAACAATATTATATTGAGGTAACATCCGAACCTTAAGCACTATTCCATCATAACTGGTGACCCCGACGTGATCTTAGCTTACAAAAGAATTGACATGAACTAAAATTTAAGCAAAATTTAAACAAATCTTTGACGTAATATTGGGGTATTGTAATATCACTCCACATGTAGGACTAATAATTAAACTTAATAAAATAAAATTCAGTAAAAAAAGAGAAACTAATTTTTGGTAGAGAAAAAAAAGTAACACAAGTTTTATTATACTGTATTTATAGGGCATAAGTTTTAGAAGTGCTATTAAATAAAAAATATTGTTTATTGCATTGACAGTGTTGGCTGGAAATTTTTACTATCCTAGAATCAACTGTTAGGAATCTCTAAAACTAAAGAATATTGTTACCAATTATTGCTTTAAAACAATGAGACAGACCAATTTGGAAAGAAAAAACGTACCAATCGTAAACGTCATGTAAATTAATTCTTCGATGCTAAACTCTTTGAACTTAGCATTGAAGAACATACGTCAGCCGGTGATGATTTTGACTTTTTTTTCGTTGTTTGATTAGTTTCTCTAAGAAATTGGATTTGA
Organism: Diogma glabrata; assembly: GCA_963693315.1. Taxonomy (NCBI): domain Eukaryota; kingdom Metazoa; phylum Arthropoda; class Insecta; order Diptera; family Cylindrotomidae; genus Diogma; species Diogma glabrata. Next base: position 11,017,277 of record OY856186.1, read on the forward strand.
AACCATTGACGGCTGATGTGACAGTGGAGCTCGACTAATTGGAGAAGGGAGAGCAGCGAAATTTGATTCTTTATGTGCAAATTCAACCATTTTCTGCCCGCTCCAGCCCTTGCAAGTTCATCCGCTTTTATGTTCCCCAGAATGCCACTATGACCTGGAACCCACCGCAAAGTGATATTGTTGTGTTGCGCTATCTTACAAAGATTTTTCCTACACTCATTGAAGAGTTTGGAAGTAGTCTCCGGGTTTACCAGTGCTTTGATAGCTGTTTGGCTATCCGAACAGATGCAAATTTTCTTTCCTTGCAGACGTAGAAGAGTTATTATATGCGTGCATTCATTGATAGCATACACCTCCGCTTGAAGAACAGTGCAAAACCGTCCAAGCGGAAATTTGTAGCTGCTTATGACATTATCTGCTATTAGGTACACGCCAGCTCCTGCATTTCCATTCAACAGTGAGCCATCTGTATAGAAAACATAAATCTCGCTGGAGGACCATTCGGACCGAATTCCCTCACATTATTCTCTAGAAGAGATGACCAGTTCAGCGGGCTTCTCAAAGTTATATACTTTGGTCATGACGTCACTATGCATATCTATTTCGGGAGAGATATTAGATTTAATATATATAAAAAAAAACAAATAAACTCCTCTATTGTAAAACGATGGATTAAAAATAGAAATCTGTGTTCTATAAATGTTCTTCACGATATAACATTTCTCTATGTATAGGTGCCAATGCACAGTCATAAGATAATTGGAAACTTAAAAAAGCAGAAGAGAATAGAAATACAATAGAACCGCAAATCACATTTGAGAAAAATGAGGAAAAAATGTAACAATTGAAAAACTAGATTGTAAAATTAAATAATTCTGCAATTTTTTAGATTTCGAACCTAATTTTAAGTTTCTGATTTTCTTTTAAAATTAACAGGTCAAATTTTCTTTTTTTCCTGAATATATTAGCAGAATTGGCTGACATAGAATAGAATGAATGAATGGAATTCAAGACGTGAATAAATTAAGTCCTTGAACGAGACGGTTGTGGCCCAATGGAAATACTATCAATTGTAGACGTTAAGCATTTTCCATTATTTATCGGAGTTTCTAACTCTAAAACTTTCTTTCTACAAGATATTGCTGAATTCTTTTACAAGGAATTTTGAAATAAATATATTGCGACCGAAATGTATTCTGTTTAATGCACGCATAAAAAGCGTTACTTCTAATATATAAAATGATTATCGTAAAATATTAAAAAGGCACAAAGGGGTGGTATCGAGAAAAGAAATCGGCCAATTATAATTTATCAAAAAGTTGTGATGTGAAGTTTTTTACCCAAATTCAAAATAATCGACGAAAACGAAGAACATAAATCACTAATGAAGGTTTTGATAATGGAAACAACAAAACCATTTATCTTAATCTTCAATGCCTGATATATACTTAAAACAATTGTATAGTGGTTTTAAATATCAAGCCACAGAAAAAAACTACCAATCTACAATCATAGAATACACTATTACATAGATCCACTTAATCCTTAACCTAACTGTATTTATATTTTTTTTTATATTTCATTCTAAAACCATTAAATGTATTTTTTAATGTTAAAGACATGTGAAAAATAATTTCTATTTATATTAAAACAATAACAAATAAAAATGTAATGTAATGTTAAAAAACTTAAAGTTTATAAAATACTAAAAATTATTAATAATAATTATTGTTATTATGTATTTAAGCGTGAAAATTGTAATATTATTTTATTATATTTATTTAAAATGCATATCTATTGAAATTTGAAACTATTGAAATAGTTATTATAAACTAAAATGTAAATTATCACTATTATTATTATGCTTTTTTATTTTTATTAAAAACTATACTGATTGCTAATTTGAAGTATGATAATATTTTAATAAAATTTCTATTTTTACATTAATACTCGTGTGATTTACTGAAAATTCATCTGATTATAATAATTTTATTGTTTTCTTTTTTTTATATATGTTTGTTGGTGATTAATAATTAAATTCTTTCGACATTACTTTAATATGATTATTGTTTTTTTTTTATTTGTAAATTATTTGTTTGGACTATTCTATACAAAACTGAAATATATTTGTATATTTTTTTTTTTTTAAATTAATAAATTTTGAAAATATTTAAAATCAAATAATTTATAAAATAACATAAATTAAAACAAAAAATTGTACAACAAAAATGAATAGTTAACATTATTTAATCATCACAGGTTAATGTAATATAATAATTACATAATATATTTAATAAAACAAAAATTATTAATGTTAAAAATATATAGATTTTTTTTTGATTTGAAGAATATAAACTTACATCAAGTAATGTTTATTAGAAACAATATATATATTTTAGGATTGGTTCGTTGTTTGATTAATGTTGATTTAAACACAATTTAAATTTGGATATTGCTACTGATTTATCTATATTCGAAACCATTCCAAAAAAACATTCCATTACAAAATCGAGACACGTTGAATTTTTATGTTTTTTTTAAATATTTTATATTGTTACGATTAGGGTTACCAACTCTTGAAAGTACTATAATATACAAAAATATAATTCAACTAGGGGACCCCTGTGCATATGCGCAAATTTTAAAACAAATATTTTTTTAAGCCTGAAATAAAATCACAATCCAAAATAATACGTCTATCCGCAAGCAAAGCATAAATTGAAATTGAGATGAGAATAAAATTTGGATGAAATCAAAACCTCCTAAATCATAGGCCTACTGATTCAAGCCAATTGCAATAAACAATGAACATTGCCATATGCAAAAAATTGGATTAGTGTTTTTCATTAAATGCTTTTGAATTTTTTTTATGTTGATTTTTTTAATTTTTTTATATTGAGTTTTAATTTCAAAATTGCGCTACAAGTTCACGATTTTGTTTGTGCTAAAAAATGAAGTAGGCTTCTATATCGGAGGTTTTGAAGAAATTCAAATGATTTCGTTTATTTGTTTCGTTTATTTTAGTCTTTTTTGATTTTTTATACCTTTTTGTATTCTCTTCTGTATTCTCTTCTTTCCTATGGCTACGCTTTTTCGTGGCTTGTGTATTATATATATGATAAAAATTTAATTTAATTTAATCTTCATCATGCTTGATGCTTTATAATGAAATTAAAACAGCATAATCTGCATTTTCCTGTAAACTCGTTAACTTTTTCGAGCCCCTCATAGTTTTTATTTTTTAGCCATTCGTTATTGAACGAGACGTAATAACATTTTCTTGTATTGTCATTGTTTTGTTTGGGATTATTTTCGCTTGACTGATATTTATTATTTAATAGTAAAATTAACATACGCACAGTTTTATATGGGCAACTAATTAAAATCAAATGTCAAAAACATTCAAAATTAACAACAAAAAACTATTAACATTAACTCAATATACACATAAAACATCAATTAGGTTATAGGTAATATGGAAAAACAAAATATCCAATGAACCAACATAAATAACCCAAAAACTCATTGACAAACTAAACTCGGCCGTTTTCTAATACACAGAGATTCGTTTTTTTTTGTTTTAAAACGAATTCTGTTTTTTTTTTAATTGAAAGAAATTTGACAATTTTTTATTTTTTATGTAATTATTATTTCGCCCGGAAATTTGCCTTCCAAACCATGAGTCGAATTCTTGCCGGCAAACCCTGAGTCTCCGGGTGAAAAATACTCAGTTGGTAACCCTAGTTACGATTCTACATAATCGCAACGAAATACAACACAAAATTGTATTCGATCTCAATTTACCCTTAATATTTCAACTTAACATGTGTTTAAAATTCGAAGAAGAAGGGTCAGTAAAACAAAAACATGAAATAAAATCCATGCAAAATAATGATGTCGATTGTTCTCAGAATTTCTCGTGTTTTTTTATGAAGAAATTTTGGATATATTTTTGAAATAAATTAAAATTGTATTTATGGAACTCCTTTTGCAGAACAGTATATAGTTCAAATTAGACTTTGAAAGTAAAACAGTTCAAATTAAAATTATGTTATTTAATAGAAACATTGTGTATTATTTTTAACGCTATGTTAAACTGATACATTTTATTCTAATGTCATTGCAAAAGTATTAATTGTAGAAATAGAATAAAGCTCCGCCCATTTGTTGAAAATTTCACTTTTTTTATTGTTAACGTAAATTTTATCGTTTTATTTTAGGTGAATTATATTTTGACTAAATATTTTAGGAATGACTGATCTCTGCCCCTTTATTTTGTGTTATTTTAATTTTTCATTTAAAAGAATTAAATGTTTACTTTCTGCAACGTCAAAATCTTACACAAAAGGGCGGCGTTTTATTATAATTAAACAATTAAGAAATAAATACTCGTAGAATACAAACTATTTTCACAAATATATTATTTTAAAAACATGTTTGGTGAAAATTTTATTATTATTTAAATTTCTAGGCTACTGTTTTTTGCATACAAATACTATCACGTTAAATGCGAACACTACTTAGTGTTTAAAACAACGTATGTACTTCAGTTTTAAAAAATATTGCTTATCCTTTGTATTTTATAATCTAAGATCCGCCCATTTGTTTAAGATTTTGACATTGTTGAACGTAATCATCAAATTTCTTTCATCACATGTTTTGAGAAGAAAAACAAAACAACACAAAATAAAATGACAGAAATATAATTCACCCAAAATAATCAAATAAATAATTTCGATAGTTGTTTATTTTTTATTACTGAAATTTTTCATTTTTTTCGCATCTAAATAACTTATTGGAACACATATTAATTGTTGACTATTTGACTTATTTATAATAGTCCGGTCATTTTAGCATAAATAAGGGGTCAACCTCGGAATGAGAGATAATAAGCTAAATTTTTGTATATACTTCACTTTAGCGTTCTAAATCTTGACTCAAAGGTCTCATAAAATCTCGTGTCTGCATCGTAAGTTATTCAAGGTCAAATGTAAAAAAAAAAACAATTTTTCACGATTATCTCGGTTTTATTTGTGAGAATCCACTTGCAGAAGGTTATTTTAATAATGTGATGCGCGACTTGAAAACTTAAAAAACTACTAGTATCGATTGAAATGATGGTCACATAGACTTCTGAAATATTTTAACTTTTGTGAATGTGCATGTTGTGTGTCGAAAAGTGTACATCCGTAAAAATTCCATAGCGGCATCGAAACGACGCTTAGAAGGAGATCAACCTTTATTATCACCCAGTGTACCTTGTAAAAAAAGGAATGAAGTGTTTGATTTAAAAAAACTGTGTTTATTTTGGTGGCCAAACAGCTTATGCAGCAGCAGAGTAAAGAAAAAAAGAAAACTTCACCGCCCTCTATCGCAGAAACGGCTGAGCGCATGAGAAATCGTTTCTAATAAAATTTGTTGCAAATTTTATGCTCAACAATTTTTATAATAAAAGTTCACGTCATGGGAACAAAGCAATAGAAACCGAGATAATCGCGGAACTGTTTTTTGTTACTTTTGACCTTAAATAAATTACGACGCAGACACGAGATTTTATGAGACTTTTGATGCCACTTTTAGAACACCAAAATGAAGGTATATACGAAAATTCAGCTTATTATCTCTCATTCCGAGGTTGATCGCTAAAATGACTGGACTATAAATATTTCAATAATGATGTAAATTAAGTGCGTTGAATAATTTTCGTACCATCGAAAAATCATACCATCAAAATCACTATATCGAAAAATATCAATAAATAGTCGAACAACTAAAGAACCGAAAATCATAACAACACAAGTTCACACTGTCGAAAAGTCATTGCATTGAATAAATAAACCATGATGTAATAAACCAAGTTCGGCGACAGGAATTGTTCAGCAACTGTACATTATAGGCAGAATCTAATTTTCGTTCCTCTAATGAACTGACTAAATACATTCAATCATTTGCTTTATCGTTTTTATCTCAAAATGCAAGTCTAGCAACTATTGTAATTGTTGTATCTGAGTTGTAAAGTTTAACGGTATCTGGCATCTGGTAATGAAATAAAAAAAGTGTATTGCATAAGACTAAGTTATAAATGATCATGTGTCCAACTACGCGCAAGAAGTAATGATAAAATGATTTAACGTAAATGCGGTAACGTTTTTTTTTTTTTTTTTTATTCAAAGTTAGGCATGTTTAGTGTTAATTATAATAAATTATAAATTAACGTCTCTGAATATCCGAAGATACCATGCCAACTAGGGATAAGAATGGAATGCAGATTAAGATTCTCTGAGAAATTTATGAACGTTAACTTTAAAGCCTTGAGGATTAAATTCATCGGGGAAAACCCAGGAAGGTAAGGCATTCCAAAGATGAGAGACTCTGTTGAAAAAGTCACGTTGAAAGGCTACAGTTCTACACCTAATTATTTGAACTGTAAAGGGATGCGCTGCTACGTTTGCTCTGGTGTGACGCGAAAGGTTTGCTGATTTAGGTAAAATCGATTTGATCTCTTCAGAAGCTCGTTCATCCATAATATATTTATAAAATATAGTCAAATCAGCAACATTTCTTCTGTGCTGCAAGGAATCAAGACCGTTAGTAAGACTTGGGTTACCAATGAGTTTAATAGCTCTACGCTGTACAGAATCAAGGCAGTTGAGGCTACTCAAGTAAGCTCCACCCCATATGTGAGAACAGTATTCCATGCAGGGACGTATAAAAGATTTATAAACTAAAAGAAGTTGTTCGCTATCGAAAAACTTACGACATCGCCCCAAAACTCCTAATTTTTGAACAGCATTCTTAGCCAGATTAAAAATATGAGAATTCCACTTCATATTATTTTCAATCTCAACTCCTAGAAGTCTGACAGACTCATTCTCTAAAAGATTTTTGGGGCCAAATGTTAATGGAAAAGGATTGGGTGTCGTTATCCTAGAAAAATGACAAACCTGTGTTTTGCTTGTATTGAATTCAACACTGTTAGCAATACCCCAATCCATAATTGTTTTAAGATCAGTGTTAAGGGAATCTATCAATTTTGACCTACACTCACTAAGCGCTAAGGGTGTATATAATTTAGGTGCTTCATGAGACGCATGAAGCGTGCTATCATCAGCAAAACTATGTATAGGATGAACCGTTGAGTCCAACAAATCATTAATATAGATAAGAAAAAGAGTTGGTGACAAAGCGGAACCCTGAGGAACTCCTGCATTAGTTGAAAAAGTATTCGATGATACACCGTCAACATTGACGCGAAATTTTCGATCAGATATAAAGCTCTGTGTCCAAGATATAAGCTGCTCGTCTAAACCATAGGATCTCAATTTGCATATAAGGTTGTTATGCCAAACTTTGTCAAATGCCTTGGAAATATCAAGAGCAACACCGAATGTTTCTCCAAAGTTTTCAAGCGACTTGTTCCAGATATGAGTGACAAAAGACAGCAAATCTCCCGTCGCTCTTCCTTTTCGAAATCCATATTGTCTCTCATTAATAATTTTGGAAGACTCTAAGAAGCTCATTAAATTAAAATTGACATATTTCTCAAAAATTTTAGCAACTACCGATAAAATTGAAATGGGTCTGTAATTCGTAGGATCAGTCTAGGTAACGTAGGATCAGTCTAGGTAACGTTATTGTATTTTAAAATTGCTATTTGTCATGCGCAAGTTTAGCGTTTGTTGAAATGTGATTTGTTTTGGATGACAAAATTTAGCTTTTTACTATTGCATTACGCACTAGTGCGTAATAAATTTATTATGTAGCTGGTAGTTTTTTTTTGGGAAGATAAAATCTTATGATTGAATTACACTACTTAACTCAAAAACTTTAAATGTTCTCCGATACTATGTTGACTGTTTTCTTTTACGTTTTCTGAATGTACCGTATTTCTGAATATTTAATTAACAACCAGATCTGAAAAAGGAAGTTTGACAACAAAAACAAGTTAGAACGCCGTCGATTTATTTACGATTACGATTTATTAAAAAATCCGATTTAAATTCAAAGAATATGAAGAAAAACATCCGACTCGAAGGACCTAATATAATTTGCAGAAGTTTTTCTTGTTTAAGAACAGCAATTTATAGAATTGATTTTCTGATTTCTAATCCGATACCAGGCTCAGTACAATTAAGACCAATGTTAGCTAGGCCTTGTGACTACCTAGCCCTTATGAAAGAACATGAAGAAAAACATCCGGCTCGAAGGATCTAATATAATTTGCGGAAGTTTTTCTTATTTAAGAACAACAATTTATAGAATTTATTTTCTGATTTCTAATCCGATACCAGGCTCAGTACAATTAAGATCAATGTTAGCTGGACCTTGTGAAAAGTCCTTATGAAAGAATATGAAGAAAAACATCCGGCTCGAAGGACCTAATATAATTTGCGGAAGTTTTTTTTTATTTAAGAACAACAATTTATAGAATTTATTTTGATTTCTAATCCGATACCAGGCTCAGTACAGTTAAGACCAATGTGAGCTAGTCCTTAGCTAAATTTTACAATAAATAAATAAGAAGACAATTAATTCAATTGAAATATTTTTAAATGAATACTAATTTATTTATTTACTGCAAAATTTAATTAACTGTAATACAACCATGGTCTGGTTGGAAACTAATTCAACAGAGGCGCTAGTTGCAAACAAATAATTCTAGATTGCAATCTCTACTCGATTTTAAGCCTATCTAACAAAATCCTAGCATATATCAAAATATGTACAAAAATCTAATCAAACATTTATCAAACCAACGTCTAACTCTTTTTTCTTAAATAATCTAACAATGTCAGATAAATATATTTAATTTAATTATTAATTTTTCATTTTTTAAATTTGTTTCATTTTAAAAAATTTTTAGCTTAAACATCAACAATTTGTGTTAAGATTATATAAAAGAGATTGTTAAATTTTCTTTTTGATTTCTTTTAAAAAGAAATCTAAATATTTGTACTTTTAAAGTTTTCGAATTGTTATTGGTATATACTTAATTATATAAGGTAGAAGATATATATACTATATTTGTTTGTTTATAATATTTTTAATAATAACAATATAAATATATAAATATAAAACAAAATTTTGGATTTAAAACAAAACAAAAGGAATTATGGTCTAATTATTAAATTTCTTTTTTAAAGTTAAATAAATTTACCGACAACAAATTTTTACCACAAAATCAGCACCAACAATAATATATTTTTCATTCTTGAATATATATATATATATAATAATTTTGAATAGATTTTTTTTAAAGGAAAATATATATTCTAATATTACTTTTTTATAATTACATTTATATCGTAAATGACTGGAATATTATATTCACTACACTAGAGGATGGCAATAAAAAATAACAATCTGTGTATTAATATTTTTTTTGTTATTTCGTATTTCAATTGAGAATGATTTTTTCGATAGAGCGAATAACTGGAATTGGATAAAGAAAGCTACTATCTGTATCCTCAACTGTTCTCTCACCTGGTTGTTGTCAGTCATCCAAAAAAAATCTGGCATTTCTTAGCGCAATTCGCCATCCAATGTGAAATACGAAATAACAAAAAAACATCAACAAAATTGTTCTTAAAAAGAAGAGATTTAGATGTATTGGAATGTAACATTCAATAATTTTTCTATTTTTCTACTTTAAAATTTTTATTCGAGATTTTTAAAATAAAATTCAGTGATCAACAACAGCTATTGTTGCTATATTATTGAATAAATACTTAGCGAAACTTTAAATCATTGAGGAAAAAAATTATATTTAGTTTAGATAAATTCACATTTTCTTAACACACTAAAGTTATAATATAGATTATTCTATATTCATTATTATCCCAGGGTTTACCTAAATTTTTTACACTCATTTTGTAAATAAATTGAAAATATACTTCTCAAAAAAGATATATTTAAATCTTATATAAATGAATCATTTAAAATGACTTTCAATATAAAAAAGAAATTTACCTTACTTTAACCAGTCTCTTAATCTTGCTTCTCCTCTTATATAAACAAACTTTTAATGTAGTTAAATTTTTCTCTTATCTCTCTCTATATATAATTTGTATGTATATATAAAAAGTCATTAAATGATTTTTTAAAAAAAGTTCTGAAAACACAACAAAACCAAAACTCTGATAAGTTAGCAACACAAATGATGTTTTAATTTTTATTCTCGTCGATTTCTTTTAGGACGAGAGCTGCCGTCAAAATCACTTGGAATATTGTAGCCGCCTGAAAAATGAAAACGACCTTTTTTACCACCTACCTGCACTTGACTCTGTGCCGTAACTTGAAGTGAAATCGCTTGTGTATTTAGACGTTCGGCCAATAGTAAATGTTTTAAGCCCTTCATTTTTTGGCTATACAAAATGATACTAGGACGTTTCGGTGCTAAAATTTCTTCATCTTCGATTTTTGTTGGAATTATATTGATTGCTTTTTCATTCTTTTCTATTTTACTCTCACATTTATTTTCTTCAAATGTCTCTAATTTTTTAGCGGGCAAAATAGTTTCGTCAGGATTAACCGTAGACATTTCACCGTCTTCCAATGTAGTTTCTGTGAAAGGATGTCCTCCTCCTTGTAATAAAAAATCAGGATTTAATATTTTTTCACCACATGCTGCCGTTAATGCTTTTAATGTGGAGATAAGATTTTCATCTTTCTTAACCACATCAATATTATTGTTATTATTATTATTACTAATATTATTGTTTATAAGATTTGAATCAATTTTCTTAAATAATTCTTGGTCATTACTTTTAGTTACATTGTGTATATCATCGTCGTCGTTATTTTTGTGATTTTCTTCCTCATCTTCGATACAATTTATAATAACTTGAGATCTTATATCGTAATCGAACTTCCCTATGGTACTAACTAATGGCTTAGCCCATCCTATATGTAAAATTGGAGTTAAACTCCCCTCTTCCCATTGACAAATTCCATCATAAAATCTTAGTAAATTAGCGAAACATTGCGAATCTCTAAGAATACTTTTCGCAGAATGACCTGAACCTTCTAATTTCATAATTTGTGGAATTGTATCATTTGCAATTTCTAAAAATTCTTTATAGATCTCTTCGTCATCACGAGAATAATTGTATAATCTTATCACATCGCCAGCGTTTGCCCATGCAGCAAAAGCTTTACGGTAGTCTTTTTTGCGTGAAAAATAGCAGCCCTGAAATGTGTATGGATACACATGATGGTTTTTATAAAAAGTTTTTGCTGATTTAATAGCTTCTTCAAACAAAAATTCACAACTTGGACGATTAGGAGTAGCTGATGCTTCTTCTAACTCTCCCAATGTTCCAAGTGCCATTGGATATTTTTTTAAGTGATTTAAATCATACAATAACCACAGTAATTGCTTTTGTAAATCTTCAACTTCTTGACATGTACTCGATAATGTAAGTGTGGGATTTATAGCTGATACTAACGCTGCCACTTCCATATATCGATTGCATACTACCGGATTACCAGAAACATATAACCATGAATGTGATTCAATACCAGTTGATACAGGTTGTCCACGTTTATCTTCAGAACCCTTTCCATGCCATGTAACCTAAAAATAATCAAACCAAATAATACGTTACTTAAACATAATTGAATTCTAATAAATGTAAGAACGTAGGATTTCTTGATTTCATTATTTTACAAAATTGTGACGCCTAGTGAAACGTTTAACACATTTTTTATTTTTAAAAGCATTTTTATGGAAGAGATGAGATTATGTAATACAAAATATTTAACCTTATTTGAACTCGAACTTTGAACTTATTTGAACTTTGAACATGAAAAATAAAGAAAACTATATTACTTGGTAAACGCGGAATAAGAAAATTTTAAAAATAAGCGTTTTACCGTAGAGAAAGGGATGAACTAATTTGTTTCATTTCAGAGGTCACGTGGAGGCAAACAGATACGCAACAAAAACTTTTTTACATTACTTAAAAATAATCGGAAAACCACATTTGAAACAATTAGAAAAATGTGTCTTAATTATCGAGTCAATAAGATTTAAAATTATGGAGATAATCGATTGTAATAGGCAGGTAGGTTTTTAGGCAAACCTGATATTCTCAGAGATATATTTAAAATTCATGTGGAATTAAAAATATTCGAATCGAAAGCTTGCTGCCAGGACAAAGCAAAAAATCATTGTGATCTCGGTTGAAAAATTCATGAATTTTAAAAGAAAATCAAACTTTAATTGTCATACGTAACATACACGCTACATTTGATAAAACTATTGATTTGCTATGGCACACGAGACTTCAATACATAAGCTATCGTTGAGCCATAACGGAAAAGGATAGCAAACATAATGAAATATTGAATCTAGAGGAGAGGTCAAGTAGCAAATCCTCATCTCGCAACAATAACCGAAGCTAGAGGATAAATTCATAACAACATGTTTAAAATTCAATACCCTAAAAATTTTAAACATCTGAAGAAAATGTTTAGGCTGAAAATTTCGGTATGAACAGGAAAAATGTAAGATCTGTGAAGATTTCAAAAAATTTATATAGAAATTTCGGAAATACTAAATTGTTAAAATCAAAGTTGAATTATGTTTTCAAAATTTATGCAAAACAGCATCAAAATACTGATTTCATTTCTCACCATTTCAACATCTTTAAAATCATAACAAATCACAACTTGTCTTCGTTAAATGTAGAATGAAATACAAAACAAAATTGACTGTGGTCAATTTTTGTTGTACCGTATAGGCACCATGCCAACAAGTGTCCCTCACCTGTACTAATTTCATCAATTCACTTAATTTTATGGCTAAGTTTCACTTGAAGTATGAAGGGGGGTGTGTTAAATATTGAATTTCCTCGCGCTACACCCTGGATTACGCTAAAAGTCTATTCAAACTTGGTAGCCAAATATTTCATTTCGAACTCTTGGATGATACAAAAAAAAAAAAACATGAGCTAAAATCAAAATGACAATAACAACGGTGCTTCTCAGCACCATAAGACAAAAAATATTGGACCCTCAGTCCGTATTTTGCATTTGAACATTGAAGACATAAGAAAGTCAAAAACCGAACATTTAGAGTATTAAAATATTTCGACATCGATGTTGTAATTCTGCAAGAAACGCATGCAGCAGATGAAGCACAACTTACCTCTAGAGGAAACGTTGTTGGTCACAAATTAATTAGTGCTATTTTCCATCAAGCATATGGATCTGCCACGTATGCTAAGTCAGAAATCATGAACTGCACCCATGTACTTACACAGACGGAAAACGATATTCATCTTTTTGTTGTTGGACATGAAGATTGTAAACGTAACAAGCCTCCTAATACAGGATGGTCAGTTGCTACTCTACCATTATTTCACCACCCAGCAATATATACTGGTGACATCAATAGCCATCACACCCAGTGGTCCTACTCAAACAACAATCCCAATGGCATACAACTGACTGATTGGGCGGATGGTAACAACATGTACCTGGTATATGATGCGAAAAACATGAAAACCTTTAGATCTGCTAGATGGCGACGTGATTACAATCCTGACCTGTGTTTTTCTACAAAAAACGAACAACGTAACCCTATTTAAATATCTAGGGTTGTCTTACAAGGTTTTCACGCTCTCAACATCGTCCAGTAATTCTTAAGGTAGGAATCCAAATCCCACTCGTTAGCTCTACTCCTCAACCTAGATGGAGTTTTAACAAAGCTGACTGGAATAAATATAGCTCGGAGTTGGATGCAGTGATTCTCTGGATCCCACCCATTCCTAAAAATTATGATAGGTTCGTTGGAGATGATGGCATCTCAACTGCAAAGAAATGCATCCCAAGAGGCTTCCGTGACGAATACATTCCTGGCTGGAGTAGAGAGAACGATAAATTATATGAGGAGTACATTAGTAGTGGTGAGGCAGACATGGCTGATGACTTAATTTACTCACTGGACGCCGCGAGGAAGCAAAAGTGGATTAGCGCTGTTGAAAACATTGATTTTCCCATTCAAGCAGGGAAGCTTGGAGTCTCCTTCGAAAACTGGGTGGCTCAAACTCCATCACTCGTGCTAACAATGAAATAAATCCAGTGGACATTGCAAATCATATCGTAAACATGTCTCGTTCTTCTATTAATCGCCTTCATATGAGAACAATTAAACGTAAATTAAGAGAAATGAAGCGCAATTGCTGGTTACCATCGAAGTATGCGGGAAAAAATGTAAGGAATGCGGGAAAAAATGTAAAACAATGGCTAACTAAATTTTTCTCGATTATTATTATTTTATTATTATTCTCTTCCAAAACATTTTAAGACTACGAAAGTGTAGCGATACTCAAGCCAGGTAAACCATCTCATGAACCAGGAAGCTATCGTCCAATCGCACTTTTGAACACCTGCTACAAATTGCTAGAACAACCCATATACAACTGTATCGCACCGATATGACCAGATCCCAGCCGAACAAGCTGGTTTCCGTCCCAATCGCAGTTGCACTGACCAACTGCTCGCTTTAACATCCTATATCGAAGCTAGGTATCAAAACCAATTAAAAACAGGTGCAGTATTCATCGATCTCACTGCAGCATATGACAGTCTGGCGAATTGGGACTATATATAAGCTGTTCAATGCAATGTCTTGTAGCACCATCTCATGTTTAATTAACAACATGCTGAGTAATCGTTTATTCAAAGTTCATCTAAATAATTCCTGTAGTAGGTCCAAAATGCTTAATAATGGTTTGCCACAGGGTTCCGTCCTGGCACCATTACTTTTTAATTTGTACATCCATGGCATTCCTGACACAACATCAAAGAAATTTGGGCACGCTGATGATTGGACCCTGGCCACTCAAAACAAAGACATGGGTGTCTTGGAAGATTTGCTCTCAACTGACATGGCGATAATGAGTGACTATTTTCGAACGTGGAGCTTATTTCCTAATCTAAGTAAAACCGAGATTTCTTGTTTCCACTTAAACAACAAACTGGCAAAACACAAACTATCAGTGTTATTTAACGGCACTGTCATCAAATACAATCAGCAGCCGAAGTACCTCGGCATTATGGTCGTTAACTGGACTTGGCACTTTGACGCAGTGATGGGGCTCAGTAGACTCAGTGATCTTAGGAGCTACAACGGTAGGGTCACCCATGCCGTTAGGTCCTCGGTGAGAATCGAAGCCAAGATCAAGTCCAAAACCCAAAGCTAAGGTGAGACACGTACGCCGAAAGCTTAGCATGGTCAAGGGGGTGCTTGATTATTAGTACGGAACTCTGGATACCGGGCGCCCTCCAGTTTCAATAGCCTTACCACAGCACAGGGCTCTGTTGTGGCTGACCAATGTACCTCCCTACTTACTCCATAAATATTGTATGGAAAACTATAAAGTTTTAGATGAGAGCGTTGCTTCTCCAAACGCATCACATAAACCAACAACAAAACTGTGCACCATGTCCTACTCTAGGATCATGCCTGATTTATCAGCTTATTCTAAACCAGACAGCACACATGCCATGTCTGACTAGGATCATGCCTGATTTATCAGCTTATCCTAATTCGGATAGTACACACACCATGTCTGACTCTATGGTAATGTCTGATTCACCAGCTTACTCTAACTCAGACAGAAGACCTGTACGATATAGACTAAAATCTCTAGTACCTAAATTAAGTTGCGTTCAGATTAATCTGCACAGATCAGAAATGGCCTCAGTTAATTTGAACCGGTTAATTGAACAGGATGCTCACGATCTTGCATTTATACAGGAGCCGTGGGCAGACAGCAAAAGAATAAAAGGTCTATCGTCAAACAAAAATACAAAACTGATCTATTTCTCAGATGTGGAAAGACCGCGAACCGCGATTCTCTTCAACAAACATCTGAAAATATTTCCGTTGAATGAATTTATCTGTAGAGATCTTACAACGGTCCAGATAGAAATTCATCTTCCTCAAGGTGGATTTCGTAAATTCATTTTAGCTTCTGCATACTTCCCGGGGGATGAGGACGAGACACCACCAGAAGTGGTAGAGAAACTCATCAAGTATTGCAACAATAACCACTATAACCTCATAATAGCGTGTGATGCTAACGCTCATCACACCGTGTGGGGAAGTAGCAACATTAACACAAAAGGCGAGCGTCTGCTTCAATTTTTGTATACAAACAATATGTTTATTGCAAACAAAGGTAGTGAGCCTACCTTTAGAAACGCAATCAGAGGCGAGGTCCTTGACCTTACTTTAACTAACATAAACGCTACTAACCATATTAAGAACTGGCATGTTTCGAAGGAAGCTTCTATGTCTGATCATGCTTATATATGTTTCAACATAGAACACTACCCGAAGAGCATCCAGTACTTTAGAAACCCAAGAAAAACCAACTGGGAACTTTACACAACATATCTTCATGATAATGTAAATAGTTGCAGCAGTATCAACTCTACATTTGAGCTTGACTCTGCAGCAAATAATTTACAAGAAATTATCACTGAAGCATACAACCTTAATACTCCAATAACTCAATCCAAAAGATGCAGAGATGTACCTTGGTGGAATGGTAACTTGGAGAGGAAAAGGAATAAAGTTCGCAAGCTCTTTAACAGAGCAAAAACAACAAATAATTGGACAGAGTACCGAGTAGCTCTAACCAATTATAATAAAGAACTCAGACAATCAAAAAGAAATAGCTGGAAAGAGCTCTGCAATACGATAGATAATCTGCCTGCTGCAGCTCGACTCCAAAAATTGATGTCGTCTGATCACACAAACCCTCTAGGCTCAATCTGCAAACCAAGTGGTACGTATACCACCAGCTGTATTGAGACACTAGATACTTTACTTCAAACCCACTTTCCAGGCTCAATAGAATGGAGCACGGAAGATAATGCCAACGAAGACGTACGTCTTCTAGATCCTGCAACTAAAAGTAATGCAGATCATTTAACCAACACAATTTTCACCCCCAACAAAGCGAGATGGGCTATAGAATCCTTCGGTCCGTATAAATCTCCAGGAGGTGATGGAATTTTTCCGGTATTTCTGCAAAAGGGTCTAACAATCATTCTTCCATACCTCATGCGTTTGTTCAAAGCAAGCTTTCGCCTTGCTTACATTCCTCAGATATGGCGAGAAACCAGAGTTGTTTTTATACCTAAGCCAGGAAAAAAACCAAATGAAGCCAAATCATACAGACCCATAAGTCTTACATCTTTTCTATTAAAAACAATGGAAAAGATGTTGGATTATCACATCCGTCATGTATGTCTGAAACAAAACCCTCTCAACTCTAGCCAGCACGCCTATCAGACTGGGAAATCTACTGAAACGGCGTTGCACAAAATGGTGAAAGAAATTGAGAGCACTCTAAACTATAAGGAGGCACTTGTTTGTACATTTATGGACATACAAGGAGCCTTTGACAATGTCCACTTCAATGCTATCATTGAAATGGCCAGAAAGAAAAATATAAACCCGCTTATCATTGCGTGGATTATCAAGATGCTACAGAGTCGGAAGATAACGGCTACACTAGGTGATTATTCAGTGACTGTTACTGCATCTAGAGGCTGCCCGAAGGGGGCGTGCTCTCACCGCTGCTTTGGCTAATGGTGGCTGATGATCTTCTCACAAAGCTAAATGATTCCGGCTTCAACACTGTAGGCTATGCCGACGACTTGGCAGTCATGGTTAGAGAGAAACATGACTCCATTGTCGCTGGTCGAACCCAGACAGCTCTTAATATTGTATCAAAGTGGTGCAACAGATTAGGACTGTCGATCAACCCACAAAAAACAAGCATTGTCGTTTTCACAAACACGAGAAACTTCAATTTCGTTTCTCCTGTTCTAAACGGCGATCCAATACAAACATCAAAAGAGGTTAGATATTTAGGTGTGATCCTGGATAGCAAACTAACTTGGAACCCACACCTGAAATATATCTCTGATAAGGCAAACAAAGTTTTCTTCACATGCAGAAACCTGTTTGGGAAAACATGGGGTCTTAGCCCAAAAATGATACTTTGGTTGCACCAAAGTATTATAAAACCAATTCTAACATATGCAGCTTTAGTTTGGTGGCCTAAAACGCGCCAAATAACTGCTCAAAATATGTTTACAAAAATACAAAGGCTTGTGTGTCTTAGTGCCACAGGTGCTTTCAAAACCACGCCAACGTCAGCAATGGAGATTCTTCTAAAGCTTTCTCCATTGCACCTACATGTTAAATCTGTAGCGGTGTTGAGCGTTCATAGACTGCAGCTCACAGAAGGGTTTAAGCCGGGTAATCTAACTGGACACCTTAAAATCCTTTCTGAATTACAAGCTGAACCGCATACATACCATATTTCGGATTGTATGCCAAAAACAATAGATTTAGATAGGCACTTTGATGTCAAGATATTGGCCAGAGATCTTATTAAAAACTACATACGGTCACTGCCACATAACGCCAGCATCTGGTACACAGATGGTTCTCGAACCAACATGGGCACGGGAGCAGGAGTGTTTGGTCCTAGAACAAAACAAACGGTTGCTTTAGGCACCACAACAACCATATTTCAAGCCGAAATTTTTGCCATTAGCAGTTGCGCTTTGCTATGCGCTGAAAGAAAATACCAAAATATTGAAATATATATTATCTCTGACAGCCAAGCAGCACTCTTGGCACTAAAATCTACGCGTTTTGATTCAAAACTGGTATGGGAATGCTACCAAAATCTATTAAAAATCTCATGCAATAACACAGTAACACTTGTGTGGGCACCTAGCCACACAGGAATACAAGGAAATGCTATCGCTGACGCTTTAGCAAAGCAAGCTGCTAATAAAAAATTTGTTGGACCGGAACCATGCTTTGGAATGGCCAAGAGTTCGCTCAAAAGCACAATCCAAACAATGGAACAAGAACAAAATGCTAAATTATGGAAAAGCAGAGAGGGACTAGTACACTCCAAGAAGTTTCTAGGTAACCTTCCTGTTTCACCCTTAAAAACAATCGACTTAAACAGAGAGTCTCTAAGAATTTTAACGTGGTGCGTTACTGGACATGGTCCTTTAAACCACCATCTTAACAAAATAGGCCTTGTTGTTTCCGACAGGTGCAGATTCTGCTACTCGGATGCGGAAACGATGGAACACGTCATCTGCAGCTGTCCTGAACTCTCTGGGCACAGATACAACCAACTTGGTCATAGAAGACTAACACTTCCATTACCACAAAACGTCACTCCAATTGAGCTAATTAATTTTATTAAAAGTCTCAACTTGGATGACAGAATACAACCAGTAACGGCACAGACGACGACTGACTAATAACAAAATCAGGGTAAGCACAATAGACCTTCAGGTCGCAGTGCTACTTGAACTGTAAGTCTCAAGGCCCTCCAATAAAAAAAAAACCTCGGCATTACTTTCGATAGAACTCTTTCTTTTAAACTCCACCTAGAGAATACGAAAAACTTAAAACGAGGAACAATACATTGCACAAACTGGCAGGCTCGACATGGGGTGCTACTCCAGCCACCCTCCGCACAACTACTTCTCAAGATGGACGGGTCTACGCCCCAGAAGTACTCGGAACCCAGTTCCGACCAAGGACCATCACAAAAATTTCGACGAAAGCTGCTACTACGACGCTCCATTTGTTGGATAAAGAAGCAGTTGTCACTGGCCTCACTGCTTCAGATCCTCCTCGTCATGGCCGTCATTAAAAGAAATCCTGGACCAAATAAAATATGGCCTTGTGCAATATGCAAAAACATTTTAAGGGCAAACACTACATCCATCCAGTGTAATAGCTATAAAGAATGGTGTCCTCTCAAGAACTGCTCAGGCCTTGCAACACATAAGCAATGGACCAAAAACTACATAGCGCCATGTTGCTATGCATCAAGTCAACATATAGATACGAGCCCGCAACAGAACACAATGCGAATGAGCACACATCCGTCAACCCCAAGTGATGTGAAAATAATGCAGCTAAATTGTAACGGTCTCTTAAACAAAATCGATGATATCATCAACATATGTATAAAACAATATTCTAGTGGCGGTTTTACAAGAAACCAAATTAAGATCTAAGATAGATAGATCTAAGATTAGTGATAGTATCTGTGATTATAGAATTATAAGACTGGATAGAGGGAAGGACAAAGGTGGTGGCCTTGCCTTTATCATACACAAAACCATTATCTACCGTACAACCACATTACCAGCAGTACCGGGAACTGATAAACACCTAGAACAACTAGGTATTACAATAAAATCCGGAAATACGGAGATAAATCTAGTCAATATTTATATTCCACCAGTAAGCAGCTGTGATATAGTTTATGAACCGTCCATAGAACATTTATTTTACACCAAAGACTGTCTAATTCTCGGAGATATGAATGCTCACCACGATCTATGGCACTCACACTTGAACACTGACTCAAGAGGTGAAAATATTGCTGATCAAATTGACGGCTCCAACTTTGGAGTCCTAAATGAACCACAACCAACAAGAGTAACAAACAACTCATACTCGTCTCCAGATGTTTCACTTGCCAGCATGTCACTAATACCAATCGCTGAATGGAGAACTGAAATTGCATTGGGATCAGACCATGTGCCCATCATAATCACCTTAAGCCGTTCCTTAAACGAAATGAAATCCGAGAAGAAGACTTACATTAATTTTAACAAAGCAGACTGGGATAATTTTACCAATTTTACTGAATTAGAATTCAGTAAGCAAATTTTACCAATTGACGCCCTCTCTGGGGAAAGAAAATTCAGAGAAATTTTTAACAAAGCCAGATCTCGCTTCATTCCAGCCGGCAGAATACAAAATATTAAACCAAACTTCCCACAAGAAGCTTGTGTACTTTCCTCCCAAAGAGATGACATCCGTAAGGCAGATCCAACTGATTCTAGAATTCCGGGCCTGAACAAGCAGATAAATAAACTAGTAATGGAACATAAATGCAACAAATGGAAAGATTTAGTGAGTAAGTCAAACTTTGGCATAAATAAAAGTCTGTGGAAGGTGATAAAGGGTTTAACACATCCGCGTCAAACGCATAATAACTGCATGATCTCCTTCGATGATATCCCAATCGAAAACCATAGAAAATGCGCAACAAATTTCAACACGCAGTTTACAGAAAAGCAAACTAAACATGAAAAAGAAACTAGGTCAGTATTAAGACATATGCGCAAACTTAATACTGAAAATTTCGAGGGTATCATATTTTCCGAAGAAGATGTTGGAAACGCAATAAAGAAATCCAAACCATCTAAAGCTATTGGACCAGATGGCATCTCAGCCATCATGCTAAAACACATTGGACCCAAAGAGTTGAACTTTCTCACTACCATACTCAACATACCTCTAAATACGCTCCAGATACCAAATATCTGGAAAACTGCTAGAATAAGTCCCATTTTGAAACCTGGCAAGCCTGAAGAAAAGGGAGAATCCTATAGACCGATCTCTATCCTCTCATCGGTTGTAAAATTGGATCTTGCAAATTGGCGTCACATCAGCATGGCTTTAGGAAAGACCACAGTACAACCACCGCGCTTCATAGAATCCAAAACCAAATCAGCGATGGTCTAAACCAAAAACAACCCTATGTTAGAATAATTTTAGTTGCACTTGACCTGTCAAAAGCTTTCGACACAGTGTCACATGCTGCACTACTGAACGACATATTCAACATCAATCTGCCAGGTCTAATAAAGCGCAGGTTGTGCAACTATCTAAGAGGTCGCCAAACATACGTTGAGGTCGCCAAACATACGTTGAGTTCCGTAACTCTAGATCTAAGATGAGGGTGCTCAGACAAGGAGTTCCACAAGGTGGAGTTCTCTCGCCTTCATTATTCAACCTTTACTTAAGTAGTTTACCGGCACCATCGGAAGGAATAACTATCACGTCATATGCAGACGACTGCACGGTGCTTGCAACAGGAAACAACCTGGAACAACTCACCAATGTCCTAAACACCTACCTCAACACCTTGAATGAATGGTTTAAAACCAAAAAATTGAAATTTTCCACTGAAAAGTCCCCTTCCTTCCACACTTTTCACCACATGGACGAAGGAGGTAAATACAACACTCAATATCTGCATTGACAACATACTAATTCCTACTGTGAAAAATCAAAAACTGCTGGGGTAACATTCGATCCACTACTTAAATTCAACGCTCATGCTAAACAAGTAAATACAGATTGCACAGAACGCAGCCTTGCGTACAGCAACCGGATGTCACTTGATGGCCCACCGAGATCACATACACGAGGAATATAACACATTGCCGGTCCGTGAGCACAACGAAATGCTTACCAAACAATATCTTTGGTCTTGTCGTGAAGAGCAGCATCTCTGCAATGACACCTTATCCATGACAACACCACCTAGAGACATAAGAAGGACTGCGAAATGCTTCCTACAATATGTTAAAAACAATCAAGACATAGATAACATCGACGAGCCTACGTATAAGAGGGTGTTGAAAAATTTACATACCAAAGCCGTTGAAGACACAATAAAGAACTACGCCCCGAAACGAGTTCTTAATAGCAAACCACCACAAGTCGCTGCCGAAGAGGTAAAACTGCGACGCAGCACCAGATTCCAGAACCATCCTAGCGCAGTTAAGATCCGGTTGGTCACGTATCTTAAATAACTACATTAGTAGAATTGACCAGGGAATTGTTGACCTCACATTGTTCCATATGTGGGGGCTCGCCAGATGATGCTAACCACCTTTTCAATTGTCCAGAGAAACCAACCGACCTGACGAGGAAGTTCTGTGGTACCGCTCAAGGGCAGTAGCAGAGTTTCTGAATCTGGACTTGGAGCCGAAAGAATAGCACCACAACTCGTCGCTACAACAACAACAACATAAATCCTATAACATTAAAAAATATTTCATGATAGGATGGAGGAATATAAAACAAGGCAGTGTCAGGTCTTTCATTCCTGCAAATGAAAGTTAAAAAATACAAATCAAAACTAGACTGTAGGAGTGACCTATTCAAGAACTTTATCTCGAAGGTGACAGTGTGTGATCCTCTCTACGGAGTCGTTCCTATTCCAGTTTAGTATGTATTGACGATTAAGCAGATCAGTGTGGTTTCACTGGTAGTATTCTGGTCTCCATGTGATAGTGGTGTTGGTGTGAAATTATGTGCCAGTTGCGACGCGCACGCATCAGCTTGTGTTGTTTGTTTCTTCCATGGTGTATGATTAAGCTGTGGTTATCAGGTAGGTGTCGCATGCCGCATAATTGGGCGGCCAGCGGCTTTGCATGCGGTGGTGATAGTTTCTTGATCCTTTTCCCAGTCTAATCAGCCCGACTTTACAGTTTACTACAGATCTGTTTGATTTCGTGTCTTTTGATCCAGACTTTTCTGTATTACGTCTGTAATTATTTAAAATGAAACCATATTGGTGAGTAACTGGGATGATGTTTCTGCTGTGTTGAACTTGTAAGCGATACTATCAGTTCAGCAATACTTGAGAGTAAGGAAATCAGTCTTTATGATTTGGATTGATCGACAGGGACTCGCGAATGGGGACTACATTCCACATTATTCAGCAAAATGGGTGACAAACCATTTGGGCAATAGCTTTGGCGATCTTAACGTATACTTGAATGCTCGACTGATATCATAGCTGTAAATTTTGTGGAGTCGTCTAGAGTTAAATTGTGTATTCGTAATGGTATGCCATTCGGCTTTGGTGCTTGTATTAAAATTGAACTGTTGTAGTTGTTTCTCCCACTTTGCGCTTATATATTCGTTTCCTAAATTTTATATTTGGGTTGATCTTTTTTTTGATTCGAAAATTTCTTATATCTGTGTGAGACAGTGCATCGCTCGCTTATGAAAATTGTTGTTGTTTTAGCAACGAGATGTGGTGATATTCTTTCGTCTCAAAGTCCAGATTCAGGAACTCTGCTACTGCCCTTGGGCGGTACCACAGATCTTCCTTCGTCATGTCGGTTGGTTTCTCTGGACAATTGAAAAGGTGGTTAGCATCATGTGGCGTGCCCTCACATGTGGGACACTTGTCAACAATTTCCTGGTCAATTCTACTCATGTAGTTCTTTAAGATGCGTGACCAACCGGATCTTAACTGCGCTGTGATGGTTCTGGTGCGGCGTGGTAGTTTTACCTCTTCGGCAGCGACTTGTGGTGGCTTGTTGTTAAGAACTCGATTCGGGACGTAGTTCTTTATTGTGTCTTTAACAGCTTTGCTATGTATATTTTTTATCCCCTTCTTATACTTAGGCTCGTCGATGTTACCGATGACTTGATTGTTTTTAACATCTTGTAGGAAGCAGTCCTTATGTCTCTAGGTGGTGTTGTCATGTATAAGGCATCATTGCAGGGATGTTGCTCTTTATGACTACCTTTTCAAGACGCCCCGGAAGTACTCGGAAGTTCCGACCAAGGACCATCACAAAAATTTCGACGAAAGGTGCTACTTCGTCTTATGACAGTCGCACTGCTTGGGTCTGATCGGCGGAAAGCTGACTGACGAAATGAAAAAACACTCCTTTGTCTTAGATATTTGAAATTGTATCGTCATTCTAGCTCAGTTGCTTAATCACTAGCCTTGTAACAAAAACATGCAGAGTTCGATTATCGTCGAAGGCCACTTTCTCTGTACATTGTTCCAAACATGTTTCCAGACCGAGTCCTTAATTAATCGTTGTGAATGCATAGTAAAATAATTCTGTCAACATGGTATCTGGGGATATTCCGTTAAGGTCTTAGATTATAAATAAATATAAAGAGAACATAACTTTAAAATTGTATGAAGAGACATAAAAAATGGTGATTGCTGATATGTCATATTTACTTTAAATTTTCGCCATTTTCATTTGTTTTTATTTACAATCACAAATATTTTTATTAAATTATAAATTAAAAATAGTGGCATACGCAGGGGGCTAGAAGAGGTTCGAACCCCTCCCATGTTACCGCATGGAGGGATCAGTTTTTATTGTTTTGAAAATTTTTATTTTTGATCTACGGGTGTGACAACCCCGCGTACTCCAGTCCCTGCTATTGACATACGAGTTAACGTGAGATATCACATACCACTGGCAATAGCAGTGAGATATCACTAGCCAAGGTGACATCTTAGGGGTGGTGGCGGATGAACTGTATTCAGTCAACGGTAGCACCCTCAATCTTAGCTGTGAAATAATCCTTGATGATGAGACGCTATTGCTTCCTTGAGGAAACGAGCCTTCATATAACTATGTGTGGACTTTAATCTTCAAGAAAGACGGTGCGTCACGGGATCAAGGAATATGCAACCGGCTGGAATATTGGCAACTACATTTTTGTTTTGTTTCAGCAAATTTTTGTAAAAATTTGCTATTTACCTTTTAATTTACTTTTATTTTCTCTATTCTATCATAAAATATTGGCCTATGTCATATTTTGTCAGTGATAGGATTTTTTGTTTAGTTATCCATTCTTTAACAAAAAATTTAAAAAAACAAAAAAAGAAAGATTTACGTCCATCAACACCTCTGAACGTATGTTGTTGTGGGACCTTGGTCTTAAAAGGTTTTTATGTGTTATTGTGACACATATTGTAATTCCTACTACACAACACATTTTATTAAAAAAAAAAAAAAAAAAAAATGTTGCTGTCATCGAATGGTAAAAAAATTATTTTAATATACGCTTTACATTGAATTTACATTTATATGATGAAACAAAAAAATGATGAAACTTAAAACCACTTGGAGGTTTCAGAAAAAAATTAAACTTATCTGAATCCGAAAATTCGGCACCAAATAGTTAGTGCCTGCAACAAAAAATTGTTCGCTTAATTGTTGCAAAATTAAATTTTGCAAAATTCTTTTCTGTTATGAATGATGATACTAGTGACATAGCTAGCATAGACCAGTTTTAATTGTGTTGCCGATATATTGAAGCGTACACATCTACTAACATAAGATAGAGATGACGTTCTGCAGTTTATACCCGTTACTGGCAAGAGTCTTGCAAATATTTTCATGGACACTATTAGCAATTTGGGAGCTGGTTCGCAATTCATGGTTGGTTAGGGCTTAGGGAATGAGTGGTTGTTTTCAGAGGGCACAAAAAGGCTGCGTATGTTCATTGTGCATCTCATAGTCTTAAGTTTAATATCAGTTTTTGTCGAATTTGTAATATTTTTAAATTTAGATCTAAGGGTATGACAACCACGCGTAGTTCGTGCTATTCACAAGTGACATGAATTAACGTTAGATATCACATAATACTGGCAATAGCAGTGAGATATTGCAAGCATTGCTAGGAGTGTACTTGATGATGGCACGCTATTGCTTGCTTAAGAATCGAGTCTTCATTTTACTCTATCTGGGTTTTAATTATTGAGGAAGACAGCGTCACGAGATCAAGAAATATCCTATACCAGGTCCACAACTGTTACAGTAATGGTCCATTACTGGCGACCATTAATGTAACAATGACTGAGTATTGGCAACCATGAATCGGCCATTGACATAATATTACTGGATGATAACATCGGACAATAAATGGCTGCTATTCATGGCCAGAGAAAAAAAAGCAATAGTCCATACAAGGTTATGCAGTTGGCCCAGTAACAAATCAATAATGATGAAGAGTATTGCAGCACTGGGTTATTAAAAAATATAAAATATTATCATATCTTTAAATATAGGTAAATTAAATACAAAATAATTAAAATAAAATAAAAATATCCAAGGAAAAAAAATTTAATACTTATGCCAACCTTAACATTATTGTTATAGTCTTTCAGTCGGGATGCGATAACTAAACCGAAGGTGAAATTTTTCAAAGTATACATTTCTAAAAAAGATATTAATCTAGTGAATTTGAACCAAATAACATTTGAGCAAATGAAATAGAACTCAGATCAGGATAAATAAGACAGACCCTAATAGGGAAATTATATATAATTTCTGATATGGGCCGAATGTGAATACCATATTACGGCTCGGATAATAATAGAGCATGCCTGACTAAAATGTTAGTCGGGAAGTAGTTACCATTCATAGTAATAACCGTGTACTAGCAAACATGACTGGACAAGTAATATTATTTTACTGAATAATAACTTCATTTGTGCGAATCGTTGTTGTTGTTGCGCCCTCACATGCGGGACACTTATTAACAATTATCATATGTTTAAACACTGTGCGAATAGTGATGATAAATGGTTTTAGGTTACCGACCAGAGACAAAACCCAACATTATCTCATTAATGGAAATTAGATTCTGGCGAAGCAGTAATTATATTAAAAAATGTAAATACACTATTTGTAGCATGTTAAATTTAAAACAACAAAAACATAACCAATACATTTATCTGTGTTAAGCTTTACGAAACACCAATTTATTCATTTAGTAGAGCTTTTTTATAATTTTTAGCCCATTAATGGGCCAATGTTTGACCATTTTAAGTAAACTGTACAGGTTATTTTCTATGAACCGTAGATCGTCCGATTCATGGTTCTACTCATGGTTCAATAACAATAGCCAAGAACTGTTAATCATTAATAGGGAATTGTTTGTCTATATTTCAAAGTCTGGCAAACTTTGAAACCTTTTTAAATATAAGAAAACATAAAAAAAATTAAATTTTTTATCTAACCCCATCCCCTCCCAAACATCGATCTTGCGTACGCCACTGATTAAAAACAATTAAATAATTTAAAACGAAAAAAAGATTAAATTTTTTCTTCATAGGTGTGCTAATTTTTATAAAATACATGAAAATAATTACGAGAGTAATTTAAATTTATTGTGTTATTGCCAGTGATTATTTAAATCAAAGATTTTATAATGAACAAGCAATATTTTTAACGACACGAAGGAATATTTAAATTATGTAAATATTTTCAAATTATATTATGAAAACTTGCTGCAAAACTTTTTTCATTATGGACAAATTTATTTTTCATTGATAAAATATCAAAAATTATATGTTCTGTTATAATGAAAGCCAAAACGTCATTTTAATTATTTCTTTTTATACAGTCGCAAGGAGGGAGAATCTATTATTTTTTTGTGGTGGGTTTTTTTTCTCATAGATTTAAAAAACCTCTAACTCCATATTCTTTACGCAGATGTTCCCCAAGGATCCGTTCTTACGCCCACCCTGTTCTTCATTTTCATAATGGCAGCCCTCATCATCAAACTCAAAAATGTCAAATCATCATATATCGATAGAATCCCCGCAGAACTAACTAAAAACTTGCTCGACTCATCCCGTTCGCCAAATCTATTATTGATGACTATCTGTGTGGTTTTCGTCCCAACCGCAGATCTGTTTTACATTAAATGATAATTCTGGAAAAATGTTTGGAGTACAACATCAGCATTCACCAGTATCTTCCACGACAACATTTGGTCCGCACTCATATGCTTTGGTAACCCAGCGAAATTTTTTTCTCTGAGTAAACTCACAACATTGAAATCAAATTCTAGAATTATAATCGAAGGGTCAGTTTCTGACCCTTTAGAGATAACAGCAAGTGATCAACAATGTGATGCACTCGCGCCCGTACTATTTAGTGAGTACGCGATAGGAAAAAGCCAAATGGAGACACAAAACTGCATCTGTAACAAATCTAGTCAATTTCTTATTATGCACATGATATTGCTCTACTCGGACGTCAGGTAGACCAACGTAGCCACTTTTAACAACAAAAGCATTAATTCGCACTAACCTTTACAAAAGCTTGACAAACTTCCACCGATTGTCAAATGTTATCAACATGCGAGAGGAATATCATACGAACAATTTATGGTCTATGTAAAGTCACTTAAAATCAATATAGAATCTGAACAAATCATGAAATCAGACAACTACTTGGAAACTGCGATGTAATCGGATTCATTAAATTCAACTATATTAAATGATTTAGTTCATGTAGAGAAGAATGATAAAAATTAGGAAGAATGATAAAGATTTCCAAGAACAACCAGCTTGTTCGGCGGACAGGAAAACCCAAACAACGCCGGCTTGATGATATTATCCAAAGACGTTCTTGGGGTCTAGTATAGGAATGAGATGAATGGAATCTGATTGCAGACGGCAAAATCATTCCGTGGGATCTACACGCCAAAGGGAAAGAGGTTTCTCATTATAACTGAATGGTAGACTTTTTTAGCAATTATTCCATACATTTTGCTCAATTATCTATCGTTTTACAGTCAGCAAAAACTCAAACAAAACCAAATCGAAAGATAAATGCCGAGTCAAAGGCACAGATGAAGAATTCATTTTTATTTATTTTACCGGCAACCTTTTGGAAATTTGTTTTTATATCAAATAACAGAATATGGAAAACCAATCTAAATCAAAACTAAATTTCGAATTACAGCCCAAATGATGTAAGTATTAAAAGCCCTATTCACACTTTTATAATCTTCATTAGGACTAGAAAATAATTCTAAAACGTTCCAGTGTGAAAGTACAAAAGAATTACCAAAGTACCAGACAAAAAAAAACAGGTAGAAAAAATTAACTGTTTTTCTACTTGTTATTATGGAGTAACCAATATCTTTAGATCCAAATTAGGAGTAAATAAAAATTGAGTTTAATTGCGACAATGTAGGCTATTTCCCGTATAATAACAAGTGATTCATTCAAATAAATGCGGAATTTGATATCTTTAATTCGTCCTTCAGATTCGACGGCAAAATTATGCACAATTAACGGACAAGTATTCTGGAAAATACTTTACTGCACAAGAATTTCTGACAATATTTTGAAATTCATTTAAAAAATAAACAAAATAAATGCGTTAACATCATTATTTTTGCATAATATAAAAATCTACGCACATTAATATGCGTAGTTGTAAATCAACAATTTTTTCCATAAACAAATTGTACCGGTAGATTTCGAAAGAACATTATTAAAACAAAACTAAACTTACCAAATATTCAATTTAAACGTGCTTGAAGTTTATTTACATAAAATGATTTCAAAATTCAAAACAAATAAATATTTTCCCAATTAGAATGATTACGAACGATTAAAAAATCAAATAAGATTCATACAAGAAAATACTAACCTCAATTGTTTCATCGCCATTTTTGCCGAAAACAACCCATACATGGTCTTCCGACATAGCCAAATGTGCATCATTGTATCCCAATAGTTGACATCCAGCAACAACAGCAAATGCAACACCAAAACAATCCAATTTATTTCCTGTTAGATAACTATATAAACTTTGTAAATGTGCGCGATCTTTATAGGAACTTCGCGCCAAAGAATTCCATATAACATCGGAAATTTTTTTGATTATTTCACGCGTAGCATATGTTTGTGAAGTTTTATTATTTTTATTATGTTTTATATCACTTGATGCAAGAAGGGATTGAAACTTTTTATATAATGTTTCTATTGCATCATATTGCACAATTGGAAAATTGCTAAAAACCTCATCCTGTGCTCCAGTCGTAGTTTGTTGAGGTGTTGAATCCAGTAAAATTCGGCTTGATGTTAATGTATTTTCAAATATACCGCATACAATTGACAATAATGTCAAATCTGGTTCATGATCATTTTCGATATGTTTACGAAATAAATTTATAACATCTGATATATTTTTTAAAGGAAATAATTTTTGATTTTCTTGACGGAATGCCGCCATCGTATTCACTTTTCTTTTATTCTTTTTATACTACGATCTTCTTTTAATTTTTTATGACACTTCACTTCACATAAAAAAAAGACAAGACACAACATAACCTTGAGAATTTTGACATTATGCTGCGTTTATTTCAGTTGCAGATTTTTTTTTCGATAAAATGTCGACTAATTTTCGAAATCTTTTTTTCATTATTTCATATATTTTCCTATTTTAAACAATTTTAATGATATTAAAACTAAAAAAACTAGTTAACTAAGTAAAAACTAGTTTTATAAACTAAAACATTTATTTATAATAGCTGTCATTTCGTTTTTAATATAATATTTAAAAAATATCAGTAATTCAAATTGAGCAAATCTATAAATGAAATTATTGGGCTACACTTTTTCGAAATGGTTTCGAATTAATTTTGACTTTTGATTTGGAAATGTAAACAAACCTATGTTATTTTTGAAATGAGTAAAGAAATAATTGATATAAAAGAAAAAAATATTATTGATTGTAATCAAGGTGCTGTAAGGGCTGTAAGGTATAATGGTAATATTATTTAATATTTTATTTATAGTCGTTTTGAAATCTTTGTTTTAAATTCATAGTTGATGGAAGCTATGTTCTTACTTGTGGATCAGATAAAAAAGTAAAATTATGGAATCCTAAAACAGGATTGTTGCTGAAGACATATGGAGGTCATGCTCATGAGGTAACAGATGCATCTGGTAGTTGTGATAGCTGTTATATTGTAAGTGCAAGCTTAGATAAAAGTATTATATATTGGGATGTAAGTACTGGACAACCAGTTCGGCGTCTTCGAAGTCATGCAGGAGGTGTCAGCTGTGTACGTTTCAATGAAGATTCATCAATTGCTGTGTCAGGATCTAAAGATAATACAGTTATGTGTTGGGATATCCGGACTAGAAACTTAGATCCGGTTCAAGTTATGCGAGAAGCAAAGGACTGTATTACTTCTATCGTGATAACTGATCATAAAATTATAGCTGCTTCTTTGGATGGATCAATAAGACATTATGATATCAGAGCTGGAGAGTTAACAATTGATACGATAAATGAACCAATAACATACCTAGTTCAAACTAAAGATGGCCAGTGTATGATTGCCGCATGTTTAGATGGAATAATTCGATTAATAGATAATGATGGAGGGGATATTTTGCAGGAGTATAAAGGACACAAAACCGATGATTTCCACATTGAATGTGGTATTTTTAGTAACGATACACAAATTATATCCGGCTCAACAGAAGGATGTGCTGTTATTTGGGATTTATTAGAAGGTAATGAAGTTAAACGATTGCCAATAGGAATGGATGTAGTACATTCACTTGTAACCCATCCGATTGGTTCTGATGTAGTTTTTGCGAAAAAAAGAACGGTACATGTATGGGGAGTAGAAAATGAATAAATATAATTTTATCAATTAATATTAAGGAAAAAATTAATTACAGTTATGCTTTTGTTTGTATATCAGATGACTATTTCCGCTACAAACATGTTGGAAATCTTTTAGTTGTTCCTTCAACTCAGATATTATATTTTGATCTTCCGTAAAACACTGTAAATATAATATAAAGAAAAATAATTTGTTCGAATAAATTTAGCTAAATACCTCAACTGCTTCATCTAAACAATACATCGCTTCATCGAATTTTGAAAATTTTAAATTAACCAATCCTAAATACGCCCACACATCCCCAAACGTTTGGTCCATGTAGTTCGCTTCACTTAAACATTTTTCTGCTTCTATAATTTCATTGGTACGATAGCATGATATACCCAATCCAAGCCAAGAGAATAATGAAGGTTTATCCATACATGATGTAACAAAATATGTTTTAGCTTCTTCATATTCTTTCACTTTCAACTTATAGAATCCGTTTTTCAATGTAAAAATTCGAAAATCAATCGGATTAAGTCGACAGTGATAGATATATTCCAGTTCTGTGATACCGTCCACTTCATTATTTGAGTTACATAGATAATAACCTTTTAGGGATCGAATTTTTAATTCATCAGCAATATTATCATTTTTATCAATAAATAAGAATTTATCAGTAATTGCTTTGACATCAGACTCATTTTTACGATAAACCTCAATCAATAGTTTTAAGTAGGTAGAATATTCAAAGTTTTCTAACTCACATAACTTTTGTTCATATAAACTCTTTGCAAAATCATATAATCCAGCTTTTAGGAAGAATTCAATCGATCCCAAAAATTCATTATCCTGTTCGACCTCCCAAAAGTTTTCGTTTCGTTCATGCAAATAAATTTTTAAATTAACATCTAAGTAAAAATAATACTTCATCAAAGCATATTGATGCCCTCCACGGTTCTTCGTGTCCTGATAATAACAGTACAGTAAAAGCCAATTTTCTAAATTTGAGGGATATTTTCGTGTCAATATAATTAAAAATAGTTCATAATCATCAAATTTTTGTTCAATATAAATATGATAAGTGAATAGTAACAGTGAAAGCCATGATTGTATATTTCGTTCTAAAAGGTCTAAAGCGTGAGATTTTGAATCTTCAAACAAATGATTTTGTAGGAAATATATTATATAATCGAGTTGTGCTTCTTCATTTTTGTATATTGATATATTCTGAAAATGATAGAGGAATTAGAATTTTGAGATATCAAAATCACAATAACAACGGTAGTTTTCAGCACCATAAAGACAAAAAATATTGGACCCTCAGTCCGTATTTTGCAATTGAACATTAAAGGCATAAGCAAGTCAAAAACTGAAACTAACAGTATTAAAAGATTTCGACATCGACGTTGTAATTTTGCAAGAAACGCATGCAGCAGACGAAGTGCAACTTACTTTTAGAGGAAACATTGTTGGTTACAAATTAATTAGTGCTATTTACCACCAAGCATATGGATCTGCCATATATGTTAAGTCAGAAATCATGAACTGCACCCATGTAATTACACAGACGGACAACGATATAGACCTTATTGTTGTTGATATATCAAACAGGCGCATTCATCGAACTCACTGCAGCATATGACACGGTCTGGCGAATTGGGCTTATATATAAGCTTTTCAATGCAATGCCATGTAGTACCATCTCGCGTTTAATTAACAACATGCTGAGTAATCGTGTATTCAAAGCTCATCCAAATAATTCCTGTAGTATTTCCAAAATGCTCAACAATGGTTTGCCACAGGGTTCCGTCCTGGGGCCATTACTTTTTAATTAGTACATACATGACATTGCTGACACAACATCAAAGAAATTTGGGTACGCTGATGATTGGACCCTGGCCACTCAAAACAAAAACATGGGTGTCTTGGAAGATTTGCTCTCAACTGACCTGGCGATAATTTGTGACTATTTTCCAACGTGGAGCTCATTTCCTAATCTAAGTAAAACCGAGAGTTCTTGTTTCCACTTAAACAACAAACTGGCAAAACACAAACTATCAGTGTTATTTAACGGCACTATCATTAAATACAATCAGCAGCCGGTACCTCGGCGTTACTCTCGATAGAACTCTTTCTTTTAAACTCCACCTAGAGAATACGTCAAAAAAACTTAAAACGAGAAACAATATATTGCACAAACTGGCAGACTCGACATGGGGTGCTACTCCAGCTACCCTACGCACAACTGCTCTAAGTCTGGTTTACTCAGTGGCTGAGTACGGCGCACCAGTCTGGTTGAATAGTACACATACTCAAAAAGTTGACTGCCAGCTGCATGCCACGATGCGTACTATAAGTGGTACTATCAGGTCTACTCCTTTATCTTGGCTTCCTATTGATTGTTTCCAGATCAAAGACCGAGTTTTCCAACGATATTTAAATTAATATGTGAGACGACCAAATAGACAAATGTGAAAACATTCGTTTATTTTTTTTTATTGGAAGTTAGGCATGTTTAGTGTTAGTATAATTAATTATACATTAACGTCTCTGAATATCTGAAGATACCATGCCAACTAGGGATTATAATCAATTGAGAATTAAGTTTCTTTTAGAAATTTATGAACGCCGACTTTGAACTTTTGAGGGTTAAAGTTATCAGGGAAAACCCACGAAGGTAATGAATTCCAGAGATGAGAGACTCTGTTGAAAAAGTCGCACTGGAAGGCTAAAGTTCTACATCTAATTATTTGAACCGTAAAAGGATGGGCCGCTACCAATGCTCTGGTATGACCCGATAGGTTTGCAGATTTAGGTAAAATCAATTTGATCTCTTCAGAAACCCGTTTATTGGGAGTCACAATTTCCAATGACTTACTATGGAACGATCATATAATGGTCATGTCAAAAAGCGCGCAATAGATGTAAAAAATATTTTACTCCGTATCAATCACTCCACATTTATAAGTGCTATATTCGTCCTTATATGGAGTATTGTTGTTAAGTTTCGGGCGCATTTAAACAAAGCGTACACCATCACCTCAGAACGTATGTTGTTGGGGGACCTAGGTCTTAAAAGGGATCTTTGTGTTGTTGTGACGCATTTTGTAATTCCTACTACAAAGCATTTTTTATTAAAAAAAAAATCTTTCAGAGAATAATTAAACTTTGTTTTCATTTCAGAACATTTCTTCGGTGCTGGAGTCAATGTTGTTGTAGCGACGAAATTTGGTGCTATTACTCCTACTCCAAGTCCAGATTTAGGAACTCTGCTACTGTCCTTGGGCGGTACCACAGATCTCTCGTCGTCAGGTCGACTGGTTTCTCTGGACAGTTAAATAGTGTTTTTTTATAATTAGTTAGACAGGTTTAGCACACTGAATATGAAATATTCATCATTTAAACTCTTTGAATATCCATGTCAACTAGAAAAAAAGGTTGGGAAAATAGAAAAAATTAGAATATGGGCATAACTACACTAACGAGGTATTTGAACAGCAAATGGGTGGGATACACTCTGCGTTCTTGTTCGTCGATTGAACTGCGCACACGATGGATGGATATTTTGAATTTCCTTAAAAGAGAATTCGCTTAAGCTATATTTATAGTAGATTGACAATTCAGCCACATTTCTTCCGTATTGCCTTTCTCTGTACAGAGTCTAGACATTTTATTGTTGACTGAAAAGCACCTTCCCAAACATGACAGCAGTATTCCATACATGGACGAACAGACGACTTATAGATCAGCAAAATTTGATCGGGATTGAAAAAATTTTTACATCCGCTCAAGAATCCTAATTTTTGCATTGAAATTTAACGAGGTTGTACCCATTTCAGATTATTTTCAATATCCACTTCAAGAAGTCTAACTGATTCAACCTCATGCAATTCCTCATGGTTTATATTAATAGGGAAGTTTTTATATTTATCTTGTTTTATTGGTTGGGTTAATGCATTCATTATACGAGCCAAGTTCTCGTTATTAAGAATCGATTCGAGCGTAGATCTTTATTGTGTTTTTAAAAATACACATACCAACAACTTTGGTATGTATATTTTTTAATCCTGTCTTATACGTAGGTTCGCCGATGTTACCGATGACTTTATTGTTTCTAACATCTTGTAAGAAGCACTTCGCAGTCCGCCTTATGTCTCTGGGTGGTGTAGTTATGAATAAGGTGCCATTGCAGGGATGTTGCTCTTTATGACAGGTCCATAGATATTGTTTGGTAAGCATTTCGTTTTGTTCGCGGACCGGCAATATGTTCCATTTTTACATGAAACAAAAACATATTTAAATAGAATTTATACCATTTTCTTTTGGTTTTGTCAGAGCAATATCTCAGTTACGACAATCAATGCCGATTTTCTAAAAACAGCAATACCAATATTGTTGATATTGGTACGGCAAATAAACAAATATTGGATGCTCAACTCATGGCTTAAATTTAATTTTTTATCAGACAAATTTCTCCGTACCAGATTTCACATTGTCACAGATTCAGTTTCAACAAAATAGTACCACCACAAATTTAAATGTTCAATCTTGAAGGCATTAACCCCGTACGGCTGCACCTTACCAGCAGTGCTTGGATGAAATGTTTTGAATGAAACTAAAAACGAATTAAAAAATGGAAGCTTTCTAAAAAAAAATGAAAAAAAAGGATTCAGTGGGAGCCAGGCACCAATCAAAATTCACATGTTAAAAATAGTGGAGTTTAAAGTGGAATCCCAATCAAACCCGTTGTGGGAGGCTGTCAAAATCATTTCTCAAAATAATAGTTTACTACTGGATAAACGTAAAAAATATCACTCGCAAATAATTTCAGGATCCGACAATCCTTCACTTTATTTTGAGCGATTTCTCGTGTTTAGTTCTTACAAATTAATTCACTTTGACAAAACTACTGTCCGGGACAACCTGAATTTTGAGCGAAAACTATTTCTTAGTTTGACTTGTTTTGAGGCCCCCAAAATTTGCTAAGAATGCCGCATGCTAGAGAAGTAAAGCTTCGCCAATTATAAGGTCTTCAACTTGCGATATTGTTGAAACTATAGATATTCATGAATTATTTAAAATCTTTTATTGCAACGCCCACGCTAAATGTTTCATATTTAAACATCTAGAAATTATTGATTTCGGCAGGTTATTGATTAAATGTAACATAATACGTTACGAAAATATTTTGATTACCTTTTTATACATGTTTTCGGACCACTTGTAATACTGCACTTCATTCGCCTCTTTAGCTAGCCAAATTCTTTTTTCCTGTAACTCCGTATCATCAACCATTTCCCTTTCAACTTGTTCTTTTTTTAAATCAAAATACTCCAATCGACTTACTCTATGATTAATTTTATATATCAATTCATTAAAAGTATCAACCATCAAGTTTTTAAATTCGAAATTAAAAACAGTTTTATGCTCAGCATTAAAATATTTTCCAATCAATATCTTTAAGCTAATCCGTAACTCTTCTTTCCAGCTGTCAATATCGGTAACGGCTGGATCTGTTTTAATATATTTAATAAAATCATCGATCTCTTTTAAAAATTCAATATATGCTTCGTTTGATACTTCTTTCGGTTTCACGGTTACATGACGTTCAAAACATTCATTAAGATCCTTCTCTTGAAAATCTTCTTTGTACAAATTTTTCAGTTCTACTTCAACAATTAAATAAACTCGATTTCCTTCTTCGTTAAGTAAATAATTTATCGGTGTAGATAAAAGTGGTGGACGTTCTCCTTCTTCTATTTTGTTAAGGAAAGCTTTTTCTGTACCAGCTTTCAGTTCTGAGGGAGGTGGTTTGGATTTTGCGGATTTAGGAGTTTTTGGTGTTTTTGGACGCCCTGATCCAGATTTTGGAAAACATTTGATTGCATGTTGAGATAGATCGAGGACTTTCGCTGCATCATAATTTTCAAGGGAGACTAAAAATCGACCACCATAAACTGAAAAAATAAATGAAATATTAGTGGAAACAAAAGGATGAAAAAAGTGATAGGACGAAGGAAATACAAATAAAATAAGAATTAAAACACAAATTTAAAGTTGAGTTAACCGCCAGCACACTTAATGTAGTATGTGATATTTCACGTTAACTCGTAGGTCAATAGCAGTGACTGTAGTATGTAGGGGTTGTCAGACCCGTAGATCACATTCATTCATCTTGCCTTGATTGTCAAAATTCTTATTTTCAATTTACACGAGCATTTGTTTTGCAAACATAAAACGAACATTATCTGAGTTAATTTTGGTGACATTTATTCAAATCCTTTCCTAATTCTTAGTATCACAGCGTCAAAATATTGAAAAACAATTACCTCCATTATACAACAACGGTGCAAGATCAATGAATCCCATATAATGATGTTCAACATTGCCAATTTTTACATATAACTCGACTACAAAATATAAATCACGTTCAATAAAATCCTTCAAAAATAAATTTGTTTCACTTTTAATAATTGTACGATAAATTGTATCAAAAAAGACAATTTTTGTGTCTTCTATTTCTTCTAAATCATTTAAATGATAAATTCCTTTTAATGAGCTATTAACACATATGTCTGTAATTCCATTATCACCAGACTGTTCAATGCCATAATGAAATTTTTTGTAAACATTCCTCGGTTTATTATTCATAAACGATCGTAACGGTTCTGTTAATGTATAATAAATTGGTTTTATAAAACCAAGACCGTTTGGATATACAACCGCAGTATTTAATAGGGTTTGATCAGTTTTCCATGATTCAGGAATATTTGCTAAAGATTCCATTGTAACCGATAGAATATTTGATTCTAAAAGATAACCCTCCAATAAGAATTTTTCTGGAGTTTGAATTTTAATTTGTATAAAAACATCAATATCTTCTTCAAAATAATTTTCATTTAAATTAAATTTAATTCTATCAGTAACATTAAGTTGTTCTTCAATTGCAAATGGTAGTAAGTCAAGAAAAACTTGACCAACAAGATTCTCTTTAATAGTTGGTTTGTCTTTCTTCGTCTTTCTTGCAGAATTAGATGCCAAATCAGGTATCTCTGGATCAGGTAACTCGTATTTAAACAAAATAATTTGAAGACAGTTACCAGCAAAATCCATTACTTCGTTTTCGTGATAACTTTGAACTGTTACATCATATTGTCTGAAGACACTTATTTTACGATTTGTTGTAATAATTTTGAATTTATCAGTTTCATCGGTTAAATCGATTGGTTCTAGGATTTTGTTTAAATACGATACTTCTAAACGATAGTCCGGGTATAATGAATAATCTATTTCTTCAAATTTTTCGTCAATTTCCTCTTCAGCTTCTTCTTCAAAATCAGCTTCAACATCTGACACATTTTCTGAAATAGTTTCAGTTTCATTAGAAAAATGAATTGTTTCAAGATAAATTCCAATCTTTGTTGGGGCAGGGAGATCAGGAATCACTGCTTTGGACCCCTTAAACAAAAGTGATGTTATTTATAGAAATCTTTAATATTATTTTTAACTTACTTTAGTTTTCTTCTTGGTTGACATATTTAAAAATTTGATGAAAATTAAAATTTAGCGTAAAAACTGAACTGCTTTGATTACTACAGTTTTTATTTCTCGATAGTCTGAACTTTTCAGCACTCTAAGTTTATTCGCATTCTTCCGCAAATAACTTTTCAGTATTTCTAAAACCACTAAATTTTATGTGATAACTTTGGATTTTACTAAATATCCAACGATTTAGTTAATTTTTAACAGTTGTAGCGTATCATGATTTTAATGTTGCGACATGTCAACAACTTAAACGATTTTGTTATTTTTAAACATTTTTGAAATGTTTGTTTGAATTTTTTCATATTTATGGATAACCTATGAGAAAGAATGTTCCACAAATATCTCACATTTATAGCAAAATTATTTCCTCGGAATTGCTTTTAAAAATAGTTATTTTATCAACAGGAACAAAATAAAACAATTTTTTTGTTGAATTCATTCACTTAAAATATTAATATATAAAATATCATTATTTCTTAAACCTTAATCTATCGAACAAATAAAAAAAAACTAAACTAGTTATTTGGAAACATTTCATCATATGTTGTTGTAGCTAATATCGAATTACTTATATCGGTAAACGTAACAGCTAAAGTTTTTTCTAATCCTGGAATTATTTCTTCCATAAATAATCCCGAATTATCATTAACCAAGCGATTACCAATTTCTTCTAGTGCTGGATCACCATTAAACAAATTATCTAAATGAAGTTTCGAATCTCTGAGTTGAATTTTAACTCGTATCGTATCAAATTGTACAGCTTTAATACCATTTGCCATTTGAACTTCCCGACCACGAGCTTTTACAATAGCTCGTGTATTTTCTGTGGATTGAAATATTGGATAATTTTTACTTTTAATTTAAGCAGCTAGTATTCTGGTCTCAAGAAGTAAATTTCAATGATATTTTAACATTGAATATCAAAACTATTTTTGCTATTATACTTTTAAACGGTGTTTAATTAATATTTAAAATTTATAACATTAAAAAATTGTTATTGACAATTGTTGCTCTTGGCACTATTTAAAAGTATTCCCTAATTGACGAGTACCCCGTTTTGAGATTAAGTTCTATGCTAGATGGACCCGATTGGATCGAACGGAGAGAAATCGAAAAGTAAAAAATTTACTTCGCAAATCCCGTAAAACGATTGTTGACTCACCATTTGGATATGCTGTTACAATTGAAGAAGTAAATATTACCATTAAAAACCTGAAATTCGGAAAAGCCTGCGGTATTGATGATATATTTCCTGAATTTTTCATGAATATCTCAACAAATGCTAAAAATTGGTTAGCGAAATTGTTTACAAATTGCCTCGATCTAGGAAAGATACCGGCCTTCTGGAATAAATCAAAAGTGAGAGCAATTTTGAAACCTGGAAAGGCAAAAGAATTACCAGAAACTGCTTGAGTGCATTGTATATAATAGAATTTTACCGACAATTGATACACATATTCCACCTGAGCAATCAGGATTTCGCCCAGGAAGAAATTGTTGTGATCAAGTGTCCTCCCTTATAACACACATTGAAGCAGGCTTCCAAGATAAAAACAAGCTGCCGTCTGTTTTATTGACTTGAGTTCTGCATACGACATAATATGGAAAAAAGGACTCCTTCTGAAATTAACAAAGATCATCAAATGCAAGAGTAGGGGTAGCGAAATCCGAAATTCGACGTCCACGCCGTGCTGCCTGGGTAATGCTGACAGAATTAGGTTGGTGTATTGGAGACAAGCAGAGTAAAAACTGCTTAGTCAATGACGCTACATGACGGCGAATTGGCGCTCTACAACCAATGCGACGCAAGCGTCTGTTCTCCATGTCAGGGGCGGCTTGGAGCGGGCGTCTGTCTTGAATCAAGCGGCTCGCTATATAAACGTGTAAAAAGGTTGTTTCTGCTGACCTTAATATGCAGAACGAACGGACTCATTCACGACAATTTGGGTTGGGCCTAAGGTTAACACCCTAACCCCGGAAAAAAACTAATATGTTAAATTTGGTTATCAGAAAGAGAAAAACAGACCCGGAAAAAACAACAGAATTTTACCTGGACATGGAAAAGGACCAGACTACCGAATCGGAACGTGGAACGTGCGCAGCCCGAGCGCTCCTGATGCTCTTATAAGTCTAGAAACAGAGGCTGAGAGGTATAGGATGGATATTATTGCTCTACAAGAAATTAGACAGTCGATAATCGGAAAACAAGATTTGGATAGTCACTCTCTGTAGTGGTCATCCTTCTCGAAGAGAATTTGGAACT
This sequence comes from Diogma glabrata, assembly GCA_963693315.1. NCBI lineage: Eukaryota > Metazoa > Arthropoda > Insecta > Diptera > Cylindrotomidae > Diogma > Diogma glabrata. The sequence goes on from OY856186.1 coordinate 11,059,159, forward strand.
GGCTTTCTTGTTGGTACACGTATACAAGAAGCCGTGTTGAAATTCATCCCGGTCAGTGAGAGGATCTGCTACCTACGTGTACGCGGTACATATAACAATATTTCTCTTATTGCCGTGCATGCACCAACTGAAGCTAAGACCGTCGACGAGAAGGATAATTTCTACATAGCACTGGAAGAGGTTATGAAACAAACACCAACACGCGACTTCATTATGGTTCTTGGTGACTTTAATGGACAGGTTGGAAGAGATATCTCTTATGGAAATATGGTGGGTCCCAACAGCCTGCATTTGAATTCGAATGATAATGGTGAGAGAATGACTGAGTTTGCATTATCAAATAATTTGAGAATTGCCAGTACGTTCTTTCCGCATCGATCGATTCATAAGCAGACTTGGGTCTCACCGAATGGAAATACTCGAAATCAAATTGATCACGTTCTAGTAACAACACGTTTCTTTTCGAGCGTTCTGGATGTGCGATCCTTTAGAGGTGCATACATTGGAAGTGACCACTTCCTTGTATGTGCAACGATAAGGTTCCACTTACCAAATCCAGGCATTCCAAAATTCAATCAACGGAAACGTTTTAACATCTCATCATCAAAGAATGCTGAAACAGAACTCTCTTATATCAAATTCATATTGCCGAAACATTGGAGAAATCAGAAACCATTAATGGAGACGTCGATAAGTCATGGTATTTGCTCAAAGATGCTGTTTTAAGCGCTGCTGAGGGAATACTTGGACGACCAGAGAACCACTCCCAGAAGCCATGGATGGATCAAGCATGCCTTGATGCTATTCAATACAAAAGAGATTGCTATCTGAAGTGTCTACAAGGACGCAACACCAGGTCCACGAAGGAGAATTATAAACTGGCAAGACAAGCCGTTACAAAGCTATGTAGACGAACGAAGAGAGAATGGTGGAAGAGACAGTGTGAGGAGATTGAAAGCTTCAATAAGGAACATCAATCGCGTAACTTCTTTCAACAGGTTAAAACCTTAAAGAAGGGCCCTCAAACTAGATCGACTGCTATTCAAAACGAAGATGGGGAGCTACAAGTAGACCTTAAAAATATTTTAGATACTTGGGCCGCTTATTTTGAGAATCTTCTCAACTTAAGTGACCAGCAACAAGTCGGGCGACGAGCTAAGCTTATTCGTGCGTCAAAGGTACATGTATAAGAACCCACCAGAGAGGAATTCGATGCGGCGTTGTCAAAATTAAAATGCAATAAAGCACCTGGTATCGACGATATAACATCCGAAATGATTGTACATGGTGGCGAAACTCTATCCTTAAGATTGTTTGAACTTGTTCAAATGATCTGGAGGACTGAAACTATGCCACAGGACTGGAACACAGCTATGCTGATACCAATCCATAAAAAAGGTAATCGCCTACAATGTGCAAACTACAGAGGAATCGCCCTCCTCTGCACAGCATATAAGATCTTTTCTACATTTTGCTATCCAAAATCAATCCTTTTGCTGAACAACTGTTTGGAGAATATCAGTGTGGTTTCCGGCGGGGCCTAGGTACCACCGATGCACTTTTCTCGATAAGGATGATTTTGGAAAAGTGTCGAGAGTTCAACATACCTGTGCACCAACTTTGCATTGATTTCAGGCAGGCCTACGACTCTCTCGAACGAGAGACTCTATGGTCTGCTCTGGTGTCAATGGGAATTCCTGGTAAACTGGTATCACTATGCAAGATGACAGTACAGAACTCTCAATGCTGTGTACGAGTAGAGAACGAAATATCAAAGTTTTTTAAAGTCGACTCCGGTTTAAGACAAGGTGATGCTATCTCTCCTATACTTTTTAATCTAGCCTTGGAATATGTGTGCCGTCAAAAGAAACTACCGACTAATAACAATATCTTGTCAATAAACTCAGTACAGATGATTGCTTACGCTGATGATGTTGTCATCCTCGGCCGAAGTGAAGCTGTTATGAGTGAGACTTTCAAGTCGCTTGAGAGTGGTGCTAGGAAAATTGGTCTGCAAATTAACTACAATAAAACCAAACATATGAATGTTTCAAGAGAGGCTGAGAAGGAAGATTTGATGTGCGGCGATGAACGAATTGAGGGAGTTGAATCTTTTAAATATTTGGGATCAATGCTTGACTCAAACAACAGCATACTTACATATATTAAAGCTCGAATCGCTGCAGGTAATCGAACTTTCTACTCAATTAAACCTCTCCTTGGATCACCGTATGTATCAACTAACACCGAGCTCAAGTTATACAAGACATTGATTAGACCGGTTGTGATGTATGGGTCACAAACGTGGACCCTTACACAAAATGACGAATCGCATTTATCTGTATTTGAGCGTAAGATCCTACGCTACATTTTTGGTCTACTTAAGACAGACGATGGAGAGTATAGAACCCGGTATAACTTTGAGATCAGAGACCTTCTTGAGGGTCCTGATATAATAGGTTGTATCCGTTCTAATAGGATTGCTTGGTTTGGGCATGTTCTACGAGCCGATTCACAGTCTGGAATGATTAGAAAAATGTACGTTAGTACCCCAGGGAGTGGTAGACCGCGAGGTAGAGCACGACTACAATGGGAGACTGACGTAATAAACGACCTTAAAAAAATCGGCTGCCATGGTATTTATGTTGCGAATGACCGTGGTGAATATTCAAAGCTGATTAACCTGGCAACGCTCCTACATGGAGCATGAACGCCTTAAAAAAAAAAAAAAAAAAAAATAATCAAATGCAAGAAAACTATCAACCTTATATCATCTTTACTATCTAACCGTGAGTTCCAAGTTCACCTCGGAAATAAAACAAGTAGGTTTCATTCGGTGAACAATGACCTACCACAGGGTTCTATCCTTGCACCAATGCTATTTAACCTATACACCCATGACCTACCTGATACTAACTCTCGAAAATTTATATATGCTGATGATCTAGCAATTGCTATACAATGTGGATATAACGCAAACTCCATTAGTGAAGCCGAAAGGATACTAACTTCAGATTTGCACATTCTGTCCCAACTCTATCAAGATTGGAGGCTTAAAGCAAACACGGTTAAGACTGAGATATCGCTATTTCATTTATCTAACTTTAATACTAATGCCACATTAAATGTAACTTTTGAACGCCAACGTGTCAAATTTAACCCAAAACCAAAATATTTGGGAGTTACACTCGATAGATCCCTAACGTTCAGAGAGCATTGTTTCAAGCTTGGCGAAAAACTAAAATCTAGAAACAATATTATCCAAAAACTTTCTGGTTCAAATTGGGGTGCATCAGCGCGAACACTTAGGATATCCGCCCTATCACTGGTATACTCTTCTGCAGAATATTGCGCCACTCTCTACAAATACATAACGATCTCCTGAAGAGGATTGAATCGTCTTCTTTCAAGATCTCCCCTAAAGACTACTAAAATTACTCGCCTGGAAAGCATTCAAGATTTTGACATAAATGACAAATAGAGGGACACTTTTACCAACACCGATTTTGTGAAAAAAGAGCTAATTCAAGATCCATCCATTGAAGTTCCTGGATTCAATGAGCCTCGTAGAAGATGGATAACCGTTAACAGAATTATATGTAACCACAGAGTAACTAATAGCACCCTAATAAATATAAATAAATATAACCCTAACACTTAATCGGCATGTGATTGTGGTTACTATAATCTATAGCACACATAATTTCTGATTGTCAACTTAGAAAATTTGAAGGTGGACTGTTGGAGTTAAGTAGGCTGTCTTTGTCCTTGGTTGGACAATCTTGACATTATTTTAAAGTTCATCTCAAAATTTGTAAATATATCCCATACGAATAAATAATAAGTTATTGAATCGAAACACTGTCGGTGACGAAATATATAATAAAATACAACCAGATCAGCTACAAAAATTTCTATCACCCACAAATTACAATTAGCATAACGTTTTAGAAAGAGAGACTCCAATATAGGGACGAATAAAAAACTTATGAATGTACCAAAATTACCAATGGCCAAATTAGGCCTTAAATTAATCAAATCACGTCCGGTGTAATACTTTGTTTTAGTGCCTCGTTCGTATTTATGGCATAAAAGGAATTTGGAGTAATATTTCAAACAGCGGCAACTACTATTATCTAAATTAAATAATAACATTTTATACTTACAGTTACAGAAAAAATAAAATTAAATTTAAATAAATTGAAAACTTAGAAACTTGGTAAATTGTAAAAATACAAAATTGAAAAATTAAAAAGTAGAAAGATGGTAAACTGGAAAAGGCCGAAAATTGGATAATCAAACAACAACTTCGTTTGTTCTCGTTCTTCCTAATTTTAAGAAACTGATATAGAACCTCTCGAACTGTTTCTATCTAAATTTAAATTGAAACGCAAAATTGTACCTACCAACTATATCTAGACCAGAATACCTAAATTGATTTGTTTCGGTTATTAAACTTACTGAAAATCCCTCTCATATCTCCTTTACCATTTAACGTGATTACGAAAAGTTTTACATTAAGATTATATTTCCCGGTGAAGTTTAGTAGTGGTAATAAAACTATAAAATCAAAAGTTAATTTTTTTGCATCGGCCCTGAAACGAAAAGTAATCAGAATAAAAATTTCGAAAAAAAAAAACAAAAAAAACTTACTTTAATTTTTCAACAACAAAACCACTTGGTCCATTCACTTCTAAATCTTTAAATACAGCGTTAAATTCAGATCCTCGTTTCAAGTGTATCACATCTATAAATAATGGTTCCAGCTGTGGAACTGTGAAATTTTCTCCAAAATTACCAATAGCCAAATTAGGTCTTATTTGATCAACAGAATTGATAATACATTCCTCCAACTTTGGTTCATTTCTTGAACAAGCATTTATGATTTTGGCTGAAATAAAACAAATAAGAATTTTTTATCAAACAAATATTTAATTTTTATTTTTACTCAAGTGAACTTGAAAATTATAAATATGAAAAATCGTCAATTGAGATTCAACTTAAGTTTTTTGTTTGACAAATGACCTTATTATTTTCAAAATACCTGCACACCTTAAGTGTTGCATAATTAATTTTCATCAATAGTTTTTCGATCTTTGTTTTATACAAACACTTCTATGGTACCTATCCTACAATTTATTTCGACTTTTAATTATCCATATGCTCGGTAGAATTTAGTATGTATTTAAAATTATCTATGCTAAAGTCATTCAAAACATTTTTTTCAGAAAATTAAGTAATAAGACGAGGTTCAATAACAATTGAACGAAGTGTGACTGGATTTATAAATATTAAATTAAATATTTTTAGTTAATTATAATTATTATAATATTTGAACAAATTTATTTGTTTACCAATTAAAATGCATGAAGAAAATAACAGAAGAATAACTTGAAATAGAACATGAAGGTGACGTTAATCGATTTATAATAGAATTTAATTTCATTAATTAATATTACACAATGACAATTTTTGGAATTTTTTGTATACAAAAATAGAATTGTTGCTAATTATACAACTTCAACCCTGTTTCCTTTAGAAATTTTAGGATATAGGGTTCAATGCATGAAGACCGTCTCGTCAGTCTGCACAGTCTTTAAGAAGGTGTATTGAATCTCTTCCTCTCTTCCAGTTTACAGATTCTGGATTCATTCATCTTCTCTACCCTAACATACTTGAGATGTGCTTATAAGCCGCAGTGTTCTGTAAGGGACCTGTCAGAATCTTTAGATTTTTATAGACATTATTCCAGATGTTAGAGTACAAGTATTTACAATGTGATGTCATAAGCGTCTAGTGTCTTTTCGGTTGCTTGATTGTAAGAGTTCAAATGAAATTGTATCAGCCGTTCTCATCCGAATCTATAATACTTTGTTTACTAGGATCAAAATACTCTACTCTGTTTGTGTCAATCAACAATTTATTTTAAATCCTTAAAGTTTTTCAGATCGCAGTCCTTTGCCGAGATCCGATTAAGTTTCGATTCCTATTATTTCAGAAAAATCAGCTACAACATGTTTTTATTTTTTATTTGTTTCCTACTTCTAAGAGTGAAATTTTAAATTTTTGGTATTTTACCCCTTAACTGTTCCTGCTAAATATTTATACATATGCGTCATAGATCGTCTTAAGTAAATTAGTTTTTGGACTAACGTGAACGAAATTTCAGCCCAACGAATAGCATATAGCGTACGCTTGACACTTCAGACTTGGTGTTATTATACGAATTACTTTGAGGTAGATAAAGAAATACCAGACAACTATATTTCGTTTGCTGAGAAAATCTTGGTCATCCGACAGAACTATGTAGAACTACTCTAAGAGCATTATAGAAAACAAAAAGCAATAAGTGGGAACTGCCAGAAAAAAAATTCATTATATATTTGAGTAATTCTTTTGACATATATCGATTAGTAAAATTTACTTAAAAAAAATAATCATCGAATTTAAAAAACTTAACTGCAAACAATTACTTAAAATAAATCCCCATGTGATTAAAGATTTTGTACTACTGTATCGTAGCTAGATCATTGTCCTCAATATAGAATTCAAATTATTTAATTTCACCAGACTTTGCACTTAGTTTTAACATTAAATTTAAATTATTGCAAAAAAGTGTAGTTAACGTCAGTAGTTAACGTAATATTTTTAGAAAATAGAACATCAAGATGCAAAAAATAACCAAAGATTAAGTCACTGAAAAGCTGCTGGAGATGAAGAACCACGTTCAGTGATAATAATCTTTAGCATTGATCTTCATATGAATAATCGGATTAGCGTATTATATCACTAGTAATTAATTTTTTATAAATAAATAATTTCACGTTTAATTTAATCACTTACGCAAAAAGCATTTAACAGAACTGATGCTACAGATGAATAAAAAACAAATAAAAATTCGACTATAATTCGTCAACATTTTCTAAAAATTATCATTCGCTTCCAAATCTCACTTTTTTATATAAAATAAAAATTTAAACACAACACGCGAATAGAAAACTATTTTTATTGAACCGCGAATTTGAAATATCGTCAACAAACTGTAGTCAAAAAACTTTAAATTTACATCTTTTATAGAAATGAGAGAATACAGAAAATAAATATTCGACGCGATACGTTTATTAACATTAAGATTACTATAGTAATTCAAATAAATGGAAATAAACAAAAACATGGATCTATCTATTTAGCCTTGTGGCATTAAACCATTAATTAGTGTTTGGTGTTTCCATAAAGTGGGAGACTTTGACTGTTAACATTTCCATTAAAATATTCCTACTGTTCAATGGAATTCTTAAACTTTTATATGCAATCCTGAAGCGATAGATAACTAAACTTAATGTTTCGGGTTTCAGGTGGAATCTGTTTGCCGTTATATTCTATTATGATGTAGCAATATCACTGATAAAGGGGTGTATGTGGCATACGATAAATTAAGATTAAAAATAATAGTTTGAAATAAAAAAAAAATATTTAAAATAAAACTAAGCTATATTTACATATAGCTATATGCTCGTTGAGTGACCTAGTGGATGAGACGCTGAACTTAAACGCGGAGAACCCGGGTTCGACAACCATCAACACACCGGTTGCCCAATCAACCGATAGTCAGCCAATATGGTTGATAAATTGGAAAACACTATGAGCTGATTACTCAACTTGATTCCAACCGACATCGCAGCAGTACTATCCAGATCCATGCTGGTTTCTTTGAAATATTGATTAATAGAAACAATCTGAAGAAAATGTAATACTTGAAGATCATTTTCCAACAAATGCACCCAAGAACAGGAGGTGTTGCAAGGCAGGAAATTACTGTAGAGTAAAAATAGATAAGGACCAAAAAATGGCTCTTGTCTTTTTGGAAAACCTGTAATTTGAAAAATTTACCGCCCGGCAATGTAGGACATGAAGTTACAAGCAGAGTTGAGAAACAAACACATTTAAAGTTGAACTCACAACAATCCATGATCAATTGAACTTTATTACAGGTCGGGAGGCAGCGTTGCAAATGAAAAAGTCATTTAATGCCGATTGATTTTTATTTATTATAATTAATTAACCCCAGCTGATAATAAATCTGGCGGTAAGCTGCTAAAGTAGTGGGGGTGTGGTTGTGGGGGAGTTTTAAATTGGTAAAAATAACGAATTCCAAAAGTTATTTGATGCCGCTTCAAAATTTGTATGATGCATGTTTACACCATAACTATTGAAAAAAAAGTGATCAGCTGATTGGCAGATGGGGGATTATAGGTCAACTTCTCGTATACATCAGTGTAAAAATGCAATATAGTCAAGACATTTCTGCATAGGATCTTGATGAAACTTTGGCAAATGATCCAGCTTCACTTGAAAATGGAAGATCTGAATTCATTTTAAATTTGGACAAAATGGCGGGGGTCTCCCGAACACCTCAAAGTTTAAATCTTCAATAACTTCTAATCCCAGCTTATGATCTTATGGTTTCTTGGTATATAAGGTTTTAGTACTGTTTCCAATATTTCTGCATACCAACTTCCGGTTTGTCACTTCCGGTTAAAAAGTTTTTTTTCAGATGTTTAGCCCTACTGTACCCTACAATTACCGATCGATTTTCATGAAACGTTGGTAAAAGCTTTCAAGTAACTGAGAAAAATTTTATTAGCTTTTGGAGTACATTGGATAAAGGGTTGGGGGTCCACCACACAACAGCTTGTTTTGTCTCCAATGTTTTGGAGTGCAATGGAGCATACAGACTTCATTCATTAATCAAATTTAGTGACACTTTGAAAAAATATGGAGACTTAAATGACAAAGAACTGATTAGTTTTTGGAAAATATTGAAATAAGTAGCGGGGGCCTCCGAACACCTGTTTATTGTGTCACCATTTTTTCAATGTTTGTGGCAGCATAAAACTTGCGTTCGTGAATGAGTTTTGATGAGACTTTGGAAAAAGATTTGCAAATATGTATGACAAGGAACTGATTAATTTTTAAGTGATAGTGAACAAAGTGGTGTGGGGTCCCCAGAGCACCTGTTTTTTTTAATCTCAATAGCACCTGCACCTGATAATCGAATTAAATGGAACTTGGTACATAAACATTTAGTACGGTTCACAACAGTTCTGCATCCCAACTTCCGGTAAAATTTTTTTTTTATTTTTCTCGTACAACAGAATTTATGTTTGTTGGAATACCACTGCTTTCTTTAATATTTTTATAATTAGAACTACGTGAAATCTAGACAGTGGTTAGCCTTTAATTAAAGTATTTGATGAATGTTAGCTTACTTTATATCCAGAACTTTATATCCAGAATATATTGCGTCGCAATATTTTTTATGGGTTGTATATCAAAGAAAAAGATATACGTGTTCGAAGATTGTTTTTTTTTGGAAAATATAGCGGTTCTATATTTTGGCTTGACAAGTTATTTTCAAATACTCATATCTTCGCTTCTATTAAAGATAGAAACCTATAACTTGTTTTATTTTAAAGTTAAAAGATGCTAGTTTACAAAAAAATAATAAAATTAATAAAAGCTATTGACAAATTCCTATTGTTATAAACAAATAAAACTTTCAAATCGATCTTTAGTCATTGCCCCACCCACGAAATGAGTTTTTAGTATAATCATCGTATTCTACGTTTCATTTCCTATAAAAAAATGTATTTCTAATTGGAGAATGGAGAAATGATGTTTACTGTAAGAAATAAATTTATATATGGGTCATTCTTTTATATACCGAACAGATTAGGACAAAATGTGACCAAGACATTTTTGATTCAGCTGAAATTTTTTTACTCATCTCATTCTGAGATATATAATTGTGATATTGATAAACTACAAAGAAACTTCGAAGACTGCCAAATGTAAACGTTTGTCTGTTGAATGTATGGATTTAAAAGCATTAACGACGTAATTGTGGCACGAGTTGCTGCTTTTACGACAACATTTAAGATTCAAATCTTTATCTCATATAAGCTATAGAAAGTTACTATACTGCCGCCGTAAAAAAGAAAAAATAGCGTTACCTTACAGCAATTATATGTCAAAGAAGTAAGACTCTAACCTTCGGCAGTAAAGTTAAATTTTACAACTGTTTGCCGAAACAAAATATTGTTCCTCACTTAGATTCAATGATCCCTCAAAACTTTTACTGCACAGTTAAAAATAAGCTGAATATGTAACGCAAATTGCTTCACATATAGGTCCTACGGAAGTCCCCATTACAAAACAATGCAAAGCTTGCTTTAAAGATTAATTTAATGCTCTTTGCATTAGCAAGTTGTTTTCAAACGTCTAGCGTAGCAAGTTGTTTTCAAACTTCTACTATTTCTTAAAAAAAAAAATTATTATGGAAGAGTTTTACTAAAATTTCTAGTTTTGCATTAGAATTAGTTTTAATGCAACATTTGCTTTGCAATTTAATAATAACTAGCTTTACATAACACATGTATAGCAAAGCTTGTATTAAAAATGCAGTAAATTTTTCAACTGTGTGTCCATGACGGTTCTACCCCCGTATATACCTGCAGCTGATTCTCGCTTTTATACTCTTAATAGTATTATAATTCATCAGTATGAATTTCATCTGGCATCAAATGACTTGACCATATCGCGTTTTGATATAGATATATACGAGTAGCTGACCTATAATCCCTATTCCCCAATCAGTTGATCACTTTTTTTTCAATTGTTATGGTGTAATCATGCATCATACAAATTTTGAAGCGGCATCAATTTACTTTTGGAATTTGTTTTTTTTTACCAGTTTAAACCTTCTCCCCCACAACCACACCTCCCACAAGTCTAACGGCTGACTCTTATTTTGTACATCACAAATAACTAATCTATTTATAAAAATTAAATTCTTTCGGCATCAAAACACTAACAAAAATGCAACACTGCCTTCCGGTATATTAGAACTTTATTAAAATTGCGAAAAACGATAAGATAATATACATTTGCTGTTCATATTAGCGCGAATAATTTTAATTCAGTCGAAAAGAGCAAAGATAAATGCCCAATTAAGGATTATTTGTGCATACATTCATGAGAGTGTTGCATATAAATGCTTTCCAAATTATGAAGTACATGGTGATGGCTACAGCACAGTAGTATTAAAGGTTTGTCTACCTGAAATTTCTTTTTTCACAATATCTCTATACGGTATACCGGTCCCCAAACAAACATAATCCTAATTTTTTTTAATCTCTTGACTAATGTTGTCGACGAAATTAGAGCACAATTTCAAAATTGTGAGGTTATCCTACCGGTGACTTCAACGTCCACAACAAATCGTGGTCAGAATTTTCCAAAATGACCGACGACGATAAAAATGGAAGGCAAGCAGAAATATTTGCTGCGTCGCACGACCTGACGCAGATTGTAAAAAACCCATCTTTCACTCCTCGTATAATGGCGGTGATAAAAGTTTTGTCTTAGACCTTTATCTCACATCAATGCCAGATATTACGTGTGTCGATGTCGATAAGGGTAGTATTGGAAATTCTGACCGTTATCTAATCACATCAATTATCAAAACTGATTTCAAATTCAACAGTTTTAGAAACTCCTAAAGAAATACCCAAAATCCAGTCTTCAGGAGTTAATATGAAACAATTATATTTCAAACCCAAAATTGTCGAAAAGGGGTTTAAAGGGGTTTTTAAGGGGATTAAACAACAACAAAGCCTCGGGTCTGAACAACATTCCTCCTGTTATTCTAAAAATATTTTCAAAAGAACTTGCACCAACTCTCACCAAAATATTCTATAAATCCTATAAATCTTTTCATCCTGCTGGAAGTTGGCCAATGTCCTGTCACAAAAAAAAGGACGAAATGTGATATTTCAAAGTATAGACCAATAGCCTTACTCCCAGTCATGTCTAAAATATACGAGCACTATAACAATTCACACATATCCAAATTTTTGGAAGACCACCATTTGATATCTGACAGCCAATACGGTTTTAGAAACAAAAGATCAACAACCGGTCTATTGAACTATTGAGAAAGGTGGTGAAACGTACGTGATTGCATTAGACATCTCAAAAGCAATTGATCGAATCTGGCATGCCAACTTGATCAACAAGCTCGTTGCGTACGGTTTTCATCCCGCAGTCGTGAAGTTTGATTCAAAATTTTCTGTCTAACCGATACATCTCGGTATGTATAGATGGCTTTTCTTCTGAGTCTAAATTAATAACCGCTGGTGTACCCCAAGGCTCAGTTTTATCTCCCACTTTATTTTTAATTTAATATCAACGAACTGTTGCAAATCACCAGTAACCCAATAAATAGTTTTGCAGATGATAGTACACTGCACAAGTCATTCGTCCCCCGATCTTCAAAGGTTAAAATGCATGAATCAGTAAATCCCGTCCGGAGAGACGCTGCCATAAATATAAACGAGGACCGAAAAAAAGTCGCCGATGGAGTGACAAAAATTTGGCCAATTTTAATTCCACCAAAACACAGCTATTGATTGACGATATTTCAATTAATATGTGTGACGACCAAATAGACGAATGTGAAAGCATTCGTTTATTGGGAGTCACAATATCCAATGACTTACTCTGGAACAATCATATAATGACCATGGCAATCAAGAAAACTCGGCCTCCTCAATAGACGTAAAAAATAGTTTACTTCGCATCAATTACTCCACATTTATAGGTCCTACATTCGTCCCTGCATGGAGTATTGTTGTCAAGTTTGGGGCGCTGCATCTGTTACTATCCTAGCTCTTTTGGACTCTGTTCAAAAGCGTGTTATACAAATTGTTGTTGATCGAAATTTAACATTAAATCTTGATTCCCTACAACATCGTCGCACTGTTGCTGATCTCGTTGTTTTTTATAAATATCGTCACCAGCAGTGCTCGGATGAAATCAGTCCCATAATGCCTCAGACATATGTTTTTTCCCGTTTGACTCGTCATCGGTTTGTGCAGGCGGTCGGACTGTCGAGATTCCTCACTGTCATAGTAATAAAATGCAAAGGGATTTCTTTGTGCGTACATCGTACAAATGGAATGCTTTGTCCGAATCAAGAGTCTCGAGTGCCTTCAATACACAAAGATTCAAAAAAGCGTCCACCAATACCTCAAGACGCATGTTGTTGTGGGACCTAGGTCTTAAAAGGTATCTATGTGTTGTTGTGACACATTTTGTAATTCCTACTACACAACACTTTTTATTAAAAAAAATAAAATAAATGATCAAGGATTAAGTTAAATGCCCAATTCACATGGCTGATATCGTGATTAAAACCAAAAAACCAACGTTAAATTTACAGTCAAAACTTCAACTATCAGGTAAGAACGGATTGAACACCCATCATCTAAACTAACAAATCAATAAACTTTCTATTAATTTTCATAAAAAAATATCAATTACTTAATTATAAATCAGTGTGAAAATGTTAAACCCTAACAAACTTTCACGTGATATTGATGTACCAATATCACTGATAAGGGGGTATATGTGGCATACGATAAAATAAGATTTAAAATAATAACTTGAATGAAATGAAACAAAAAATATTTAAAATAAAATAGAAACTAAGCTAGATATAGTTCATAGTTTAAACGCCCTATTCCCCAACTAGAAAAACCACGCAAACTAAAATTATAGAGCAAAAATCAACGTCAGTCTATGTTTCATGTCAACTTAGTTTTTATTTAGCGTATGGTTTTTGTTGTGACACATTAAAAAGAATAAAAATAAAACTTAAAATATAGTGAAGATTGTTTATGAACTACTCAAAGTGTTATTTCAATAACTTTGATGAATCGTATACGACTTGACACTTTAAAAAACTTTTTTAATTTTTTCCAAATATTTTCGGTTTCTATGAAACCTTCCACAGGGAAATATTTATTTCTATTACGTAATAGAGCTCCGCAGTCACATTGGGGGACTTTGAAGATATTAAAATTAGTTGCCAGCAGCTTACTGGCAGTTTTGTGGGAAGGTTGGCTTGACTTCAATCGACAACTAGTGTGGTCACCGTAATATTCGTGCAAGGGTAACGTGATGTTGTTGGTTACCTTTTTATGTTCACGCAAGTGGAGGTATATTGCTTAGCACAGGGAGTCAAGGTAAAGGAGTGGGCCTGATAGTACCAAATAACACTGATAGTTCGTGTTTTGCCAGTTTGTTGTTTAAGTGGAAACAAGAACTCTCAGTTTTACTTAGATTAGAAAATGGTTTACCCGGCTTTAGTATCGCTATCACTTTCGTAGTCTCAAAATGTTTTGGAAGATTGCCAGATACTAGGATATTCGAGAAAAAATTTGTTAGCCATTCTTTTACATTTTTTCTAGCATTTCTAAGAAATTCTGGGAAAATACCATCGTAATTCGTAGCTAGCTGCTTTTCCGTTTTTTGTTTGAGACAGAGTTGAATCTAGTTCTTCGCTACTAAAAGAGCTCGCATACTTCGATGGAGACGAGCAATTGCGCTTCATTTCTCTTAATTTACGTTTAATGGTTCTCTTATGGAGGCGATTAATAGAAGAACGAGACATGTTTACGATATGATTTGCAATGTCCTCTGGATTTGTTTCATTGTTAGCACGAGCAATTGAGTTTGAGCCACCCATCTTCCGAAGAAGACCAAGCTTCCCTGCTTGAATGGAAAAAATCAATGTTCAACAGCTTTAATCCACTCTTGTTTCCTCGCGGCGTCCAGCGAGTAAAATAAGTCATCAGCCACGTCTGCCTCACCACTAATAAGGTACTCCTCATATAATATATCGCTGTCTTTACTCCAGCCAGGAATTTATTCTTCACGGAAGCCTCTTTGGATGCATTTCTTAGCAGTTGAGATGATGGCTCCAACGAACCTATCGTAATTTTTAGGAATAGGTTGGATCCAGCGAATCACTGCATCCATTCCGCCCTATATTTAGCCTAATCAGCTTTGTTAAAATTCCATCTAGGTTGAGGAGTAGAGTTTACGAGTGGGATTTGGATACCTACTTCAAGAATTACTGGACGATGTTGAGAGCGTGGAAAACCTTGTAGGATGTTAGCCAAAAACAATTATAAACACAAGAGGAACCAAAGCAAAGGACTTTAAAAACGGCGAACCTGGAGACAAGGTAAGACGCATACTAATTCCTGATGGTTGAAAGCAGACCTCACGATTGAAAAAACCTAAGTAGGGGATACACCAAAAACCTCCGCATTATATCTAACTGTCGAAATCGCCAGTGATAAAAAGTGGTCTGACCTGCATCGAAATTATAAAGTTAAAATATATAAATTTCGATGACCTTCATGAACGTAACTTATCCTGTAGAGTACTACGACTTTTGACCTGTAGTCCTACTCCGGTACCTCGTGAAATAGGAATCGAGAAACAATTTTTTCATTACTAGTATTCCGTGCCGCGGGAAATAACAAATTATTGCACTTTTTTTCACTTCCCAGGGAAATGACGGAATAGACGTACTGGGCTGGGTTTTTTCATGGATGCAAATTCAATTTGATACCAACAGATAAAGCAGCTCTAAAGCTTTTAAACATTGATTAATACAAGACTACAAGGAAGCCAATTACTTGGCCAACTTTCACTCCATATAAATTGCTCCATGTTTATAAGTCCTATATTCGTCCCTGTATGGAGTACTGTTGTCAAGTTTGGAGTGCTGCTTCTGTTTCCATCTAAGTGGGCTATACGAATTGTGGGTGATGGAGCTTTGACATCAAAACTTGATTCCCTACAACATCGTCGCACTATTGCTGATCTCGTTGTTTTTTACAAATATCGTCATCAGCAGTGCTCAGATAAAATCAGCGGCATCATGCCTCAAACTTTATTCTTACCCCCGTTTCACTCGGCAATCGGCTACCGCAACCAGTGAAACGCTCGAGATCCCGCGCTGGCATACTGCCAGATCGCAGAAAGACTTCTTTTTCCGAACTGCATACAAATGGAATAGTTTACCGAATCCTTAGTCTCAGGTGGCTCCAACCCGCAGAGGCTTAAAAAAAGCGTTCATTAACACCTTAGAACGCCAGTTGTTGTGGGACCTAGGTCTTAAAAGGTATATTTATGTGTTGTTGTGACACATATTCTAAACCCTATCACACAACACTTTTTATTTAAAAAAAACAGGAGCCTGCGGAGTCTTTTTGGAAAAACTTTAAAATGTAAGTACGACTAACATCTTCAACTTATACGCATTTATACGCCCGACAACGTAGAGAACATGAAATTACAAGTGGAGTTGAAAATTTTGATAAAACTTTTGTTGCTGAGTTTCAAATTATGTGAATCTAATATAGTAGTTATCTGAATTAATAAGCATCTCTAGAAAAAAAAACTAGTTTTAATACAATAAAACCCTACGCTCGTGTCCTTTAAGAAAAGGAATGAAGCTATAACTACTGAAACATAAAAATAATAATTTGCAAAGATTATGAATACTTTTAAAATATATTTTGCTCAAAACAATTAACGACATTAGACTTTCAACATTTAAATAAAATATTAAAATAAATTATCCATTTGAGCAATTTCACAAAAAAACTAGTATTTTCAAAATAGGCAATTTTATGACGTCACATAAAACGCTAAAACTGTCAAACATATAAGTAAAAGTTTGTTATTGTTTATTAATTTGGGTTGTAAAAGTACATTTTAAGATATCTTCTTCTTATTTTTTCAATTAAATATTATTACTTAAAGTAAAATATAAGATTAATTATGAATATTACAAATTTTATTACTCCTAATTCATGTAGAATATGTTTAGTCAGTCCCGGAACTATTTCAATTCATGAAATACGAGGTGACACAACTATCAGTGCTATAATAATGATGTTTTCAAATGTCAATGTACTTAAAGCATAAATGCATTATTATTTATTATATGTTTCTCATTTGAGTTTTAATATTTTAGATTGATCCGACTGACAACTTACCGGATTCAATATGTCAGAGCTGTGAGCTAAAAGTAGAGACGGTTTATCAATTAAAACAAGAGGTTGAAAAATCTGATATAACTTTACGGCAGTTATTCCCGCAACAACAAATACTTGAAACAAATTATTTCAAATTAGAAGTTTCAAATCCTTCGGAACAGGAGGAATTGCTATTGCCAGCCGAATACTATGAAATACGTGAAGTTGAAGTTCAACACGAAATACAAGAAGAAGAGGTAGAGGAATGTCTTGTTATAAGTGATACGGAAGAGGAGAGTCAAGAGGAATCAGAGCAAACGCTGGTGAAAACAAGGAAAAAAGGACGTCAGAAATTATCACAAGCATCAGATGAACAACGACGTATCCGTAATGAAAGAGCTAAACAACGATTACTAAATGAAACACCGGAAGAACGAGAAGCCCGGCTATTTAAAATCCGTTCAAACTATATTAAGCGATATAAAACAAACGTGAAAAAGGTCTGAAATCACAAACTTACTGTAAATAAAAAAAATCACAATCAAAATTATTTTTTTTAAGAATTTAACATGTAATGCAAAAAATTTAAAATAAATCTTATGTTTATTCAAACTTTTAACGTCCTCGGGAAGTTGTTTAACGATTTTGTTAAATGCGAACTGCAGACGTAGATAAAATTTACAAGTAATTTAATTTTATTTCAAACATGTTGGCATAACAATATTGATTTACTTTTTTTTTTGCATAATTTTAGTTATAGATTTTTGTTTTAATACTTATGTTTCATTAACTTGAAGTAAAATTTTGTATCCGTCAATGCAATAAAATACTATGGCCATCATCAATCGTTGGTATTTCATTTCAATTTTAAGTTCAATCCACGTTGGTCGTTGACTCAAACTAATGGATGGCAACCAAGCATTCACTTTATATTATTTATTGTATTTGGGAAATTATAGTTGGTTATTCTTTTGTTTTAATGTTCGAGTCATTTCGAAAGAGAAGTGAGAAAATTAACGGAAATAATGCCTGAAAATCAAATAAAAATTGAAATTGTCCACACAATGTGTGAAATGACGTCAAATTGTCAAATAATTTTTTTGTTTATTTACAGTGCATGTACAATGAAATTAATTTCTCATGAGTGATCATGAGTAAAAATTTACAGATGAGCGACTCATTTCTCAATGAAAAAATTAAAGATTTCTTAACTTTTTCCTCATGATTAATAGACAACCGACCACAATAACTAATATTAATCGTGATTGATCTTCTGTCAAATCGTTTTTTTGTTTGTTTGTTTTCCTTTATTTCTCTGAGAGAGAAACCGGTTTGTCTTCCCAAAGACGTGCATAAATTTTTCATTTGATTCAAAATTGTACAATTATTGCGAGTTTCTTTTAAATCTATAAGAAAAAAACCTACCACAAAAAAATAATAGTTTCTCCCTCACTGCTACTATATAAAAAGAAATAAGAAAAATGACAGATTAGGATTTGATTCTAACCAAACATATAAATTTTAATCTTTTATCTATTAAAAATAAACTACACAATAATGAAAAGTTGGTCGCCAGCTAGTTTTCATAATATACTTTCAGGATGTATACATAACTTAAATATTTGCACATTTGCATTATAAAATAATAAAATATTCACTATTATAAAATCACTGGAAATAACACAATAAATGTAAAATACTCTCGTAATTATTTTCATTCATTTTATAAAAATTAGCACAACTAAAAATAATAGATTGTACTTTTTGTTTCGTTTTAAATTATTTAATTGTTTTTAATTTATAATTTAATACAATAGTTGGTTGTTGTAAATAAACAGAAATGCAAATGGCGAAATGAGAAATTGAATATGACATATTAGCAATCACGATTTCTTATGTCTCTCTTCATACAATTTTAAAGTTATGTTCTCTCTATATTTATATATACTCGAAGTTAATAGAGAATGAACCTAGCTACATTGTGCTACTATTAAAAAATAAAAAGTTGCTCAAATCTAATAGTAAAAGTAATTTCATTGTGCATGCACTGTTAAATTTATAGCCCAATCGTATTATGGTGAATAAAAAATTCGAGAAATTTGGTAAAATAAATTGAGCAATGAACGAAGCAAATTTAAAAATTTCGATTCTTTAATCAAAAATAAATTAAGATTAATATTATATTATTACCACCAAACATGATGTGAATTCACTTCCAGCAGTTTAGCATGCTTTATTGTGGGAAAATGTTAGCTTTTTTGTCATCGAATTAACAATATTCTACAATTCAACTCAGAAACAAACCAGTGGCGAATATTCTTTAAGGAAAGGTCTAATGTCAACAATGCTCATATTGTCATTTATGTTTTATTATTGTTTACTAAAAAACTAAAAAATTCTTTGAAAAATGAATCCTTTGGATATGGAAATTTGTAGAATTTGTTTAATTGATCCAGGAATAATTTCTATTTATGACAAAAAGAATGATATAAAATTGAGTGACATGATTATGATGTTTACCGAAGTTAAGGTATTTTTTGGTGTAAAATTATAAATTGAATATTTAATAATTTGATTTTTTTTTATTTATAAAGATTCATCCTAACGAAAATCTTCCTAGTACAGTGTGTCAAGTTTGCGAAATGAGAATTGAAAATATATACACTTTTAAGACGGAAATAGAACAATCTGACAAAAAACTACGAGCATTATTGCAATCGAGATTAATAAATATTAAAGTTGAACTGGCTATAGAGGAATTATCCTATACAAATGTGATGCCAGAAGTTAAAGAAGAGGCGATAGAAAATGAAATAAAACCACTTATGGTGGAAACAAATATTACTGAGATTAGAGCAACAGAAAACCTTTCAGAAGAAATAAATGAAAAATCAAATACTAAACGAAAGATTAGAAAAAGTAAAACAAAAGCTTTGGATGGAATTGAAAATCAGACGGTGGAGAGTAGGACATGTAAAATATGCGGTAAAGTTTTTGCCCGACATCAAAATTTAATTATTCATGAAAGGATTCATTCAGGTAGGTCTAAAACCTCAATCAGCAGATCATTTGTTCTGTTTCTGTGTCATTTAATTAATAAAATAAACAATTTATGTGTGACAAGCCCGCGTACGCCAACTCTACTATTGATATATGAGTTTACGTGAAATATAACTAGTCAAGGTGTTATTTAAGATATGCTGACGGATGAGTTTTCAGTCGACGGGAGCACCCGCAATCTTGACTATGGAATATTCCTTGATGCTATCACGTTATTGTTTAAAAGTTAAAATTTAATATAAAATTATAATCCAACTCTTACCTGGTTTTGTTCTATTTGCACAAAAAAAAAAACAAACCCATTGCCACCCAGCTCTCTCCAATTCAAAATCAAATTACGATTTCACATCTCAATTTCAACAACATCGCACCCACCAGGAAACAACTCGCTGACATTGTCACCTCCATCCAATCTCTTCGAGAAGAATTCTCTTCCACAAAAATAGAGTTGTCTTCTCTTAGGTCCGACCAAACCCAGCTGACCAATGATTTTGTTAACTTTATATCCAATATTGTCACACTGGTCACATCCATCATTGACAGCAACCTGGCGGATGTAAAAAACGATCTTCAACGCCTCAAAGCTGAGAACACCAGAATGCTTAGAGAACTCAGACGCCGGGATATTCTCATCTCTGGTCTTCCTAACTCAACCAACCTTAACAATGCCATTCCTAAAATCCTTCTGTTCCTTCTCCCTAAATTTGATACCTCTTCCATTTCCTCCTGTTTTTGGTTCAGCAATAAAAAATCTATTGTTCTAGTCCAGCTATCCACTGTCACCATTCGTGATTCTATTATGAAGGCTTACTTTCTCAAGAAACGCTTACCAATAGCTGATATCTTCCTTTCTCTTAAATTTCTTAACCTTATTCATTTCAATGACAATCTTTCTCCTATCTTGTTTACCATGGCCAAACACGCTCGATCACTTAAAAAGTCCAATTGTATCTCCAGCTTTCGCATTGGGACCTCGAGGATTTTCATCTTCTCCCGGACGGATCTACCCTCGAGTTTATCTGTCCTTCTGTACTCTCGTCTAAATTTCCACTTTAACAACTTTTTCTTTTTGTCATGCTATATTCCCTTTTCTTCAACTCACTGCACAATAATTGAAAATTTTATGCCATTAATGTTCTTATCAAATATATATCTCAATGTATTATTATTTCTTCTCCTGTCCTTCACTTCCCCCTCCCTTATCCTCTCCCATCTTCTCCTCCCATCAATCTACTTAATCCCTTCTTCCTATTTCTTCAACATACGACTACACATTCTGTAATCATGTCTCGTGATAGTTCGTCTAGGGTAGCAAATGACAGCTCATATCTAATAAAGTCCCTTAACTAATTTCGTCAATCTCTAAACATCGGCTTTCAATGCTCAAAGCCTAAAACCTAGTGCCTCCTCTTCTAAGTTAGAAGAAATTAAATCTTTACTCTCTAGATCTCACCTTGATATGGTCGGTGTTTCTGAAACATGGCTGAAATAATATGTCTCCAACTCTGCTGTTGAAATCCTTGGTTATCTGCATGATCGTCCTAGAATTAGGAGTAGAGGTGGCGCTCTTTATGTTAACAAAAAATTTAAGTCAAAAAATTTTACACTTACGATGATTCTGATGCTGAGGCAGTCTTTGATCAGATTAATCTGGGTGGTGTTCGCATTTTGGTTGTTGTCTCCTATCTCTATAAGGGCAAATTTTCTTTAATTGAAGACGTAATTGCCCCTTACTTCAATCTTTATACCTACATTATTCTTATGGGTGACTTCAACACCAATATTCTTAATCCTCATTCCTTATCCCACGCCTCTGACATCTGTTCGCGTCTTAGCCTCCACATTGTTCACAATAACTTATCTACCCACCATGCATATAATTCCATTGCTGGATCCTGTATAGACTTTTTCCTAGTTAATGATCCTTCTCTTCCTCTCCTTAGTGACCAATTTTGGGTGCCTGGGATTTCTGCCCATGCATTCATCTTCTCCTCGCTAAACCTTAGCAAGGTTTATTATCCTATCTTCTGACATTTTTCTAACTGGTTTTTCATCATTTTACACCTCGACTGATTCGGAATCAAAGCTTCAACTCTTAAATAATATTCTTCTTAAAATTCTCAACAAGCATGCTCCTCTTCGCTCCTTCCTCCCAACTTTATCACTTTAACTCACGAAATTTTCCACATCTGCACTTATCTTTTAAAGCCTACAAAGCTGAACCTTCAACTATCAGCTGGAACGTTTACTGTCACCATCGCAACCAATTCAAATCCTTAGTGTGGAAAGCTCAACTCGATCTTGGGGCCAAAATGTTTTCAGATTTGCCCTCTTCTAAAGCAATGTGGGCTAAACTCTCGAGCATAGATGCTTATTAACTCGACTTCTGAACCTTCTTTTCTTAATCCTTCTGAAGTTAAACTCCCTCAACCAATCCTTTGTTTCCGCCAACTCCTTCTCACCTTTCCCTCGCTATGATTCCCCCATTCCTGAACACCACAAGTCCTTCTCCTTTCGCTGCCACTCATTCCGAAATCGAATTGGCCTTCTACTCTATCTCCTCTATCGCTGTTGGTTCTGATGGCATTCCCATCAAATTTCTTGAAATTCTCTTTCCTTTTATTCTCCCCATATTATATGACCTCTTCCTTCCCAACTTCATGGAAATTTGCCACTGTTCGTCCTATTCCTAAAGCCGGCTCTACACGATGCGGTGAACGTTGGATTCAAATGTTTGCCTCCAACGTTTGGGTCAAACAATCGACGGTTAATATGGCAAATGTTCTGCTACATGGTGGGACCATTGTTTGATTCAAACGTTAAAAACGAAATTAAAAATAATCGACAGAAATTTACATATTGAAAATAATAATTTAAAAATATATTACAAAACATACCTTGTTAACACACAATTTAATAAAACACTGACCCTTTAAATTAATTAACACAAAAATCTTCAAAATTTAATATTTAAATGTTTGACGCATCGTGTAGCAATGTTACAAATTGTATAACAAAAGCAATTTACAAAAAAAAAAAAATCTTTGACTTGTGTCAAAATACCGAAAATGTCCCGAATGTATTCAAATGCCAACGTTGGACGATGACATTGGACGTTTGTAGTTCGAGCAACGGCCACACGATGTGTCCAACCATCATGCGTTCAACGTTGGAAGATGTTCGTAGCATCGTGTATAGCCGCCTTAAGAAGGGTAGTGATGAGTACCGATCACCGATCGACTCCGAAGAAATGTAAATAATAAGATCATCTCTATTCTTCTTCTTGATTTTGGTAAGGCCTTTGATTCAATTGATCATACAACTCTCATGTTCAAACTTAAATCTCAATTTCGTTTCGCTTCTTGTGCCTGTAATCTAATTTTTACTTACTTCTCTGGAAGATCCCAATGCGTGTGTTCTGTTAACCTCTCTTCAAGTTCTATTCCCGTCCTTAAAGGAGTTCCTCAAGGTTCCATTCTTGGTCCTCTTCTTTTTTCCATCTATATTAACGATATCACCTCAGTTATTAAATTTTCTATTCTCTATTTATTTGCTGATGATGTTCAAATTGTACATGCTCTTCCCATCACTGAGATCCAGCGATGTTTCGTGAAGATTAAACAAGGCCTGGCTAAAATCTGTGATTGGGCGCATAGCAATATGCTTGTCTTAAACCCCATTAAATCACAAACTATACTTTTTAACTGCCTTTCTTCTCTTGGACTTGGCGTCTCTCTTTGTAGCATCCCCATTAATTTCGTTCAACGCGTGATGAGTCTTGGTGTTATCTTTGATCAGGACCTTTCATGGAAACCACATATTAACTATGTCATAGGCCATAGGTACTGCTACTGCAGTAATGAGGAAGCTTTACAGTCTTAACCATTATCTTCCCTTGCATATTAGGAAGCTACTTCTTCACGCTTTAGTAATGCCTATTTTTAACTACGGCATCGAAATTTACTCGGGATGTACACAGGGATATCTCGTCTTACTAAATCCTTCAACTGGGCAGTTAGATTTGTCTTCAACCTTAAAATTCGTCATCATGTTTCTAGCTTTGCTATCGACCTTCTTGGCACCTCGTTCTCTAATCACATTTCTACCCGCCTCCTGTTACTTTTTTTCAAAATCTTCAAATTTCATTGTCCGCCCTTAATGTTGCATTGGTTCTCGTTTTGTCCTTCTCGTCGAGTACAAAAAGTTATCCTCCCCTCTGTTTCTTGCAACTCTTGGGCTCTTCCGTACTCAATCCGTACTTCAAAACTCTTCAACAAACTTTCTTCTGATTTAAAGAAATTCAATATCTCTATCAGTGGCGGATTAACAGTTCAGGGGGCCCTGATGCGAGTAATTTTTGGGGGCCCTTTTTCCTCATTTTTCAAAATTGATGATTAAAAAAAAAGGTCCTCAGCTTCGAAAAAGACCCTAGTAAATTAAAGAATTTTCAAAAATTCATTTTTGATGACGAAAAAACAGAACTGAATTTTTGATGATTCAGAACTGCATGTCTGGAATCAGAACTGCGAAAAACGATAAAAATTACACCCTAAAAAAATCTCTGGAATAGAGAATATACAATGCGTATCATGAATTGATTCTCTCTCTCTCTGTTCAAACGATACTCTTGCAGCAGTTTTTGACTATGGGTTCCATTGTTTTCTCAGATTCTCAAATAAATAATTCCAAATAAAATTTTCGATTTCTCCATTTTGCAATCTAAAAGCAATAATCTATTCGAATATTTTAAATAAAGATATATAATTTATAAAGAAAATAAATAAAAAACAAAAGTTTTAATTCCGAACTTCCGATAGTGATGAAACTCTGGGCTCGAATCACAATGGCAACTTTCTTGGAACTCTTGAACTTTTGGCTTCGTATTTGATCCTCGTACCTCTCAAGCACAATATGTGACGAATTTATTACCATCATGAGGCAAGAAATCAAAAATTGTATTGCAGCCGACGACATTGACGCAGTTTATTATTCGATTAGTGTTGATTCCACTTCGGATGTAAGTTTTTCGGATCAATTGACTTTTTGCATTCGATATGTAAAAGATGGTAAAATCAATGAACGATTCGTTGCTTTTATTCCGATTGAGGGTCATACATCAGAGTATCATTTTGGCATCGTTTCAAAATTCCTCGAAGAAAACAAAATTGACATACAAAATTGCAGAGGACAGTCATATGACAACGCAAACAATATGGCTGAAATTAGTGGCGGTCTTCAAGCTTTGATTCGTGAACAAAATGAATCAGCAATTTTTGTACCTTGCAATGCTCACACATTGAATTTAGTCGGTGTATATACTGTTTCTGGAAATGTTATTGCTACCAGTTTCTTCGATTTGATTGAAAAAGTTTATAGTTTTTTCTTTCATTCACCATATCGTTGGAATAAATTAAAAGAATAAATAACGGAAAAAGAGTACATGTTGAAAAAGCATCGGAACGAGATGGGCAGCCAGAAATGATTCAGTTAACGCATTACATTCATGTTATTTAAAAGTGTTGACTATCTTGAAATCGTTTATTACCGAAGAAAGCTTCAGTGAATAAAATAAAGCATTGGTAAAGGGTTTAATTTTTATTCAAATGATCCAGGTTTGTAACCAGTAGAATTCAATCAAACAATTTTACAAAATATTTGGATTAAGAAGGGTAATTGTATTAAACATTTCGTCGAAACAGTTAACGTCATTTCGTATTATTTTCAAATTATCGTTTCTTGGGTGCCTGTGCATGTCAAAACATAGATGCATTGAAAAATGCTGGAAAATATGGTCGAAAGTTCACTGAGTTTCATTTTTATAGAAAACTCCCAAATGCAACAAAAATTAAACGAGATTGGCTAATCTATTCACCGTCTGCCGAAGCAGTTTTTGTTTTGTATGCCGTTTATTTGGTGATTTGAATGGAAAATCGCAAGCATTTTCATTAAAAGGATTCAATAACTCATCACAAGGCATTTCGAAGCATGAAGAGTCTAAGTATCACATGTCCAATGATTTTACATATAAAATGCGTATCAAAAATGAACTTACTTTCGAGAAATCTTTTAATAATACAACTAAAATTGAAATGAGCTATTGCAAAAAAGTTTTATTGCGTGTTGTAGATGTGAAATTTCTTGCATCACGAGGACTTGCTTTTCGTGGTCACGATGAAATTTTAGGATCAAAACACATTGGAAACTTTCTTGGATCTCTTGAATTATTGGCTAAATTTGATCCCTTTTTACAAGAACATATTTCTCGTTTTGGCAATAAAGGAACAGGTACACTCTTTTCATGTAACATTGACAAATGATTTGTTTTTACTATTCGGAATATTTTTAGGAAAAGCATCGATTTTTCAAGCACAATTTGTGAAGAATTCATCTCTATAATGACAAAACATGTTAAAAATCACATTGTTTCGGAAATTATAGAATCTCGATATTATTCGTTTAGTGTCGATTCCAGTCAGGATGTAAACCATACTGACCAGTTGTCTTTTTGTGTTCGATTCGATTACAAGAACAATTAACCGAAAATAGCGAATACATGTTAAAGAGAACAACTGGAACGAGATGGTCAGCTAGATACATATCAGTTTACGCTTTACATTCTTGTTATTTAAAAGTGTTGTATGTTTTAAAATCTTTCCTACATGAGGAAAGCTTTTGTGATGATAACAAAGCAGTGGTAACAGGTTTGATATAAAAACTATGTCAATTCGAAAATATTTTGATGCTTGTCCTCTGAAAAAGTATACTAACCAAGTTTAATTTTGTAAATCGAGCATTACAAAAATCTAATTTGATTGTCTCGGTGACAAAAAAACTGTTTGATTCAATAGTAACAGATTTGGAAAATAAAGATTACAACAAAATTTTGGATGAAGTCTGTCAGCTTTTAAATTCTGTTCCATCTAATATTCAAACCGTAAACAATATTCAAACTCGCTCAATGTCACAAACACTTTTTCCAGAGGAAAAAAAGACACCTTGAAAAATCGTTGTTCAAGGCTTTGCTTTTCAATCTGAGAGAGCGTGCTAAAGTTTATGAAGATCTAGATAGCCAGTACTCGTTTTTGATACATCTAAATTTAAAGAGCGATGAAGAGATTGCTAATTCTTGCAAAGCAATAGCCGGAAAATACCCAAAAGATCCCAATGCAAATCAATTGATTGACGAATGTCAATTTGCCAAAAATTATTTCACATTTTGATAATTTAAATTATGAATCGATGTACAACACAAAGTTCAATGATAATCTTTCCACCACTTTTCCGAATAGCGATATTTTATTACGAATATTTTTGTGCATGTTTGTCACTAATGTTATAGATGAACGATCATTTTCAAAACTGAAGTTAATCGAAAGTTATTTGTGTAATACTATGAGTAATGATCGTTTGAACGATTTATCCATTCTTTCTATTGAAAATAAAATTTTGGACGAAATTAAATTCGATGAAATTATAGACCAGTTTGTAACACTTAAGTACAGAAAAAATGTACGTTAAATGCCTGAAAATAAATATATTTCAAACTTGTCTAGTTTTAGTTTCTTTTTTGCTTATGCTCTGGACCCCTGAATCGCCCCCTGGTGCGGTTGCCTAAAAACTTGTATGATAATCCGCCACTGATCTCTATACCCTTATTCAAAACTAATATACCGCATGGAGGGATCAGTTTTTATTGTTTTGAAATTTTTTTTTATTTTTGATCTACGGGTGTGACAACCCCGCGTACTCCAGTCCCTGCTATTGACATACGAGTTAACGTGAGATTCACATACCACTGGCAATAGTAGTGAGATATCACATTTTGATATCTTAGGGGTTGTGGCGGATGAACTGTCTTCAGTCAACGGTAGCACCCTCAATATTAGCTGGGAAATAATCCTTGATGATAAGACGCTATTGCTTCCTTGAAGAAACGAGCCTTCATATAATTATGTGTAGTCTTTAATCTTTAAGAAAGACAGTGCGTCACAGGATCAAGGAATATGCAACCGGCTGGATTATTGGCAACTACATTTTTGTTTTGTTTAAGCAAATTTTTGTAAAAATTTGCTATTTACTTTTTAATTTACTTTTATTTTCTCTATTCTATCTAAAATCTTCTACTATTCTATCTCCATCTTCTTCTCTATTCTCTAAAATATTGGCCTATGTCATATTTTGTCAGTGATGGGATTTTTTGTTTAGTTTTCCATTCTTTAACAAAAAATATTAAAAAAACAAAAAAAGAAAGATTTACGTCCATCAACAGCTTTGAACGTATGTTGTTGTGGGACCTTGGTCTTAAAAGGTTTTTATGTGTTATTGTGACACATATTGTGGTTCCTACTACACAACACATTTTATTAAAAAAAAAATATATTTTTTCTTAACAATGTGTAGCCCCTCATTCTACCCTATTCTAGTCTCTTGTCTTCAACTCCCCACATTCTTTTACTTCATATTCAGTTTCTCTGTCCCTTGTTTCCCTCCTTCATATTTTTTTACCGTCTGTCTCGAGTCGTATTTTTCCGTTCTGTATTTAATTTTCCCTTCCCCTCTTATCTTCTCTACTAATCCCTTCCACTTACCACCCTAACCATTCCTTCTCTCAACTATCCTCTCTGTTTCCATGTTTCTTTATTTATGTGAATATATGTATGTATATATTGTAACGTTTCTTACCCGAGCTACTTTGGTTACGTTGTTATCTTTTATTGATTTATGTATTTTTGTATTTCTTTTGTGCAACTATTTTCTCGAAAGATGTTCTATTGTGTTGTGTTCTATCGTATTCCATAATCGTCACAATATGAATTGTATTTTAAGTAATTTTAAGTATTTTTTATCTCATATTTTATTCCTTGTTATTGTATATTCTTTTTAATTCTATTTTTATTTTATTTTACTTATATTATATTATATTATATATATTTTTTATTTTATTTTATTTTATATCTTTTAATTTATTTTACTTTAAATTCACATTATACTCTGAATAGTCCAGTAACTTTGTCGCCTGGGAGTATGGGGTAGTATACGTAAAATCCGGTAGTTCTGATTTTTTGCAGACTTGTTTATGATGTTGGCCTAATGAATAATCCAAGTTTGTGACCTCGAGCGCCGAACACAACTTTGTCAAAAATCGAAAAAACCGCGAAAAAATCGTTATTTTTTCAAATTTTGGCGATTATAACCCTAAAGGACTAGTTTTTTCTTTATACTTTCTTAGGACGGTTTTAAAGTAGACTAAGTTTGCTACAATATGATACTGGAACTGTCTCTGTAGACCCAATAGTTTCCCAGACTAAGCCTCAAAAATCGAAAAAATCGTTATTTTTTCAAATTTTGGCGATTATGGCCCTAAAGGACTAATTTTTGAAAAAAAGTAGACTAAATTTGCTACAATATGATACTAGAATTGTCTCTGTAGACCCAATAGTTTCCGAGATTGAGCCTTTCAAAGTTTATCATTTTTTTAACTTCGCAATATTTTGCAATATTTTAGACATTATTTTAGTCACTCGAAAATTCATTCAGAACGACAGAATTGCAAAAAATTGCGAATTTCGAAAAAAATGATAAACTTTGAACTGCTTAATCTCGGAAACTATTGGGTCCACAGAGACAGTTCTAGTATCACATTGTAGCAAATTTAGTTTACTTTAAAACCGTCCTAAGAAAGTATAAAGAAAAACCTAGTCCTTTAGGGTTAGATATCCCCAAAATTTGAAAAAAATAACGATTTTTTCGATTTTTGACAAAGTTGCGTTCGGCGCTCGAGGTCACAAACTTGGATTATTCATTAGGCCAACATCATAAACAAGTCTCCAAAAAATCAGAACTACCGGATTGGACGCATAGTGTGATGTATAACGTTACTGGACTAGAAATTGTATTGAAATTTATGAAAAATTTTATAAGCATTACTATTTTTATTTTTTTTTTTTAAATTTTTTATTGTAAACCCTGTATTATTCTGGGCAAGTTTGGGCCTCGGCCTGTTTGCTATCGTTTTACTAATAAATAAATAAATAAAACTGAAAAACTTAGACTGTTCAATCCATTTATATAGTGGTACAGCACGTATCTAGAAACATTTGAGATTAACGTAATAAACTAATACTATATTTACTAAACACCACAATGTTATTATACTCTAATAGTTGTCCTTTATATCGCATCGAGCGATTTCATTCCATCTCTGACCGTTTTAAGCTTCTATTGTATACTTCTTCGTAAATATGAAGCGATTACTTAATATTCGCAACAGTGTTAAATTTTCATAAACATTTACTATATATTTTTAGGAGAAAAACCACATGGATGTTATTTATGTGAAAAAAAATTTATACAAAAATCAAATTTACTATTACATCTTAAAACTCATTCAAGAGAAAAAATGTATATTTGTGAAGTGTGCAGGTAATTAATTCTTTTAATTTTTAATTTCATTTAAGAATTTACATTTATTTTCAATTAACTTTTCAGCAAACAGTTTCTAACAATTTTACAATTAAGACAACATATGTTGACCCATTTACCAGAATCCGCTAAAAGATATCACTGTGACATATGCCCTAAAGCATTTCATGAGAACAGAACTTTAAAAAGACATCATGCAACTCACGAAGGAAACAAAAAGTTTATTTGTTTGACATGTCAAAAAGGTTTTATAACAAAGTGTTATTTAAACAAACATAACAGGACGGTACATCTTTCAATTAAAAGTCATGTATGTTCCGTATGTAAAAAAGCTTTTTCAAATTCTGGTAATTTAAAAGCACATTTCCGAACCCATACCGGTAACGTATAAAAATAAACACAATTAGATTCGCAATCAAATATATATTTTTAGGGGAAAAACCATATCAATGTAAATACTGTCCGGCAAAGTTCAATCAATCAACACCACATGTTCGACATACTCAACAACATATTACTCGAGGAGATGCAATAATTTTTTCATAACAGATCTGCAAATATTATTTTAAGTATCTTATTAATTTTAATTAGTTGAACTTTTAGAAAAACCTTTTTGAATAATTATGTTTTAATAATAGAGTTAAAAAGTTTTTTTAAATTAATTTTGACCTGTAATAAAATCGTAATACCTAGTAAAATACTTTGTGTTTTATATTTATCCTTAATTATTTGAACAATGAGCACAGAATAATAATTATATCTAATGTGTACGCAAGCATAAATTATGAGCTTTAGTCAGAAACAAAAAACCCACCCTCTCTCTGTCTGGCGTTTACATCCCATGGAGGGATTTTGCCATCTGTGGGATCAGCTGCCGATCTTGTTCCATGACCAGTTTCGACATCCTATATCACGAAGGTCTTGGATGATGTCTTCACGCCAGCGTTGTCTACGTCTTCCTCTCCGACGTACACCAGCTGGTTGTTGTTGGGACTCTTTTTTTATAATTCTATCTAATGGCTTTCTACATGACCAAACCAAACCATCTAATCCATTTGGATTTAATGAATCCGATTACTTCGCAGCCTCCAAAAAGCTGTCTGATTTCATGATTGATTCGGATACTGATTTTCAGCAACTTTGTATGGACCATAAATTGTTCGTATGACCTTCCTCTCGATTGTTGATAGAATTCTACAATCGGAGGAAGTCAGTGTCCAGCTTTTACTTTCAAATGTAAGCACAGGTCGGATTAATGCTGTGGAAAGTGTGAGTTTACACGACCGCGAAAGATGTTTTGATCGCAGAAGTTTTGAGTATGCGTAGAAAACTCTGTATGCGGCAGAGACACGGGCTTTGATATCTGCCTGCATGTCATTTGACAATGTTATTACAGACCCGAAGTATTTGAAGTTTTCCACGCATAGCCGCCAGTATAAAGATTTCTGGGAGGCATGTGACTAGATGTTGTTAACACTTTAGTTTTGCCGGTATTGGCAATCGCTTAGCATTTCATTCAAGCTGAGAGAGACTATCCTTAATATCGCTTGTTCTACGTCCGGGAAGCACAACATCATCTGCGTAGCCAAGAACTTGACTAGATTTATTAAATATGCAGTTTTGTGTCTCAATTCGGTTTTTTCTTATCGCGTACTCGAGCTCCAAATTAAATAGTACGGGTGCGAGTGCATCACCTTGTCGAACACCTGATGTTATACCGAAAGGATCAGAAACGTTGTGAGTTTGCACAGAGAAACAAGTTTCTCTGGGATACCAAGGCATATGAGTGCGGACCAAAGGTTGTCGCGGATGATGCTATCATATGCTTGCTTGAAATCAACGTAGAGCTGGGAAATCAACCAACGTAAGAATCATTGAAATCAACGTAGGTGAATGCTGATGTTGTACTCCCAACATTTTTCCAGAATCATCCTTCTGAACGAAAACCACACTGATAGTCACCGATGATAGATTCGGCGAACGGGATAAGTCGAGCAAGTACGTCATTAGCCAATATTTTATATGCAGTGTTCAACAGTGCGATGCCACGATAATTCGCACACTTTAGACGGCCACCTTTCTTATGTAGCGGAACAATGAGAGCTGTTTTCCATCCGGCAGGTAGTTCTTGGTGCCAGATTGCAAGAATCAGATCGTATATACCTGAGATCAGAGCCTGGTGATTCGCCATTTTTTAGTTTTTTGATGGCGTCCACTTCTTCTATCGTTGGGTAAGGGACAAAACTCTCCTCACTTGACGGAGCAATTTCTCCTTTCAGTTACTTTTGTAGAGTGTCTCTTAGAATGATTTTTCGTTCGACCGTCATTTGATTCCATCCACGTTGCCTTGTGAATTCTCGTGTGAGGGAAGAAAGTGCTAGAAATTACTAGATCATACATCATAATCAGTTCATCTGCGCGAAAGCCGTAATTGTTACTGGTATGATGCAAGTTTTTTGGGCCGATATGTGTTTTAAGTTCTGCACTCATACCAATTTGAGCATTAAAGTCACCTACCACGATTTTTATATCGTGCCGCGGGATGTTATTGATGACTTCTTCGAGGCTTTGTGCATAACCGCTTATTAATTAGGCAGAAGTTGATAACATGCTGATTCACGCGACGGTGTATGAGAAAGCCAACTCCAAACTCTCCTCCGTTTTGATGACCGCAATAATAAAGAGTGTATCCTTTCGCAATTTCATGGATTCCACTGCCTGGCCATCTTAGTTCTTGTAATATGTTGTAA
Source organism: Diogma glabrata (assembly GCA_963693315.1). Lineage (NCBI taxonomy): Eukaryota > Metazoa > Arthropoda > Insecta > Diptera > Cylindrotomidae > Diogma > Diogma glabrata. Next base: position 11,092,289 of record OY856186.1, read on the forward strand.
TATGCCACTATATCCACTGTACCGACTTGGTGTGTGAGTTTTAGGAGATCTCCTGGTGTTCTAAGACTTAGCACGTTCCAGCTGTTCCCATTTTTAAATCGTAGTCCGGGTACAGTTTCCGAGGTCGTTCTTGTGATGAATCCGAGATATTCCGAGGCCAGTGTACAGAGTTCATAACAAATTAATTTTTTACGGAAATGGGGGGGTTAGCCCTTCGCCCAACCCAAATATTCGTGAATGGGTTCGTTCTGCATCTTAAGGTCACCAGAAACAACCTTTTTACACGTTTATATAGCGAGTCGCTTGAACACATACGCCCGCTCCAAACCGCCCCTAACATAGAGAACAGACGCTTGAAAAAAAACACCCACATCTACAAATATAAAGTTAAGCAGGAAGTAACTAAATAGTTTTGGTCCTTTAAGCCGGATTGTAATAAAATTATTACTTTTAATAAAACAGATGTAAAACTGAATCTAATCTAATGACAAAGATCAACATGATTCCAAATAAAAACTGTGCTTGGTAAACAACCTAGTATTAGTTGTGCTTATAAGGTTCTCAACAATTTCACAATCTAATTTCCAGTATTGAAAGAAAGAGAAAATATGAAACGGATGAGGTGGGAAACCTTGGTTTCGAAAATTGAACGAGATTTTTGAATTATGACTCTACAAAATCAATTTTTTTTTTAAAGTGCTCCTCCCCTGCAAATATTTTTAAATCTATAAAATTCTATAAAAAAATAAATGTCAAAACAATGCAGACGTCAAAACAATAACACGAATAACAGGATAAATAACAAACATTAATTGTTGTGATAAAGTTAATTATTTAATTATTATGTCTGATATCAATAAATCTATTTATTCATATTCTTGTAGAATATGTCTATCAAGAAAGGGAACAATATCAATTTTTAAAAATAAAAACGAAAATACAATCTGCAGTATGTTGATGAGAATCACAGACATAACAGTAAGTATTTTTAAATAGAAAAACAAATACAAAAAATTTTAATTTTATTTCCTATAGATTACTTTGACTGATAAACTCCCAGATTCCATATGTCGATATTGTGAAAAGAGATTAGAAAACGTTTTCAAATTTATAAAAGATGTGGAAACGGCGGATTTGAAGTTACGGTGTTTTTGTTCAGATACCGTCGACATAAAAACAGAACCAGAAAATGGGATTATAGACACATTTATTGAAGATATTCAAGATAATGTTACTGAGGAAATAGACGATACGAATAAATTTCAATCAGAAACGATAGCATCATCTGATTTAGTAGAACTCAAAAAAGAAAATGATTTGTTTGAGGCAAAGTCAGAAAAAGATTTAACAGAAAATGTACATGAAATTGAGAATGATGTGAATAGATGCAAGAAAACTAAAATAAAATCGGCTACGAATTTAAATAGTTTAGAAAATCGAACGTGTAAAATTTGTGGAAAAGTGTTTGCACGTTATATTAGCTTAAAAGTGCACCACAGGACTCACACAGGTAAGATTAGAAACAAATATAATTCCTGGTTTTAATAAATAAACGACAATTCTTTCATTTTAGGTGAAAAGCCATACACTTGTGATATTTGTAGCAAGAATTTTACTCAAAAATCTAATCTAGTGTTACATATAAAAACTCATTCTGATGTTAAATCATTCATATGTGAAGTATGCAGGTATTTATTTTATATAAATATATTGCCAATACTGTTAAATTTCTTATATGAAGAAGTTACCTTCGTATTTACATTCGTATTGCTTATGTATTTCAGTAAACAATTCAGAACTCACGTGCACCTAAAAGAACATTTGGTTGTACATCTACCAGAATCTGCAAAACAATTTAAATGTGATAAATGTCCGAAAGCCTTTCACGAGAGAAAAACTTTACTTCGGCATTATAAAGCCTTACACATAGGAATAAAAGATGTTGCATGCTATCACTGTGGAAAAACGTTTCTTACTATAGCATATTTAAACATTCATATCCGAACCGTTCATCTCGCAATAAAAAAACATAATTGTAAGGAATGCGGTAAAGCGTTTTCTGATTCTTCAAATTTAAAAGCACACTTTCGAATTCATACAGGTACAATTTCCATAAATCCATGAAAAGATGATTGTCCTAAGAATTTTTGTTATTTTAGGAGAAAAACCGTACGAGTGCAAATATTGTGAGTCTCGTTTTAATCAGTCTACTCCATTAGTAAGGCACACTCAGCACCACATCGAAAGGGGAGATGTTCTTAAAACACCAAAAGACAATTTATAGAAAAGCCTTTTGTAAATTAGCGAAAAACATGATGACTTGAATAACTTTATTCTGGTTGATTTGATGGAATATGACTTCCGAAAACTGTTGTTAAAATGTCATCCGAATTTGATTGATATCGGTTGTATGTTTGCCAAGGACTAAGTTTAATTCAGAATAATGTATTAGATTTACAAAATAATAAATATTTGTAATATTTGATCATTTTCTTTTACTTAATTCAAAATTGTGTTATTTCAACTTTTACCTAACGACTACTATTTGTATTTATTTTTTAAACTGTTGCGGTGGGATTCCGTTTCAAAATTAATTCAATTTTCGCTATACCTTACGAATTAGATAGAACATTACTGATTACCCATATCTAAACAATATTTCTTCGTATTTCTAAATGAATAAATTTTCTTTAATTATTTCGAAATTAGAAGAATCCACAAGAAGAATGTCTCTCCTTCAACTGTAAATAAATCTAGAGACTACAGGCGGACAATAAAAACATCGTAAACTACACTCACAATCGATTTTTTCAAATTCTAAGTTCACTCGAACTAATATCTTTTTTTTTATTTGTTAGCTAGGTATGTTTAGTATTAATTCTAATAAATTAGAATTTGGATTATGTTTAAATAAATTAAGTTTCTTTGCGAAACTTATTAACGTTAACTTTAAAATTTTGAGAATTATAGCTATCAAGGAATACCCAAGAGAGTGTCACTCCAGAGGTGAGAAACTCTGTTGTAAAAATCACGTTGAAAGGCGACATTTCTACGAATACGATATAAAAGTGGCTGATAAAAATCGAATTAAGTCTCGTTTTTCATCCATCCATTTGACCTCGATTTCAATTCGTGTTCTGTCGTTACTCCAAACACATATCGGATTAAAAAAGTAAATAAAATTTCTAATAGCAAAATTAATGATAATGCAGCACAAATCTTTAAGCGAGTTCGAAGTGATAAACACAATTTTTTTGATCCGGTCGAATGGAGTATCATGCGAAAGGTTGGTTATTTTAAGGAAGACTATAGTTTTATGTTTAAGTTTTGGGTATTTTTTTTGCTTTATATTTTGATCATTTACCGAAAATATTCTTTTATTCTGTCCCAACCACTAACCCTTATTAAATTCAGTAGATATGCAACGAAAACTGTTGTCATCTCTTATTTCTCACGATGAACGGGTTTACGCCCAGAAGTCCTCGAAACCCAGTTTCGATGAAGGACCATCACAAAAAGATCGATGAAAAGTGCAACTCCGTCATTTTGTTTATGTGGATGAGGAAGCAGCTGCCACTGACCTCACTGCTACAAACTCTCTTCGTCACGGCGGCCATAGAAAGAAACATTAGATCAACTAGAATACGATTCTTTGCAAGATATTGTCATGTTTATCTATCTTCGTTCGATTTGCTCTTACTCTCAAATCTCAATTCGATAAGCGTTATTTTCCAATTCTCTTCTGGATTCGATCACTGATTCTGAGTAAGCAAAAACACCAGAGTTTATTAAGTATTTCCCATTTTTATGTTCTCACTACAACAGGAAAACAATGAATACCATATTTCTATCTAGAAAAATCTTTGAAAAGCTTTACAAACTCCAACGGTTGATCCAGCGTTCATACATTATACACAAAAAATTTCTATTCAATACAACTTAAAACTTTGTTTACACTTAAATTTCACTTAATACGTATATTTACACGGTTTTATGTTTACGATACGGCGTTCAGTTTACAATTAATTATACTACTGTTTACACTATCGCATTCCAACTTGAACTTTTTACACAATCGCATTCTAATTTCAACTGCCTGTTGTTATGTAAAAGGGATTCCTTAAATACAATTTTAATGTTCATGATCAAAGAACTACTGGATTGACCTCGAATACCTAGATTATTTAAGGTCAATCCAATATTTCTTTACAGAAAAGCTCAAGCATTAATCGACGTCTGTATTATTTTGCATGTATTTGATTTAATCTGTTTGTCGTCGCTTTTTCCAAGAAATATGATGATAATGACAAATGGTTTGGTGTTTCTGCACTTTTACCACTTTGAGCCTTGAAGTCACCTTACGCGAGTTTTATATCGTGTCACGGAATTTCAAAGTAATTCAAGGAAATAATTACAAAAACGATCTCAACGAGCACTAAACGAAATGACTTCATGGTGCGAACTGAACAAAGAAATCTTTCGATACACAAAACTGTTATGCTTTAGCGGAAAGGCAAATACGATCGAACAAGACCACCCCTCTCTCACTCATAGTCAACACTCAGCAGATCCTCACCCCTTTCATTTGATGATTACTACATATTTTATACTTCGTGAGGCGCCTATCCTTGCCGAGTTCGACAGCGTTTTTATCTGCCATTTTCCTCGATACGACCGCTTTTTCGTTCGGCAAACGCCGAAAAATGCCGAGGTCTTGTAAGTTTACAACAACAATTTTGTTTTTTATTAATGGGAGGTGGAAATTTATTTTATAAAACGAGGGTAACCACAAAAATTTGTCTGCTATTGTCAAGTCCGACAATTGACATTTTGGGATCTTTGTGTTTGCATACTTTCCCCTGAACTTTTTAATACGTATTCAGAAGAAATGCTAATGGATGGTCTAAATGAAATTGGCAATAGTGAGATGGGGATTAATCATTCGAATTATAAAATTGTAAAAGATTTGCTGATTACGCCACCCGCCTTGTTAGCAAATAGCAGAAGACGAAAGTTGCCTACAATTGGTTAGACAAATTAAATAATAGTTGTCAACCTTATGGCCTGGCAATATATGCAGACAAAGAGAAACGATAATGCCATAAATAAAAATACTTCTATAATCATAGGCTTAAGTTGTCTTTGGATAGTAAAATTATTGTAAGAGTTGAAAAAATAAAATATCTGGGTACTATGAATTTTCCTGTTAAATGTATGCACATTTACGTTTGTACCTTGAATCTGACCTATTCGATAAAATTGTCTTATCGTCCTTGATTTTATTGGTAGTATTTTTCTACAAATAAAACGCCAAACTCTATAGAGCATACATCACTTTATTTTTTATAAATATTTCGGTTCTTTTTGGGATTCTCTAAAGTATGATTCTCCTAATGAGTTATCTCGAACACTATATTGCACTTAATAACTTTGCACTTTATTGCAAATAGAGTGCAAATAAAATGTAACTAAAATTCAAATAAAATTCAAATAAAATGCAAATAAAGTGCAAATAAAATTTAATTTGCATTTTTTTTGGATTTTTATTTGCATTTTTTCGCTTTATTTGCATTTTATTTTCACTTTATTTCCATTTTATTGACATTTTATTTGAACTTTATTTGCATTTTATCTGCAATTTATTTGCAATTTATTTGCATTTGATTTGCACTTTAATTACATTTTATTTGCATTTTATATGTACTTTATTTGGATTTTATTTGTACTTTATTTGCATTTTTTTTGTATTTTATTTACACTTTATTTGCATTTTATTTGGACTTTATTTGAATTTTAGTTCCATTTTATTTGCACATTATTTCTATTTGCAATAAAATTCAAATAAAATGCTAAAAAAATGCAAATAAAATGCAAAAAAGTGCAAATAAAATTCGAATAATGCAAATAAAACGAAAAAAAAAAAATGCAAATAAAAGAGGGTCCCAAAAAGAACAGAAATATTTATAAAAAATAAAGGGATTTATGATCTAGAGCTTGGCGTTTTATTTGTAGAACAATACTACCAATAAAATCAAGGACGATAAGACAATATCTGGGTATGTTAGGTTCATAACAGCTGATGCAAGTAACAATATAGTGAAATAACTAGCAGAATTAAACAAGCCGAGCTACGTTTAAGAAAATGGCAAATGTCTTATGTAAAAGAGAAATTATTATGAAGCTAAAACTTAAGATTCTTGAATATCACATTTGGGTGGTGCTGTTATATGGCGTAGAAATATAGACGTTGGCAGAAACGCGAAGGCGTTTGAAATGTGTTGCTTCAGGAAAACACTAAGAATTAAATGGATGGATAGAATCACAAATGTAGGAGTACTAAACTACCTCACTACTACACTCAATACATCTTTAAAAACTCTACAGATACCAAATATCTGGAAAACGACCAGAATCACCCATAGTGCTACAGACCAATATCCATCCTTTCATTGGTCTCAAAACTTATCGAAGCCCTTTTGCTCACTCAGCTGACAAGATCCTGCAATTTGGAGCCACACCCACATAGTTTCCGTCGAGCACACAGTACGACCATCGCGCTTCACAGAATACAAAACAACCATGCGCTAGAACGATTTTAGTTGCACTCGACCTATCAATAGCATTCGACACAGTGTCGCACAGAGCAGCGTGCGACATGAAGCGTTGGACCATTGGATGATATCTTCAATACTATTTTGCCAGGTTTAATGAAGTGCTGGTTGTGCAACTACCTCAGAGGTCGCCAAACATACGTTGAGTTCCGTAATTGCAGTTTCAAAATAAGATTGCTAAGGCAAGGAGTTCCACAAGGCGGAGTTCTCTCACCGTCATTATTCAATCTCTACCTAAGCAGTTTGCCTACCCCACCAGAAGGAATAACCATTACTTCATATGCAGACGACTTCACAGTGCTTTCAACAGGCAATAACCTGCAACAACTCACAAATATACTGAATACCTACCTTAAAATTCTTAATGATTTGTTTGAAAGCAGAAAATTGAAACTTTCCACTGAAAAGTTCACTTTCTACACGTTTCACCACATGGACGAAGGAGGTAAATTCAACACAAAGCATCTGCATAGACAACATACTTATTCCTACAGTAAAAAATCCGAGACTGTTGGGTGTAACATTCGACCCACTTCATAAATTCAATGCTCACGCACAACAAATAAACTCTAGATTGAAAAACAGGATTAACGCGTTGAAAGCACTAGCGGGTAGTTCATGGGGTAAAGATAAATATACCATAATAACAACTTACAGGGCACTAGGAAGATCTATTATAAATTATGCTGCACCCATATGGACACCCCAAGTTGCCAACACTCACTGGAATAAGTTACAAACAACACAAAATGCTGCCTAGCGAACCGCAACCAGATTTTTTGCATGTCAGTTGATGACCTACCGAGATCACTTACACGAGGAATGTAACATATTGCCGGTCCGTGAGCATAATGAAATGCTGACCACACAATATCTATTGGTCTGTCACAAAGAGCAACATCCTTGCCATGACACCTTAACTGCGATCGAACCGCCTAGAGACATAAGGAGGCCAGCAAGATGCTTTCTGCAAGATGTCAGATATAGCCAGGTTACTGGTAACATTGACGAATCTTCATATAGAACTGGATTAAAAGTACTCCACACCAAAACGGTTGAAAACGCAATAAAGAACTATACTCCAAATCGTGTTCTAAAAAAAAACAAGCCACCAAAAGTCGCTGCCGAAGAGGTCCAACTATCCCGTAGCACCAGATCCATCCTAGCTCAACTAAGATCCAGTTGGTCACGCATTCTAAAGAATTACATGAGCATAATTGAACCTGAAATTATTGACAGGTGTCCCGCATGGGCACGGCGCACGATGTAGACCACCTATTCAATTGTCCTAAAAACTTAACAAACCTGACGAAAGAAGATTTGTGGTATCGCCCAAGGATAGTAGCAGAGTTCCTGGACCTGAACATGGAGCCTGAGGATTAGCACCAAGCCCGTCGCTACAACAACAACAACCAAGGGAGATTGTAGGGTGCCCAAGGACAGTAGCAGAATTTTTCAACGTAGATATGAATTTGGACAAGTAGCACTACGCCCGTAGCTAATAAGAGTTTCACTATTTACTTTACATTATTACCGCGAATATGCAAATGGCGACTGCCCTATAACATTCAAATCGTTCCAAACAGAGCTACTATAGCTTGATATAATATGTATAGACAAGTCTAATGCAAAATGCAACGTATTTTGAGTAATCTATATAATAAAGCTAGTACCTTACCTTGAATATCGATTTGAAGTTGCTTCAGTATTTGCTATTATTATCTTCATTCCACAAAGAGTGGCCATCTTTTCAAGTAGTTTTTTGGTAAAAATAATTCCAAAATGACAATCCTTTATGAATATGTTGCAGCAGTACGCAGAATATCATTATTAGAACTTAGACAAAAAGTTTAAAGGTAAATTCGTAAATTTATAATAAAATAAATCGTAAATTTATAATTTATAAGTTTAGCTCACCTGTTTAACAACAAAATAAATTAAAACTGTTTGCTCGTTTGAAACCAAATTTGAAATAACAACAAGGTTAATAAAATTTAGTTTATGTAAGGTAGTTTGTTTAAAAAATCGTTTTTTGATCCATAATAGGGTGACCTATAAAAAATCAAAATGTCAAATTTATGTCAAAACATTTCAAACACAACAATAAACAAAATTTGAGTTTTTAATAAAATTCTTCAATTCTGTCTTCAATTCAACATCTCTGCAATTATGTCTGAAATCCAGGAAACGTTTGAAATAAATGCATGTAGAATTTGTTTGTCAAGAAAGGGAACAATATCAATTTTTAAAAGTAAAGATGAATATACCATTTGCAATATGTTAATGAGAATTACCGACTTAACAGTAGGTCCAGTTAGAAGAATAATTAAAACGTATATTTTAACTTACTTTTATTTTCTAAAGATTACTCTGAATGATAAACTACCAGAATCCATATGTCGATATTGTGATAAAAGATTGGAAAATATTTTCAAATTTAAAAATGAAGTGGAAACATCGGATTTGAAGTTAAGAAATTTTTTTTGTTCTGAGAGCAACGATATAAAAATTGAAAGTGTTGAACTTAAAATGAATGACGATGTAACAGACCCAGTTAATGATGATTCTGTGGATACAATAGAGGTAAACAATGGTTTTCAATTAGATTCGGAAAATTCAAACGATTCAGTAAAAGTCAGTAAACAGAATGAGTTGTTAGATATCAAATCAGAAACCAGTTTGTTGGAATTTGATGTCGATGCAAGTGAGAATAATGTGAATAAATGTAAGAAAAAAATGAAGAAATCGTCATCAAATTTAAATAGTTTAGAGAATAGAACGTGTAAAATTTGTGGAAAAGTTGTGTCACGTTATTTAAGTTTAAAAGGACATAACAGGATTCATACGGGTAAAGAAGAAGAACAATTTCATATATTCCCTTGAAGTCTATTCAATCGATTATTCTATTTTTGCAGGTGAAAGACCGTACACTTGTGATCTTTGTGGCAAAAAATTTACTGAAAAATCTACGCTAGCGGTGCATTTAAAAACTCATTCTGATGTGAAACCATTTATATGTGAAGTATGCAGGTATATTAACATTTTGTTAATATTTTCAATTTATACAAACAAAATTTTATTCAATAATCGTTATGTGCTTCCAGTAAAGGATTTAAAACATTCGTGCAACTAAAAGAACACTTGTTCGTCCATCTTCCAGAATCAGCGAAAAAATTTAATTGTGATAAATGTCCGAGAGCGTTTCACGATCAAAAAAGTTTACGTAAACATTATAAAGCGTTACATATAGGGATAAAAGATGTTCCATGTCCACATTGTGAGAAATCGTTTCTGACAATGGCATATTTAAATAATCACGTTCGAACCGTCCATCTCGCTATAAAAAGACATAAATGCAAGGAATGCGATAAAGCATTTTCTGATGCATCAAACTTAAGGGCACATTTTCGAATTCATACGGGTACGTGTGTTGAATTAATGCAAAAATGTCGTTTATAAATATATTGTTTGTTTTGTTATTTTAGGAGAAAAACCGTTCGAGTGCAAATATTGTGATGCTCGATTTAATCAATCTACACCATTAGCAAGGCATACCCAACATCACATTGAAAGAGGCGACGTTTTAAAAAGTTCGATTGAGAATGTATAGGAAAGAGTTTCTTATTTCATCGATAAAAAACTTATTCAAAGATTTTTTTTGTTGGTTGCATGCAATGAATCAATTTGATGCAGTACGAATCTCAATACTTAAAAGTCAGACTATATCAGATATATATTTTCATATAAAATAAAACTCAGAGCAGTGTGATAAGTTTTTTTTTCAATTTTTTTTCAAATTTTTTTTCAGACTCTAGAAACTGAACCAAGAATGATTAAACAGATTACTGTAGCTCTAGATTTAAAAAGTACGTTTCTAAAATTTCAAAATTTAAATCTGCATTCAAATCATTAAATTATAAATGTTTTAACATATGCTACTGTCGATGAAAGCATAGCTTTCCAAATACGTACATATATATAATTTTCGATTGAGAACCAGTTCATAACTAGTTCTTTTTTTTCAATACAAAAAAGTTATTTCCCCTCCAAATCATGTTCGATTGAAGCAAAATAAAAAACTAGTTCTGGACTAGTTGTGCATTTTTTCCCCTTTTGAAGAACTAGTTTTATTTTCAGTTATTTTTGAGTTTTACTCATACTATGACAAAAAGTATACACAACAAACGTTAAATCAAAACGTTATAATTATAACGCAGAATCATATTAATAATTTTATTTTATTTTTAGTTATTTAACAATATATATTGTAACGTTTCTTAGCCGAGTTACAATTATTTAGTTCGATCACTAAATCAGGAAATTTAAAACACAGTGGATTTTTTAAACGTTATAATTTTATTCGTTCAAGATTTTACAATAAAAATGCTTTAACTCGCCTATATCACTGTTAAAAATTTATACTTTTTCTATCGCTGACAATTTTCATACTCAATTCAATCGCTTACAAATTTATACTACTTTTATCCTCGAACAACACCTCTTATATATACTACATGAAATAGTCTCGATACTACTGTAATATTCTAGATAAACACACCCTTTTTTTCCTTCCTTTATTACAACATAAACGTAATAACATGATCTTCAAATATTGACACCTAGGTGTGAAATATATTCTTTTCAATTGTTTTATTCACCAATAGGACAAACACTTATAGTTTTCGGTAACCAATTCTTATTGAGTGGGTGGACTCTCGCACCCTTGGTGGGAAATTCCTCTCTTAAGATGGAATCTCGCACCCAGTGCGAAATTCTACTTTAAGGATAGAAACTCGCACCTTCTCATTAGTGAAATCTCGCACCGGTGGAATCTCGCACTAGTGGAATCTCGCACGAGTGGAATCTCGCACCGGTGGAATCTCGCACTAGTGGAATTGCGCACCCCCAGAAACTCGAAATAACAAGTTGGAATTTCGCACGGTGCGAAATTCCACCTTGTTATTTCGTGTTTCTGGGGGTGCGAAATTCCACTAGTGCGAGCGTTTCACAAAGGATTTTAAGTGCTAGATTCCACCGGTGCGAGATTCCACTAATGAAGTGACTTCCGCACCGGTGCGAGTTTCTACCCTTAAAGCAGAATTTCGCACCGGGTGCGAGATTCCATCTTAAGAGAGGAATTTCGCATTAAGGGTGCGAGAGTCCACCCAATCAAAGGAATCTCGCACCGGTGTGAAATTCCACTTTAAGAGTGGAATCTCGCACCGGTGCGAAATTCTTTCCTCCATTCTTATTCGATAAAACAAAAACATGTTTGCATGTTCGATTGAAAAAAAGAACTCGTTAAAAACTAGTTTTTAACTAGTTCTTCAATCGAAAACGACAATAGTAAATAAAACTTATAGTTAACAAGAAATTTTACACTACATTAAATAACATCGAACGTTATTTGATAACATAGAATTTTTAAATTTACTATGTGGATGATAACATCTAGGAATTAGCCTGTCACCTGTCATAACCTGGATGATAACATCTAGGAAGTCACCTGTCACAACACAAGTCATAACCGCGTTGATTGTTAACGAAACAACATGGAGTTGAAAAATGTGAATTGGTTTGAATTTAATTTATATTTCTCGGGTTCCGTACTTTGAAAAAGTGGCATGATTACTTGAACTTAGGCGCGAACTTCGGGTAGCGAAATCTGAAATTCGACGTCCACGCCGTGCTGCCTGGTTAATGCTGACAGAATTAGGTTGGTGTACCAGAGACAAGCAGAGTAAAAACTGCTTAGCCAATCATGGTACATCACGGCGAATTGGCGCCTTAAAACCAATGCGACTCAAGCGTCTGTTCTCCATATTAGGGGCGGCTTGAAGCGGGTGTCTGTCTTGGATCAAGCGGCTCGCTATATAAACGTGTAAAAAGGTTGTTTCTGGTAACCTTAAGATGCAGAACGGACCCATTCACGACAATTTGGGTAAGGCCTAAGGTTAACACCCTAACCCCGGAAAAAAATCTTATATGTCTAGAAACAGAGGCTGAGGGGTATGGTATGGATATCATAGCTCTGCAAGAAATTAGACAGCCAATAATAGGAACACAAGATTTGGATAGTCACTCTCTATACTGTAGTGGTCATCCTTCTCGAAGAAAATTTGGAACTGGCTTTCTTGTTGGTGCACGCATACAAGAAGCCGTGATGAAATTCATCCCGGTCAGTGAGAGGATCTGCTACCTACGTGTACGTGGTACATATAACAATATTTCTCTTATTGCCGTGCATGCACCTACTGAAGCTAAGACCGTCGACGAGAAGGATACTTTCTACATAGCACTGGAATAGGTTATGAAACAAACACCAACACGCAACTTCATTATGGTTCTTGGTGACTTTAATGGGCAGGTTGGAAGAGTTATCTCTTATGAAAATGTGGTGGGCCCCAATAGCCTGCATTTGAATTCGAATGATAATGGTGAGAGAATGACTGAGTTTGCATTATCAAGTAATTCGAGAATTGCCAGTACTTTCTTTCCGCACCGATCGATTCATAAACAGACTTGGGTCGCACCGAATGGAAACACTCGAAATCAAATTGATCACGTGCTAATTACAGCACGTTTCTTTTCGAGTGTTCTGGATGTGCGATCCTTTAGAGGTGCATACATTGCAAGTGACCACTTTCTTGTATGTGCTAAGATAAGGTTCCACTTCCCAAACTCAAGCATTCCGAAATTCAATCAACGGAAACGTTTTAACATCTCATCACTAAAGAATGCTGAAACAGAAGAGAAAAATCAGAAACCATTAATGAAGACGTCGATAAGTCATGGTATTTGCTCAAAGATGCTGTTTTAAGCGCTGCTGAGGGAATACTTGGACGACCACAGAACCACTCCCATAAGCCATGGATGGATCAAGCATGTCTTGACGCTATTCAATACAAAAGAGACTGCTATCTGAAATGTCTGCAAGGACGCAACACCAGGTCCACGAAGGAGAACTATAAACTGGCAAGACAAGGCGTTACAAAGTTATGTAGACGAACGAAGAGAGAATGGTGGAAGAGAAAGTGTGAGGAGATTGGAAGCTTCAATAAGGAACATCAAACGCGTAACTTCTTTCAACAGGTTAAAACCTTAAAGAAGGGCCCTCAAACTAGCTACAAGTAGAGCTTAAAAATATTTTAGATACTTGGGCCGCTTATTTTGAAAATCTTTTCAACTTAAGTGACCAGCAACAAGTCGGGCGACGAGCAAAGCTTATTCGTACATCAAAGGTATATGTAGACAAACCCACCAAAGAGGAATTCGAAGCGGCGCTGTTAAAATTAAAACGCAATAAAGCACCTGGTATCGACGATATAACATCCGAAATGATTGTACATGGTGGTGAAACTCTATCCTTAAGATTGTTTGAGCTTGTTCAAATGATCTGGAGGACTGAAACCATGCCACAGGACTGGAACACAGCTATGCTGATACCAATCCATAAAAGAGGCAATCGCCTACAATGTGCAAACTACAGAGAAATCGCTCTACTCTGCACAGCATATAAGATCTTTTCTTACATTTTGCTATCAAAAATCAATCCTTTTGCTTAACAACTGCGTGGAGAATATCAGTGTGGCTTCCGGTGGGGCTGAAGTACCACCGATGCGCTTTTTTCGATAAGGATGATTTTGGAAAAGTGCCGAGAGTTCAACATACCTGTGCACCAACTCTTCATTGATTTTAGGTAGGCCTACGACTCTCTCGAACGAGAGACTCTATGGTCTGCTCTGGTGTCAATGGGAATTCCTGGTAAACTGGTATCACTATGCAAAATGACAGTACAGAACTTTCAATGCTGTGTACGAGTATAGAACGAAATATCAAAGTTTTTTAAAGTCGACTCCGGGTTAAGACAAGGTGATGCTATCTCTCCTATACTTTTTAATTTAGCCTTGGAATATGTGTGCCGTCAAAAGAAACTACCTACCAACAACAATATCGTGTCAATAAACTCAGTTCAGACGATTGCTTACGCTGATGATGTTGTCATCCTCGGCCGAAGTGAAGCTGTTATGAGTGAGACTTTCAAGTCGCTTGAGAGTGGTGCTAGAAAAATTGGTCTGCAAATTAACTACAATAAAACCAAACATATGAATGTTTCAAGAGAAGCTGAGAAGAAAGATTTGATGTGCGGCGATGAACGAATTGAGGGAGTTGAATCTTTTAAATATTTGTGATCAATGCTTGAATCAAACAACAGCATACTTACAGATCTATAGAGCATACTTACAGAGCTTTTAAGCTCGAATCACTCGGTTGCATCCATTCTAATATGATTGTTTGGTTGTTCTACGAGCCGATTCACAGTCTGGAATGATTAGAAAATTGTACGTTAGTGGAGTGGGCGACCGAGGTAGACCACGACTAATAGGAGACTGACAGGCTAATATAGGGTATATGGGGGTAACTCGGATCGGGTCGAGAGTGGTATCATTGGAAAGGTCTTGACGAGACAAGCTCAAAACAAGTGAAAAATGGCCGCGGTCTCATCTGTGGAAAAAGTTGTGTGTTTAAAGTTTAACTTTTTTGATGCATTTTTCCACAAAACTCGCTTAATCTGGGGGAAGGACAGGGTGGGGGAGGGGGGGGGGGGGTGGCTACTGTAGGGTATTTGGGAGTAGTTCGGATCGTTTCGAGAGTGGTATCATTGGAAAGGTCTTGACGAGACAAGCTTAAATCAAGTCAAAAATTTTCCGCCGTCTCATCTCTGGAAAAAAGTTGTTAGTGTTTAAAGTTTAGCTTTTTTGATGCCTTTTTCTCAATTTTCCACTTCAAGTTTCCCAAACTAAGAATTATACAATCCTATTCATCCCATTTTGGCTAATATAGGTTACCCGACCCGAATATACCCAACCCGATCCGAGCTAGCTATAAAGGATCAATAAAAAAAATATTTTTCACCTTAATTAGTCATATGCAAGGGGGAGGAGAAGGGTTGAAGGTAGACATTTTGAAAAAATAATTATTTTTGACCTTAACGACTGAGGTGTTATAAGAAAGGTGAAGTCCAAAACAATTGTTTTTGTAATTTTCGACTTATTTTCAAAAATGTGAAAAATTTTTTAATGTCTCCCTCCCTTAACTTCGAACATTACAACAGAAAAAATTCACAGTTATAGGAAATATTATAAAGAGTGAGTGTTGTAAAGCTATAGCGGTCGGATCATCATTTAAAATGTTATTTTAAATGATTTTATGTTGAGTTGGGTGGAAATTTCGAAAACTAATTATTTTTGACCTTGACGAGTGGGATGTCATATGAAAGGTGAATTTCTAGTTCAAAACATTTTTTCTGTAATTTTCGAACGCTCCGTTTTCGACTTCTTTACAAAAATCTGAAAATTTTTTCTGAAAATCGGAGTACAATCCAAGTACAAGTGTATTATAGATTCGGAACCCTCGACGAGCAAGTTATTTTGGCTCTTGTCCGACTTTTTAAAATTTTTTTGTTTAAATAATAAAAAAATAATCGTTTAAATATTATTAAAGCTATTAAATTTTTGTTTGTTTGTCGTTTGTTGTTATGTAAAATTATTGAAACTAAAAAACGATTTAATGTTCTCGTCTGCATTTAACATTCAATCAACATGATTTTCAAGTTCATCTTTTTTCGTTAAAACTCATTTGATCCTGACCTGATCCTGATCCTGACAATCCAATGATTTGTCTGTAATATTTTATTTATTTTTAAAAATGGCCCATGTTGTTTTTGAGTTCGGTTTTATAAAAGAAAGTGTTAGTTGCGTGAGTTTAAAAAAATTTTATTTGTGACATTTCGACCTTATTTTTCCATGTTTGATCTATTTTACTTCCAATATACTTTAGAAAAACACAATTTTATTAATCTAACCTACCTTTCCGACGCGTCCTTACAAGGGATGACCACTTGTTTTTGATGAGTATTCTCAAAACAGTATTTGATTGTACAAACAATATCTTCTTTTTTTAAACATCGCATTTTGGTTTCTTTGGTTTTATTTTCAAATTTATATCAATTATTCTAAATTTTTTTATAATTATTTTATTGTTGTAATTTTTTCAGTTTTTATTTTTGATTTCTTTATAAACATAATTTTTTTAATTGCAAAAAATCAATTGTTTTATATTGTTTTTTTATGTTTAAATTTTTATTTTATTATTTTGGCGTCATATAATTAAAAATTTTATTGTTATAAAATTTATTAACTATTTTATTATTTTAAACTTTATTTGAAAAAAAAAGTGAAAAGGAGTAATATGCTGGATGATTAATGATCAGTTGAGTTTTAAAGTGAATCTGTTTTGTTTTTAATTTAATTGAAAAGAGTTAATAATAATTTTTGTATTTGTTGCGGCCGTTGTTAAATAAAAATTTAAACCATGTAAAAAACAATTAAAAAAATTTGCAAACAGATTCAATTTACAATTTCTTTAATATAAAAATAATAATTTTTTGATTTAATTTAATTATATTAAATTAATTATTATTTTTTTTGTTATTTTATGATACGTTTTATGAATGAGTTTTGTATTTTATGAACGATTTTAAATTTTTTTTTTTATGTTTCTAAATAAATTAAATTAACATTTTTGTTTTCAAAATTTACTATTTGGTTTTGTTATTTTTAATTAGTTAATAATATTTTTCTAAATATAGTATTTATATATATTTTTAATTAATAAAATTTATTTTACAATTAGATAATTTATTTATTAAATTTACAGTTAATTTTACTTATTGATCTTTTTTTTTGTATTTATTTAGTTGTTTTTGGTATAGGTAGTAAGAAGTTTTGAGTTGTTTTTAGTTATGGAAGCAACCGCTCATGTTTAAGTATAATAGCTTTCCTGTTTTTGATTGGTAATAATTTTTCTGGTGATACATTCTGAAATAAACGAAAATATTATTATATATATGAATTTTTGAATTAAAAATACTAAGAGTATGAAAGTTTAAAGAACAAGTTTAAATCACAAGCTTCAGTTTATGTGTGTGCATTGTAATAATGGTTTTTTTCTGTTTAGTATTTTACTGCCCACGTGCCAGGTTTTCCACATGGAGGGATCAGTTTTTGTTGATTGGTAATATTTTTTAATTTTTGATGTATAAGTTAACGTGCGATATCTCATACCACTAGCAATAGCAGTGAGATATCACTAGCCAGGGTAATATTTTAAGCATGTTGGGAGAAGAACTGTATGCAGTCAATGGTAGCACCTTGCAGTCAATGGTAGCACCAACCAGCTTAGT
This sequence comes from Diogma glabrata, assembly GCA_963693315.1. Taxonomy (NCBI): domain Eukaryota; kingdom Metazoa; phylum Arthropoda; class Insecta; order Diptera; family Cylindrotomidae; genus Diogma; species Diogma glabrata. Next base: position 11,110,145 of record OY856186.1, read on the forward strand.
TGTCAATACAGGGACACCATTCCTTGTTCGAAAAAACAAGCATACATTTTATATCTAGGCTTTAATAATTGAGGAAGACGGTGCGTCACTTGATCAAGTAATATGCCACTAGCTGGATTAATGGCAAGCACATTAAGTTATGTTCTGCAAATTTTTAAAAAAAATTTGCTTTTACCTATTATTTTATTTTGTCTCTACTGCTAGTATTTTTAGTGTTTATCTACAAATAAAATGCCAAGCCATGAACCGTAGATCCATTATTTTAGTTTTATTTTCTTTATTCAAACAGTTGAAAATAATGGGAACCTACTACCACAGACAAAGAAACTCCGTTTTGGATATGGGCAAATAATGTAGACGAAGTAAAAAAACCTAAAATCAAATTTAGTTATTACAGCCAAGTTTGAAGAACTGGCATTTAATTTATTTTGTCTTATGTTTTATCCCGGGATCCCACGATATATGTGATTTTATCCCATCATCGCAGGAAACAAAATTTACCGAAATTGTTTTAGTACGAAATTTATTTTATGAGAATTTATTCCATAAATTCTCCATTTATATTTTTTCTATCTTTCTTGGAACGTGTTCTCCGCGTAGAGCAACTGTATTGCATAGATTTCATTTATTGTAGTTGTTGTTCTATCCTTTTTTTTTTAGAAGTATTTAGTGACACCTGTTTGGTAACAAAGGCTTAAATGGTTTTATTTAGTTTCGTTAATGATGATTGAAAAAATGCTTAGGATAAATTGAGCTTAAATAAAATTTGGTTTTGCATTTCGTTGCGATCATGGTAGAAACGTAGCAAATTTAAATAGAACGAAATTTGAAATTTTTTACATTGTTACTTTACTGTGATGTAAAATTATAAACAAAAAAATTTTTTCTCCCACGCGTTACTAACAATAAATTTGACACATCAAAAAATTAAAGAAAATTAAAACTATACCGTTTTTAATGACGCCAATGTCGTCTGGTTTATCTACCCAATTAAAACCAAAGAACTAACAGAATTCCACAATCTGTGCACGCAAAGTGTGTTTAAAATAATTATCTCAATTCAACTGTTAACCGACAAATGTTTGTTGAATTTTACTTACAATTTTAATTTATTTTTTGTTTAATAAAAACAATTGTGTAATCGGAATTACAACAACACCAATATACCTTTAGAAATAATTCAATTTGTACGGTGAACGTACAAAGAAATTGATACGCGGGGCGGGACAGACAAATTAGAATTATGTGTGAGGTAGTCAGTCAGTCAACTTTCACTTCCGTAGATTGGCACAGGTTGTATTAGTTTGCACGACCGCGAATGTTGTTTTGTTAGCAAAAGCGTTGATGCTGTAGATGCATACTCTATGTTACAGCAATACGACAATTGACATCGTCGTAATATACTTCATAAATTTAATCTGAAATAATTTTAAATACAAATTAATTTCACAAAAACATGATATAATCATTAAGCAAAGATCGAATCTAAATCCTCTTTTGAAAACAACTAAAATAAAATCAAAGTTCATGATGTCTCAAGTACCAACTCCTTCAGAATTTAACTAATCTAAACTTAAGTTTTATATCATTTTTCGATGAGAGGAAATTAGAATAAAAAATCGAATTTCAACCAAACTAGTAAAAGAAAATTTTCACCATAATAATACGAGTATTGTCTCAATTTAAATCGAACGTTTTTTAGATTATGTTATATGTTCTTCATGTTAGTTTTAAAATAAGCAAGTAGGTTGACAAGTATCTAGCGGATATACTATCTCTCCAAGCTATTAACCAGAGTTTTCATAAAAAAACACTATGGCTGCTTCTACTAATTTGAACAACACGTATTTTCACTTGATGAACAAGTTAATTGCCCATCGTTCTCTTCTAGCTTATTACTTACAACCCACCCCAACACATTCAGTCACATATTTTTTAACAATTGAAAATTATTCTTTATAACGAAAGCAAAAAAAACGGAATCTGATATTGTTTAACTTGAAAAATTGCAATATAAGTTCTTTTATTATTTGAGAAAAAAAAGTTCCAATAAAGCACGTAACTGTGATTGTTGTTTTTCCATTGAAATTTTCTTTTATTCTTTTTTTTTTGTTAGTTTTTCGCTCTTAGTAGAAGTGTCAAGAAAAAGATCAAAAACTGGAAAAAAAAGTTGTATAACAATTTGACGTTAAATTTGTTTGTTGAACCGGAATTGGCTTAATAATTTTAAAAGTGAAAAAGGTGATGACGACTGTTAGTTGGGACAATTAAGATATTTAGTTTGAGTAGTTATTGTTGGAGGTGAGAAATTGAATATGAACTACTTCGTAAATGAATTATAATTCACTAGAACTGAATGTATTCATTTGAATCAAACGTTAGTTCGATCCCCGAACTGGAATTGAGATAAGAGTTTACCTCTTTAATTCCTTCAAATTGCCTTGACTTGTATAACATTTTTAGTTTCTCTTTCATCGGATCAGATATCAGTCATTTTAACCTCTACGATATTTATTAGTTAGGTCAGGATTGCTGAAAGCATCTGGGTGATTTATTAATTATTTTTAACTTTACTCAAACTAAACTCGATGTGTTAAATTATTTATTTTTACTGAATTTTGTTATCATGTGGCATTTTGATTTAATAACTGACAATACAAAACTTTTCGCCTCAAAGCTCCTCACTGCACTTTCAGACGCAATGTTGTAGCATTTTGAATATCTAAACATGCAGTTTGTTACAATCTCGGTCTCTATTGTTAGCTGTTGCAGCAAGAAAAGTTATTGTATATATAAAGATAGAATTATATTTAAATCTCGGCTTTTTACTGAAGCATAAAGCATAAATGTTGATTTCAGCTATCAAAGTGTATTTGGATTAAATTTATTCCTTTCTTTAAAAAAATACTGTTGCGAATATTAAATGATCATTCTGGAAAAGACGGTTATTTTAACCAATGGATAAAGTTAAAATAATTAACTACATAGAACAGTGAATGGTAGTGATTACTGATTAATGTACCAAAAAATTTTTTTTTGTAAAAATTGCATCTTTCCCAATTTCGTAAAATGTACTGTCAAGACTTTGTCGCTTGCGTATTTGCAAACATTTCTATTCGGAATTGTGATTTCTTCTATACGATTGAAGCACTAGATTGCAGGTCAAAGAACTATAACAGATCAATTTCAAACGGTGCCGGTCTAGCCATTGTTATATATAAAGTTGTTATATATATGCGATGAAAAATCAATGTTTATAGTAATTTTTATTGTTTTATCTCAAAAATATTCAAAACTAAAATCATTTTGAATTTTTGTAATTTAGTTTAATCCTCTCCGCACCATTTGAGCTAGATTTGGCTAGATGAGTAGTTTTCGACATACCATTAACTATACCATATACAAATGTCATATTTTTAATTGTTCCTCAACCTACCAACCGATGACATTGATGTTATTCCTTCCCGGGTGGCAGCAGCCAATATTAAAAAATGAACCAATCTCGAGCCCGTATTGGCGTGTCGAGTCTTGGCTAGCTAACTTTGGTTTCAGTCTGGGCCAGTAGCAAATGTCTTGACTGAACCAAGATTCAGTTTATTATATTACGCGTTATTCACCAGTATAACGCATAGGAAACATGTGCAAGCCATATTATGTTTATCTTTATTTTTATATATGTTACTCTTTCCACAACCTTTTTCCACACATTTAATGGAGGTCTGTAAAAAATTGGTTTGTTAGACCTGGCCCAAGTCTTCTTTGTCGGACTTGGCACAAGCCTGGTTTGCCAGACTTGGCCCCAGAACATCAATCCAAACTTGATTCAAGCTTGGACTGTTTGAAAATGTTAAGTCTGGCCCAAACCCAAAAACCTGTGTCGCGGACTTGGCTTGTAGTTTTTTCTTACCCGGGTTGAAGAAACGAATGATGGCAAAAGAAGCTTATCCATACTTCTATAAGAGTAAGTTTTTATTCTCAAGTGATAGATTTTATCATCGATTGAGTTCTCTCTAATTAGTTCACCTCCCCAATTTTTATTGCAAAAAAGTTTCTTTGACAATTTCAAAAAGCTAAGGAACTCGAAATTGAATTTTGATAGGGTATGGGTTCCGTTCAAATTATAACGCGAATTTTTTCGATTGAAAATGGAAATGCGCGATGCCTAAGGGGAACTTGGAGCGCTTTTTAGTTGATAGAACGTGACCCGTAAAACAATTTTGAAAAAAGTGCTTGTAATGTGCACAAAATTGTTCATAACACATGTCATGCACATTATGTGCACCATAGCGTGCACATGTCGTAAAACGCCTTAGTGTATATGTGCACACACGTTACGTTACACGTTTCACGAATAATAAAAAACGAAGCGAAACGAAATTTATTTAATGATAAGAATAATAAACAAAGAATAAAAAAATAGGAAGTGAAAAATTATTGTTTAACACTTTAACATTTTCTAAAATAACTGTTTAACTTTTTGTGAGATAATATGCCTTGCGTAAAAAATAATGAGTTTTATTTTATTTTCATCTAAAATTATGTGCGAAAGAAATTTTTTTGTGTTAGTTTATAAGACATTCACAAAAACCAAGTGCCCGTTTGTTAATAAGTAATTTTAGTAATTCAAAAAATTATTATATTTATTCGTCCTTTTTTATGTCGGTTTAATAATATTTAAATTTATTTTTTATATCATGCAGAAAATTATAGAAAATTAGTGTTATTTGTTATATGTAAGCCGAATATTTAAATTTTTTGAAATCTATTTTTTTTTCATTTAAATTGTATTGTAAGAAAATGGCGAAATAATGGATGCCTCATTTACAAATGCAGTCACACACATGCATTTTCATTTTACATCTTCAAAATACGACCGCAACCTTCATTTGTCGGAATGACGTTACCAAAATTATTCGTCGAGGGATAAATTCATAACGTATTAGAAAATCTTAGACATAAAAATCATACATCAAATGCTGGGGAACTTAAGCATGTCCTCAATGCTGGGGAACTCAACAACGACTGGAAGCTTGGTAAGCACTGGAAAAGGCTTAAGGGAAAGCGCTCAAGAGATTTCAAACTATTATGTTAGCGTGTTATGGTTATGATAGCATGGCTACTATTATCTAAATAAAATTATAACGAGTAGAGGTGAAAAGTTGATCTGAGTTAAACACATTTAATAAATCGGACGTTTTCGCTAACCTTTATAGTAACCGACAGACTTTGTTCTTTTCTGGTGTTTTTCTTAGAGAGAGAGAGATATGAGATATGCTCCGTAGCTCTTACTTCTCTTGGTTTACTCAAAGTTTAGGTAGCGCATTTTTGTTATAGAATGTCGAATATCATGTATCTTAGGAACATGGAATTTTTACACAAATCTAACCTCGTCTATTTTTAGTGACAAACCACTATTATTTCCAGAGACACGTGGGATGGGGGAGGATATTGAATTTATTGTTAGTGATCGTTGGTATGTTTACCAGTAGCAGCCCGTCCATATCTTCGTTTAGGTGTTGGCTCCTCTGTTCGGCTGGCTGACACCAGTTCTGGATACCCAAAGTTGCCAGGCAGACATGTTTGTGTAGCTAACTAATTAGAAAAAATATTTGCAGTTTTGGAATTTAAAAGTTGTTAATTTTATTAGTTTACAACTATATTGTGTGTTTGTAAAAAATGATTAAATTTTCGTTTTAATGGTTTTGATTTCAAAAAGCTGAAATTGTGACGAAATTATGAACAAAAGCTATATTTTTAAGCGTACCACGTTTTACGTTTTTGCGATCACTGATATAGAACTTATAAATGTGAAGAAATAGACACGAAGTGAAATATTTTTTATATCTATTGAGGAGGTAGAATTTTCTTGGCGCGCTCTTTGTCATCGTCATTATATGATCGTTTCAGAGTAAGTCTTTAGAAACTGTGACAAACAATTCTTCAACAAACAATAATTTTCATGAATTATTTTAATGGATTAATATATTTGGAACATTCTCTGTCAACTCCGTCACCCCTTTTTATCCAAAAATTGGAGTAACCTATGAAGTTCCACTGCGATGTCCACACACAGAAAAGTTGTAATGAAATTCGACTAAAAGTGTAATGAAATTCATTACCGATGCTGCGAAATCCCAACCCACAACAAATGTAATCAAATTTACTAACGTGTAGTAAAACTTAATACTAAAATGTTGTAGTAGAACTAATTACAAGTGAAGCAAAATACATCACAAAGCAGTATAATTTATTACCAAGTTTGTGGTAAAATATCCCACAAATGTAATAAAATTTATTAAATTTTTAATAAATTGCTGTAGCTGTACTACATACGAAGTAAAGTGTATTAAGTTAGTGTAGTAAAAATACAATCAAATTTGTAGTAAATTTTACATCATTTGAAGTAAAATTTACATGCGGTAGTAGGTTACAGTTGTAGTAAAGTATAATACGTGATTTTTGGCTTGACTCATAACTACATAACTTTCTTCGATTCATAACTTTGGTTCTGGTAGATATAGACAATCTTTTTCTGTTATATTTTAAAATTGAAAGATGCACTGTTATCTATAAAAATTATGAACAAATTTTTATTGTTATAAACAAATTAAATGTTAGAATCGATTTGTACTCACTGTCCATCAAAAGTAAAAAGTGTTTAGTATGACCATCGTATTCTACGTTCAATTTTCTATAAAAAACGTTTGCTGAATTAATTGAAAAATGAGTTTTACAGTTAGAAATAAATTAATTTATTTCTAAAATTAAAAATCGTTTCTCTATTAATGAAAAACAAGTTTTTTCTCCAACCGGACAAAAATTTCACTTTTTGTTTGGATATATTTTTCAAAACATATATACATATGTCTTATATATTGACATATTGTATCTACTTGTCATGGTAGCGGTCCAAAAATAACCATTTTTTGCCAAAAATCAAAGTTTGAAAAGAAATTTATTTTATGTTAGTCAATAAAATGGACTTTTAAGTCAAGCATAATTTGATTTGCATCTCTGGTAGTAGTTATAGGTTTAGCGTTTGCAATTTAAAGTATGAAATCATCAGTTTTAAGCGTTTGAAATTTACTGTGCGTGCAGTGCGTTTAGGAGAAATTACTGTGAAGTTTTCTGTTATTAAAACTTATTTTAATTTGTTTGCTACAAATATTTTGGCACTTGAGGCTTTGAGTTTAAGCTACCAGTGCCGATCTTATGGTTCACTAAAAATAGCATCGCAATCAGAGTAGATCTTGACCATCCAAAATATACGCCGAACTATAAATTATTACTTAATGAGACTGTATAAGCTAAAAATATCGAACAATACACTCTCAGATTCTAAAGAAAAAACCTATGCAGCACTCCTTCAATACCATTTTCTTGGTGGCATACAAGTAAGATGTAACTGCATGCATTGCTTCATGACAACGCCCACATCAAAAAATGAAGATCTTGGGCTGCCATTTCTACTTGGCAAATACTGCATAGTTTTTCAGGGAAAAGTGTTTGTTTGATTTGCGTAATCTAATGAGAAACCGTCTTGAAGTTTATTTAATCTACGTTTAAATTATTGTGGATTAAGGCCATGAGTTAATGTATCACATACCACTGGCTATATTAGTGAGATATCACTATAGTCAATCTGAGTTATAAAATATTCCTTGTGGATGCTACACTTTTACTTGCTGAAAGAACCAAACCTTCATGCAATACTATGTCTACGCTTTAATCATTTAGGAAAATAGTACGTCACATGATCAAGGCATATTCCACTATCTGTATTATTGGCAACCGAGTTTTAGTTCTGTACCTGTAAGTTTGGAAAAAAACTTACCTTTATCTCTTATTTTACTTTTTTTCACTTTCCTATTATCATTATGCCAATGTTTCTACATAAAACCAGTCGCAATCAGTATTATCAAAAGGGTAATTACAAAAAACTAGCAGCCTCCACAATTAACAAACATTATAAAATAGATTCTATAAGAAACCAGTCACACCAGCTATTAACTTTTAAAACTAATCATAAGAATTATGACAAGAAACTAGCCGTCTCCACTATTATAATTATGAAAGAGTTTCTATAAAAAACCATACGCACCCACTATTAACATACAAAACTACCAAGAGAACTTTTACAAAAAACCAGTAATCTCCACTTTAACATTGTGAAAAAGATTATTTAATAAACCAACCGCACTCACTATTAACATTCAAAACTTTGAAATATTACAAGAAACCAGCCGCCTTCACTTTAAAATTATTAAATAGATTCTTTAACAAACCCACCGCACCCACTATTTACATTCATAACTCATCAAAAGAATTATTACAAGCAACCAGCCGTCCCCACTTTAACATTATGAAATAAATTCTTTAATAAACGCACCCCACCCACTATTTACATTCAAAACTTAACAAAAGGATTATTACAAGAAACCAGCTGCCTCCACTATTAATATTCAAAACTTATTAAAAGAATTATTACAAAAAACCAGCAGGCTCCACTATTAACATTATGAAATAGATTCTATAAGAAACCAGTCACACCCACTATTAACTTTCAAAACTGATCCAAAGAATGTTAACCATAAACCAGCCGTTTCCACTATTATAATTATGAAAGAGTTTGTATAAAAAACCATACGCACCCACTATTAACATTCAAAACTTACCAAGAGAACTTTTACAAAAAACCAGTAATCTCCACTTGATCATTGTGAGAAAGATTATTTAATAAACCAACCGCACTTACTATTAACATTCAAAAGTATGAAATATTACAAGAGACCAGCCGCCTTCACTTTAAAATTATTAAATAGATTCTTTAACAAACCCACCGCACCCACTATTTACATTCATAACTCATCAAAAGAATTATTACAAGCAACCAGCCGTCTCCACTTTAACATTGTGAAAAAAATTCTTTAAGAAACCCACCGCAACCACTATTTACATTCAAAACTTGACAAAAGAATTATTACAAGAAACCAGCTGCCTCCACTATTAAGATTATGAAATATATTTTTTATAAAACCAGTCGCACCCACTATTAATATTCAAAACTTATTAAAAGAACTATTACAAAAAACCAGCAGGCTCCACTATTAACATTATGAAATAGATTCTATAAGAAACCAGTCACACACACTATTAACTTTCAAAACTGATCAAAAGAATTATGACAAGAAACCAGCCGTCTCCACTATTATAATTATGAAAGAGTTTCTATAAAAAACCATACGCACCCACTATTAACATTCAAAACTTACCAAGAGAACTTTTACAAAAAACCAGTAAGCTCCACTTTAACATTGTGAAAAAGATTATTTAATAAACCAATCGCACTAACTATTAACATTCAAAACTATGAAATATTACAAGAAACCAGCCGCCTTCACTTTAAAATTATTAAATAGATTCCTTAACAAACCCACCGCACCCACTATTTACATTCATAACTCATCAAAAGAATTATTACAAGCAACCAGCCGTCTCCACTTTAACATTTTGAAAAAAATTCTTTAAGAAACCAGCCGTCTCCACTATTTACATTCAAAACTTAACAAAAGAATTATTACAAAAACCAGCTGCCTCCACTATTAAGATTATGAAATAGATTCTTTAAGAAACCAGTCGCACTCACTATTAATATTCAAAACTTATTAAAAGAATTATTACAAAAAACCAGCAGCCTCCACTATTAACATTATGAAATAGATTCTATAAGAAACCAGTCACACCCACTATTAACTTCCAAAACTGATCAAAAGAATTATAACAAGAAACCAGCCGTCTCCACTATTATAATTATGGAAGAGTTTCTATAAAAACCATACGCACCCACTATTAACATTCAAAACTTACCAAGAGAACTATTACAAAAAACCAGTAAGCTCCACTTTAACATTGTGAAAAAGATTATTTAATAAACCAACCACACTCACTATTATTATTCAAAACTATGAAATATTACAAGAAACCAGCCGCCTGCACTTTAAAATTATTAAGTAGATTCTTTAACAAACCCACCGCACCCACTATTTACATTCATAACTCATCAAAAGAATTATTACAAGCAACCAGCCGTCTCCACTTTAACATTGTGAAAAAAATTCTTTAAGAAACCCACCGCAACCACTATTTACATTCAAAACTTAACAAAAGAATTATTACAAAAAACCAGCTGCCTCCACTATTAAGATTATGAAATATATTTTTTATAAAACCAGTCGCACCCACTATTAATATTCAAAACTTATTAAAAGAACTATTACAAAAAACCAGCAGGCTCCACTATTAACATTATGAAATAGATTCTATAAGAAACCAGTCACACACACTATTAACTTTCAAAACTGATCAAAAGAATTATTACAAGCAACCAGCCGTCTCCACTTTAGCATTGTGAAAAAAATTCTTTAAGAAACCCACCGCAACCACTATTTACATTCAAAACTTAACAAAAGAATTATTACAAGAAACCAGCTGCCTCCACTATTGAGATTATGAAATAGATTTTTTAAAAAACCAGTCGCACCCACTATTAATATTCAAAACTTATTAAAAGAATTATTACAAAAAACCAGCAGCCTCCACTATTAACATTATGAAATAGTTTCTATACGTAACAAGCCGCACCCACTATTATTAAAATTAAAAGTTTATCAAAAGAATTATTATATCAGCGTTGGTTAAAAACAGTTTTTTTGTGTTTCTTTTGTTTTTAATATGGGTCATTCTTTTACAAACCGAACACCTTTCTGACCGACACATTTTTGATTTGACTGAAATTTTTTTTATGGGTTTTATATCGGGAAAAAAGATATACGTGTTTGAGGATTTGTTTTTGTTGGAAAATATGGCGGTTCTAAATTTCGAGAATTTCGTGACTTTTGGCTTGACGAGTTATTTTCAAATTTACACGGCAATAATTATTTGTATTTCGAAGCTCAGCAATATCATTCACTTTATGCAATATTTGCATTTAACATGTAACGGCGTGGAATGAAGCGACCACCGTAGCCGTTGGGTATAAACAGTGTGTTGAACGGTTTTCAATATTCCTTCATCTGAATAAATATTTTCAGGTTTTTGTATTTGAATTTGTGTTTTAGATTAATTTTTCATTTTCATTTTATTTACTAAATGATTTATCAAACAATTTTCATTAAAACTCTTTACATCAAAAAATAAATAAATAAAAAACTTCGATATCACAGTTAAAATAAATAATTTAATTTTCTATAATAAAAATTTACATTTTTTTCTATAATTAAATTTACATAATAATATTCTTGTTTTAATTTTATTGAAATACTAATCTTGGATCCAAAGAATTTGTTCGCTTATATACACATATTAGGTTTCCTGTTTCCCTCTCCATCGTAATAGGCAATTTTCTTCAACAGACAACAATTCTACTTTTTACAAATTAAACAATCATTTATGTAAAACATATATTTTAAATTGACATTGAGTGACGTAGCTAAACTGTCAATAAAAAAAATGTTTTTGCACAGTAGTACAAACAAATGTCTCTACGCGTATTACAATTGAAGAGAATAAATTAATAAATTACTAGCGAATTTCTTTAAATATGAATACTATTATTTTAGAGTAAAACAGCTGTAGTTGTGTAACTATTTTTAACAAATTTTGTTTGCCATGCGAAAAAAGTATTATGAATAAAAAACATATTTGTTGGCAAATTAACCACCACCCCTTTCCAACCGCCAAACAACCAAGTGATTTACAAAACATCGTTACTTTTAACAAGCATACTATGGAAAGCAGATTTTTTTAACAAAATATTTTTGTGAATCTTTGTAAAATCAAATCAAAATAATTCTGAAAAAATTTTGTCTAGTAAGTAACCAATAGTTTGTTTGAATCGGGTTACAAATCGAAGACAAATTACATTGATTGTTTCAACAAAAAACATTTTTAAATTTATCCATCTTTTCAACCATATTGGTTGACTTGTCAATGTTATGCTTAAAAACGCTTTGACATAGATGGATCTCGAATCCGGTCCTCCGAGTTGGAGTCTCAACTAAATACTGTGGTAACCACTCAACAGTTAATTTAATTAGTAATTACTATGTTCTAATTTCTATTTGGCTTTCTTTCTTTTCAAGTTTTCGTCAAGTTAATGGAATTAAAGAGTCAAAACAGCTCAACTTTTAAAAATTTGAGTGTGATTGATTAGGTTCGTTGTTATATGTTTTTTTTTGTTTTTGCTTTAAGCTATCATTATTAGATCGGAACCATATTGAAAAATATACAATCTACAAACCAAACACATAAATAACGCCGGAAATTCAAAGCGGAACTGAAAAATTGAAATTTAATAAATAAAATAATTACTATAGTTAGCTTTTCTCCCTATTTGTGTTTACTCATTACATTTTTTGTTGTTGTATGGAAAATCTGGTCTGATGGTGGTTCAATTAAGAAAATTTAATTTGATTATTTTAAATCAAATGTAAATAAAACGAGAATATAATTAAAGCAACAAATAAAGTTAGGGATGATGTAGGATATTTGGAATAGATTTTCAATTTTAAATGAGTGGATTTTGTATTTTGTTTGTTTTAGTTCAATTAGAGTTATGATGAGATGAACGGAAGAGGTAGAAAATATGATACGGTTGGCTAGTTGATTTTTAATTAATAAAATTTTGTTTGTATAAAATCATATTGGATTAGATTAGGATAATTAAAACTCAAATACTTTATCATTTTTATGGTTATATGCCAACACTTTCAGCAGATATATGTTTTTAGTGTGAATGACACTGTGTTTTGGTTTTTGATCTTAAGCCGTAGCTCGTCTTAAACATTTTGGTATTTCACTGAAAATTTGAACAACTAGCTGTTACAAAAAAATCCATATAATATTTATACTAATTGTAGAAGTTGTATTTATACAAATAATTGAAATAACAACAATCAAAAAGATACATCTGCAGAGATAACAGAAATATTTTGCATAAAAGTTTTGTTATTTCCATCGTTTTTCCAGGTTATTTGGAATTTTATTTCTTATAAGTTAGAATAGAAATGTAATTTTTTTATTATTATTGTTATTGTTATTATTAGTCCTGTCTTTTTTCGAATTGGTATACACTATTGCATCGTACTTTCTTTTTAAGTTTTAAGGAAATAAAAAAAAAATTAAATGTATTAACAAAGAAGTTAGTTTAACTATTCCTCCATTGCCAAATAATTTTCTTATAGGAAAAATTGGCTTGTAAATTAATTTATTTAATTGAGGAAAATAATTTACTTTTATTATTTCCGTTATTTCAAATAAGTTTAACTGAAAAAAGTAAAGATACGGTTTAATAAAGATATAGGGAATGTATGGAATCAGTTGCTTCGAAACAATAGTGTTAACTCTCCCTAAGCAATGCTAATAGAATCGATTAGAATCAATTAATTCAAATAAAAAAACCGACGAAAGTTATTATTTCAAAGAAAATTTATATCAAATAAAATTGTGTTCAAATAATTTCAAAAGCTTTCAGTGTAAAAAATCTGACGAAAGTTATTATTTCAAAGAAAATTTATATCAAATAAAATTTTGTTCAAATAATTTCAAAAGCTTTCAGTGTAAAAAATCAACGAAAGTATTTATTTCAAAGAAAATTTATATCAAATAAAATTGTGTTCAAATAATTTCAAAAGCTTTCATTATAACTTCAAAGAAAATTTATATCAAATAAAATTGTGTTCAACTAATTTCAAAAGCATTCAGTGTAAAAAATCTGACGAAAGTTATTATATCAAAGGAAATTTTTATCAAATAAAATTTTGTTCAAATAATTTCAAAAGCTTTCATTATTATTTCAAAAAAAATTTATATCAAATAAAATTTTGTTCAAATAATTTCAAAAGCTTTCAGTATAAAAAACCGACGAAAGTTATTATTTCAAAGAAAATTTATATCAAATAAAATTTTGTTCAAATAATTTCAAAAGCTTTCAGTGTAAAAAATCAACGAAAGTATTTATTTCAAAGAAAATTTATATCAAATAAAATTGTGTTCAAATACTTTCAAAAGCTTTCAGTGTGAGACACCGACGAAAGTTAATATTTCAAAGAAAATTTACGTCAAATAAAATTGTGTTCAAATAATTTCAAAAGCTTTCATTATTATTACAAAGAAAATTTACGTCAAATAAAATTGTGTTCAAATAATTTCAAAAGCTTTCAGTGTAAAAAACCGACGAAAGTTATTATTTCAAAGAAAATTTGTATCAAATAAAATTGTGTTCAAATAATTTCAAAAGCTTTCATTATTATTACAAAGAAAATTTACGTCAAATAAAATTGTGTTCAAATAATTTCAAAAGCTTTCAGTGTAAAAAACCGACGAAAGTTATTATTTCAAATAAAATTTTGTTTAAATAATTTCAAAAGCTTTCGTTATTATTTCAAAGGAAATTTATAGCAAATAAAATTGTGTTCAAATAATTTCAAAAGCTTTCATTATTATTTCTATGAAATTTTATATCAAATAAAATTTTGTTCAAATTATATCAAATAAAATTATGTTCAAATAATTCCAAAAGCTTTCATTATTACTTCAAAAAAAACTCGGCCTCCTAAATAGATGCAAAAAATTTTTCACTCCATACCAATTGTTCGATGTTTATAAGTTCTATATTCGCCCCTGTATGGAGTACTGTTGTCATGTTTCTGAAGTCAAAAGCGGGCTATACGAATTGTGGGTGATCGAACTTTGACATCAAAACTTAATTCCCTACAACATCGTCGCACTGTTGCAGACCTCGTTGTTTTTTACAAATATCGTCATCAACAGTGCTCAGATGAAATCAGCAGCATCATGCCTCAAACTTATTCTTACCCCCGTTAAACTCGAGAATTGGCTACAGCAATCAGTCAAACGGTCGAGATCCCACGCTGTCATACTGGCAGATCGCAGAAAGACTTCTTTGTCCGAACTGCATACAACTGGAATAGTTTGCCGGAATCCTTAGTCTCAGGTGACTTCAACCCGCAGAGGTTAAAAAAAAACGTTCATCATGACCTTAGAACGCCAGTTGTTGTGGGACCTAGGTCTAGACCTAGGTCTTAAAAGGTATTTATGTGTTGTTGTGACACATATTGTAAACCCTATAACACAACATATTTTATTAAAAAAAAAAAGAAAGAAAAGAAAATTTATAGCAAATAAAATTGTGTTCAAATAATTTCAAAAGCTTTCATTATTATTGTAAAGAAAATTTGCATCAAATAATATTTTGTTCAAACACTTTCAAAAGCTTTCAGTGTAAAAAACCGACGAAAGTTATTATTTCAAAGAAAATTTATATCAATTTAAATCTTGTTCAAATAATTTCAAAAGCTTTAGCAAATAAGCGTGAAATGGAGAAGCAGCGATTCAACCACCAAACGAAGACAACTGAATGGAACACCAGGTAAGGGGTTAAGGAATCAAAGTTAATTTAAGTGAAGTAAAGGGATCTGGGTAAAGCCAATACAAAACCTACACCCATTAAAAATTGTATGAATTGAATAAATTGTGCGAATTGAATGAATTTAATGGATTGAATGTTCTTCTTGAACTTGGAAATGGCAATCAAACTAATTTCGAGCATTTTTTTGCTGTTTCTTAATTTTGAACACGGTAGTTTTGAACTATGGATAAATCAAAATTGATTTTTAAAAATGAGAAACAGTAGAAAAAGGGGGTAGTGATGTAGTGAACAAAAAAATGTTATTTCATATTTTTTATTTTACTATGTACCACATTCATTCATCGTTATCAGACAGTGAATTGGCTACGATGCTTTTAAAATTGGTGGGTATGAAGTTCCTAGCAAAGGGGTAAGAAATAAGCTTGCGGTGGTTGTTGCAGTGGAAGTCATACTCTTTCTTTCAATCAGAATTAAGAATAAAATAAATTAAAATTAACTAAATGGCGTTATTTTTTTAATGATTCCAACCTTTTTTCTAATTAACTTCTCGATCTAATAACAATAATATTGATATTCAAATAAAATGTGTAAATGATACAAGTTATAATTTGATACAGTCAAAACAAACAAAAAATCGTCTCTCTTAAAAAATTCATCTCTCAGTGTTCTATATAAAATGAATTTTAACATTAGCAGCAAAAAAAAATGTAAACAAGATATTGATATAAAATTACAAAATGGTACAAAAAACTGTGGCAATTTTTTTTTTTGGGGTTCACAATAAATAAATGGAAAACAAGAAAATGTGAATAGAATTTCAATTAATTTTCGTTCCATTTAATTTTTTTTTTGTTGAATAACTTAAAAAAAAATGGTTTTGTTAAAAAAGGATGTCTCGACAAATGTTAGGAATATAGATATAATAAAATAAATTTAGGTGGATTAAGGTTTTCATTTTTTGGATTGATGAATTTATATTTTTGGGAGTCGAGCACCAGAGCGTAGGAAGAAATCGTTGTTTTGGATGTTTTAATCTAAATGACAACCGGATTTAATGATGCAACTAAATAGGCTAATTTGAATTTAATTTTATTAAAACTTAATTGTAAATAAGTTACGTGGGTGGGATTGTTATCTACAGATGCAAAGGATGTTTGAATTAAAATAAAAGTGTTTGTGGATTTAAACCTTAAACCTCACTACACCATACCGCATAGTTATAATATCATTTAACTAAAATAAATAATAAGAAATTGTTATGCTCAACTGAATATTCCATATTACCATCTAGTTCAATAAAAAACCTCAATCAGTATCAACTTTACCCTTATTTTCCAATTCATGCTTTTTCCTTTTTCGATATAATATCAAAACGAAGGACGTGATTGATTAATCAAAACAAAAAGTTAAACTAAAGAAAATTGCAATTTTCTACGTGAATTTTCTATTTTCAATGTAATCAGTCGTCTCTTGTAATTTTTTTTATTTAATCTAATTTACATAAGAACTGATTTGTTTTTGTACAAGTTTAATCAAAAGTTAGATTAAAATTCAATTTATTTTAAGCAGAGTAACAGTAGAGCTCTCATACTGATCAAGCTTCGTTTATTTTAACTATTTAAGTTTCAATCTATTTAACTACTACTAATAAATTAACCCTTTCCCAATACTAAATCAATTTTTGATACAAATATAATTAAATGTATCTCGTTTGTATGAATCGATATCAATTTTCCTGTTCCAATTTCATAATAAACGTTTTTATGATATCATCATTACCTATCATTACAATGATAATAATAGCGTGCCACAAATTAATTAATTAAATTAGGAAAATAAGAAATTAATGAACAAGAAGATGCAGACGAAGACGATAACAAAAGTAAGAACAAATGGATATTCTCTTATCATTTTCAATTTAATACAAAATTCGATTAATGTAACCGAACGAAAAATAAATAAATAAAGGAAAATATCATTTTCTTTCTACTTCATCATTTTACCATTTCCATTTACCTTGTTTTTCTTGAAGTTTATATTTTAATTCGATATTGTTTATTTTTATATAATTTAAGATAATGTATTGCAATAATATAGGAATGGAAATTTTTGCTTATTTTTCTTTAACGAAAATTAAATTGAATTTAGGAAAAATTTCGATGGAAAGGAAATTAAAAAAAGTGATGATTAAATTTAAAGGTGAAATGTTGATCTTAAACGTTTGAGAATTGGGAACCAAGTGTACTTTTCCAGCAGATGATTTTTGTACTTCTGAAAATTGTTAATATGTTTTACAGTGTAGCATATGTCAAACATACGACGAAAAAAATAGTTTATTTCATAACGGTCTTTCCATGGGCATCACCATAGAAATTAGAAAACTTGTACTCGTCTACTCGTCTACTTGTATACTTGTCTCTACTCGAAGATTACATTAAGAAAAAGTAAAAGACTAAAATTACTAAGCGATTTTTTGGTACTGGGATCGATAGTCCTATCTCCATTACACAATAAAACATTTTGTTTAATGAAGTTCAAAGTGGCATTTTCCAAGTACCAACGAATGTTTTAATGGAATACACCAAACGATGTATTTTTGTTGTTCAATTCAGTAAATTTCGGTCTTTCGACTAAGCATGAATTTTTTTTACTTATAGAATTTACTTAAATCTAATTAAATTTATATGCGGTTTAAAATTTTTAAATTTAACTTTTATCTGATGAGAATCTATCGTTAATTTATTTCAGAGCTATTTACGTAAAATACATACGGTTGGTAAACCAATATTTAATTAAATATAAAGGGGATGGATGTCACCTAACTTAGCCCCGCCATTTTTAAGAAAATTAAAAACAAAAATTGTGCTGTATTGTGCTACAGTTGGGCTGGATGTGCTACTCAGAAAGAATGCCATATCACCAATGGAAAAAAGTTGGCACGCTGAAACAATTTTTCGAGCAGAAGTTGGCGCCGCCATTTTGAAATATCTGAAAAACAAAGGTTGTCCTGTATCTTCCTCGTATTGTGCTGGTTGTGCTATTTAGAAAAAATTTCATATCCCTAGTGGAAAAATTTTATAACACTAAAATCATTTTTTCGAGTAAAAGTTAGCCCCGCCATTTTGCAAAAAAAGAAAAACAAAAGGTCTGCTGTACGGTGTTAGAGTTGTGCTAGTTGTGCTATTCAAGAACCAATTTGTACCACCAGCAGAATAATTTAAACACGCTAAAACGATTTTTCGAGTTGAAGTTAGCCTCGTCATTTTGAAATAAATTAAAAGCAAAGGTTGTGTTGTATTGCGCTAGAGTTGTGCTGGTTGTGCTACTCAGAAATAGTTCCATATTATAAATGAAAAAAAGTTGGCTCGCTAAAACGACTTTTCGAGCAGAAGTTAGCCCCGCCATTTTGAAAAAAGTGAAAACCAAAGGTTGTGCTGTATTGTGCTCGAGTTGTGCTGGTTGTGCTACTTAGACAAAACTTTCGTAACCCTAACAGACGAAGCCTTTTTTGATGAAGTTAGCATCATTTTTTTCGAATAGAAGTTAGCCCCGCCATTTTGGAAGAAATCAAAAATAAAAGAAGTGCTGTATTGTGTTATAGTTGTGCCGGTTGTGCTACTGAAAAAATATCGTATCACCAACAGAATAATTTGCACCACGCTAAAACCATTTTTCGAATGAAAGTTAGCCCCGCCATTTTGCAAAGATCAAAGAAAAAAAGTTGTGCTGTATTGTGCTACAGTTGTGCTGGATGTGCTACTCAAAATGAATCCTATATCAACAATGAAAAAAAGTTGGCACGCTAAAATGATTTTTCGAGGAGAAGGATATTTTCGAGCAGAAAGCATTCGAGCAGAAGATTAAGCAGAAGTTAGCCCCGCCATTTGGCAAAAAAAAACAAAAACAAAGGCTGTGGTGTATTGTTCTATTGTTGTGCTAGTTGTGCTACTCAAAAAAAATTCCATACTACCAATGCAAAAATTTGGTACGCAAGAACGATTTTTTGATTAGAAGTTAGCCCCATCGTTTTCGAAAAAATGAAAAACAAAAATTTTGTATATGTAGTGGTATGAAATTTTGTTTGAGCTGGCTGCTTAGAGATAGATTATATATACCCAATGAAAAATATTTTTACGCTAGCATCATTTATTCTTGTAGGAATCAGTGTAATCATTAATTTATAAGTACTAATAATGTAAGTGACACCTGTACCCTATTTCACCGAACTTACAAATTTGTAATTTCATGCAAATTTTCACAAATTTTGTAAAAATTTGTATGAAATTACAAATTTGTAAGTTTGGTGAAATAGGGTACTGGTGTCCAATAACATAAATGAATATTGCCTGTTTTGTATATATAAAATAAGGGAATCACAAAAAAATATGATTCTAAAAAAAATTGTAAATTTTTCCGTCGGTGGGTACGAATTTATTTTGAAGTAGCACAACTCGCACAACTTTAACACAATACAGCACTCAATTTAGTTGTTTTTCCCAAAATGGTGGGGCCATTTGAAGAAATGATGTTTGCGTTATAAAATTTTTCTGTTAGGAATACGAAATTTTTGTCCGAGTAGCACAACCAGCACAACTCAAGCACAATACAATATAACCTTTGTTTTTTATTTTTTTCAAAGTGGCGGGGCTAACTTCTGCTCGAAAAATCGGTTTAGTCTTCCAACTTTTATTCATTGCTTATATGTAATTCTTTCTGAGTAGCACAACCAGCACAACTAGAGTACAATACATAACAACCTTAATTTTTCATTATTTTAAAAATAGCGGGGCTAACTCCTGCTTAATCTTCTGCTCGAATGCTTTCTGCTCGAAAATATCCTTCTGCTCGAAAAATCATTTTAGCGTGCCAACTTTTATTCATTGTTGATATAGGATTCTTTTTGAGTGGCACATCCAGCACAACTGCAGCACAATACAGCACAACTTTTCTTCTTTGATTTTTACAAAATGGCGGGGCTAACTTTCATTCGAAAAATGGTTTTAGCGTGGTGTAAATTATTCTGTTGGTGATACCATGTTTTTTCAGTAGCACAGCCGGCACAACTATAACACAATACAGCACTTCTTTTGTTTTTGATTTCTTCCAAAATGGCGGGGCTAACTTCTATTCGAAAAAAATGATGCTAACTTTGTAAAAAAATTCTGTTAGGGTTACGAAAGTTTTGTCTAAGTAGCACAACCAGCAAAACTCGAGCACAATACAGCACAACCTTTGGTTTTCATTTTTTTCAAAATGGCGGGGCTAACTTCTGCTCAAAAAGTCGTTTTAGCGTGCCAACTTTTTTCATTGATAATATGGAACTATTTATGAGTAGCAGACTTATGACTTTTAATTTATTTCAAAATGGCGGGGCTAACTTCAACTCGAAAAATCGTTTTAGCGTGTTTAAATTATTCTGCTGGTGGTACAAATTTGTTCTTGAATAGCACAACTAGCACAACTCTAACACCGTACAGCAGATCCTTTGTTTTTCTTTTTTTCCAAAATGGCAGGGCTAACTTTTACTCGAAAAAATGATTTTAGTGTTATAAAATTTTTCCACTAGGGATATGAAATTTTTTTCTAAATAGCACAACCAGCACAACTCGAGGACAATACAGGACAACCTTTGTTTTTCAGATATTTCAAAATGGCGGGGCTAACTTCTGCTCGAAAAATTGTTTCAGCGTGCCAACTTTTTTCCATTGGTGATATGGCATTCTTTCTGAGTAGCACACCCAGCCCAACTGTAGCACAATACAGCACAATTTTTGTTTTTAATTTTCTTAAAAGTGGCGACGCTAAGTTAGGAGACATAGGGGATGGATAAAATTTTTAAATATTGTGAGCCATAAATCTAAGATAGGTTATTAAATTCGGCCGTCAAGTTACTGTCTATACAAACTCTGCTAGTTCCAATAAATCATGTTTCTATGTTAAAAAATATTGAAAAAAAATTACCATGTTATTTACAATAATTGAATAAGTTTTGAGAACCAAAATAACTGAGATTACTGTTTGCATGGATTAAATTATATTGAATTCACAAAGTGGAAAACGTTTATTTAAGTACAGCTGTTGAAATATGTACAAGAATGAAAAAGTTTGGGATCGTATGAAAAACAAACCTGCTAATGGTGCATCTATGAAAATCGAAAGATATTGACTTAAAACTCTTAAGCTATATGTTACAGTTACCATCCATCCTGTATTATCGGATAGTTCTGTATTTCAGAAGAATGTTCTCGTGATTTATTTTAAGCAAACGGGCAAATTTCCTATTTAGGAGCATACGTGGTTGACTAAACTAAACCATCTAACTGTGTTGGAGGCAATAGTTTTTTATTTTCCAAGATACAGCAATTTGATTATCTATTATTATTTTCTTTCGGAGACTTGTTTATTTTATAAAGCTATGAGCGTATATGCATAGACAAATAATAATATAAGACAATCGAAGCTGAACAAAATTTTGGGATAGTTTTTATATTTTACTTTTGGATATTAACTATCTAGTGACACCTGTACTCAAAGAGATGATTCGTAAAATTTAAAATTAGTGTTATATGAGTAAAATTTTTCATTTTTATTTATTTGTTTTCTATTTCTTCTTAGATATACAAGATTAACACTTTAAGATTATTATTGTTCATATAAATGTGTTTGTGTACTACAGGTATACAAAAATAATTTTTTTGTAACCAAATTATTTTTTTGGAAACTTAAAACAAAACAAATTTTTATATATTTTATTTTTCGATTGAAATTTGATTTGATTGAAAAAGGACAAAAACGATTTGAAGTATCGCATAATATTTTGTTTGTGTATTATGTTCGTTATCTTCTTTTATTTATTTGTGATAAACAGAGAAATTGCGATTCCAGATGATTATTGTTTAAATTAATCTAATGAATAAAATTTAAAATATTTAGTTTTTGAAGAAATTTTTTTGTTTACATTTTCTTTTGGGAAGCAATTAAATTATGATAAAGATTTTGTTTTTTTTATCGAAAAATTAGAGAAAATTTAGTAAAATTGTTATTTATGATTTTAATGAATGAAAAGTATAATCGGTTTTTGGTTTTGTTTTCGGAACACATTTTATTAAATTTAAATAATATCAATTATCGATACAAAGTTATAGCATAACGGAAATATTTTGAGTTTAGTTTTTAATTGTTTTCATAGTTTTTTATAATACAAAAAAGGACAAAACTTGAAAAATCAGTTGGAAGCACTAGCAGATCTTCGTAATAGGGAATCCTGTTTTAGTTGGCTGTCAAACGTTAGCTTGCGGCAACGCTAGATAGATGGATAACTTAGCCAGCAAGACGCGGTGCTCTAAAACCATTTTACAGGACTAACTATTTTAACTGAATTAGATAAGCAAGAACTTTATGAAGTCCTCGATGATCGGTTATACCACCGTTACTCGGTCGTCCGAGCCTCATCAGTTAACCATCAGGGTACGTCGCGGGCAGGTGAGGATTGGGTTTGAGCTAACCGTGGGTTTTTGTGGATAGCTCCTTACACTCCATGGGATTTTGGATTAGGATAGGTTCTGGTTTTGGATAAGATTGGTAAGAAAAATGTTTTGACTCGGTTTTGCTAGTAAAAAAACAGGAAATTAGTTAGAAATTAGTCACTAAAAACATTTGTAGGGATTTATCTATTTAAATTTAAATAATTAATCTCTACTTATCCTTACAAACATAAACGATCACATATTTAACTCGAGACAGGAAACAACTGAATATTGAACAAAAACTCCACCGTGTTCCACAAGTAAATGTCACAAAAGAGCAGCAAACCAAAAAATTAATAAATAATTTATTCGAACAATGAAATTTTGGAAATCGATTTTTGTTCAATGAAATGTTCCTTGTTTTCTTTTGGTAACATTAAGGTAAAAGAGAAATAATTTTTAAACAGTCACAATCACAAAGCTAATTAAAAATATCAACATGTGCTTCTTAGACTTTGAAAATATGTATAGCAAATTTGAAACGATATTAATCCTAAGCGTGTTGCAAAATATGTTAAGTGGCGGGTGTCTGTGTTGGCGGGTGTCCCACTCAACTGAAAAAAAGTATTAGATTCAAGCACATTGAATGTGTTTTTATTAAACTATGATTATTTTTGGAAGCAAATAGATTTATCGTACAGATAAACTAAGACAATGGCCTGAAGACCAGAGAATTTTAGCGCATACTTTATACTTTAAATCGGTCTCGTATTATGAATTTTGGAGATATTTGGGTTTTAATCTTCCATCTTGTTCAACTCTATTAAAATATTTGCCGATTATAGAATGCTCACCTGGTTTCAATAAAAATATTCTTGAAAGTATTAAATCCCAAATAAATATGAATTGCTGCACATGAAAAAGAACGTATGGCAGTTTTGGTGATTGATGAAATTCATATTCGAAGCGAGTTAGAGTATAATACACATATGGATCTACTTGATGGGATTTGCACTGACGGAGCAATAATCATCTGGAATCGCAATTTCTCTGTTTATCACAAATAAATAAAAGAAGATAACGAACATAATATACAAACAATAGTAGATTGTATTACTAGTGCGAATGCGTTTTCCAAACAAGAGTTAGTTTGCCCCACGACCGCAGGGAGTGCGGCAAAAAACTTGCGTTTGGAAAACGCATTCGCACTAGTAATACACACTTTTTTTTGTAACAAGAGCGTAAAATTTATAAATATTCAAATGATGTAATGTGTTTAAGTTGTTTTTACTATATGGTAAGTTATTTAAATTATTGTTTTGATATTTTAGTGCTATAAAAATATTATATATAGATAAACATATGGATAGATTTAACTACAAATCTCACATGCAGGCGGCGTTACGGTCCAGGCTTACAAAATATTTTGTAGTCATATGTGCGGAAAAGTAGTTTTTTCTTTTATTCTATTCTAGTACAAAATTGAATATTTTTTACGCATGTGTTACAAAAAATATTATGCGTATTTAGTATTTTAATCAATGAGTGTATAATAAAATAGTTTATTCTCAAGCAAAAGTTTATTTGAGCGAGGCACGAGCGAGAATTTTAATTTGCGAGAGAATAAAATTCATTAAACACGAATCGATTACAATAATTTATTCTCTGACAAAGAATTGTGCATTATAAAAAATATAGTATATTTTTCTACAAGAGATGAAAACATTGTTTTTTTCGTGAGTCAACATTTGTTCACGAGACGCGCTAGCGTCGAGTGAGACATGTTTACGAACGAAAAACGTTTTTATCTCGCGTAGGAAATGCAATTTTTTCTATGATAGTAATATATAATCGATATTTACTATAAATTATAAAGTTATAAATCGACAACAAAACATTCAAAATTCATATTCTATTTTTTCATGGTTACGTTGTTTAAAATACTTTGTAAAATTATATGAAAAACCATTGCAACTATAATTAGTTATTTTTTTACACTAGTGAACTAGTGAATAAATCTTTATTGTTTTAATTGATAAAACAAATTTCTTATTAAAAAAACCCTGATGATAAAAAACGCCCATCTCATCCAATCAACCAAGTTCAACTAAACGAAATAAGAGAATTTAACTTAAAATTTGATTTTTGAACAAGACTTTGTGATTATAATTTGAAAATAATTTTTTCTACTACCCAACTTAAAAAATCTACTTTCGATGTTTGTTCATTGCATCGAAAATTTCTTTTTCGTCACCAGTGATAAAAAAACCTATACAAATTACTTTCGTACCTAGTGACGAAAGCAATTTTTTAAATGCCATCTATTTTCTAATTTCTTAACTAGAATAAATCATTCTAGAATACCCGTTAAGAGAATCAATTAATTGAATGAATTAATTTTGTTAGTGTTAATTTGTCATTCTTGGGAAGACGACGTTAATTAATTTTAGAATTATTTACGGACAGTTTACATTAAAAATGTAAAAATAATATAATAGTTAACTATATAAGATTCACATATTTTTTCTAAATAGTATGGTGACAAACGGTTGATGTTAAGATATTTAAAAAAAAATTATTTCACATATTTATTTAAGAAAAACGAAAAAAATATTTGTTTACATAAAATGTTTTACGTTGTTTTAAAATATACAGAAATTTACGTAACGTCATCCCCATACAAAAACTAAATCAAAACTGTTGTTTTTATTTTAGATATCGTAATAAAATTTTTAAACTTGACTTTGTTTATTCGAAAACCGTCTTTAGTTATAAGCCTACTAGACGCAAAATGGAAAAAACAATAAACCTTTAAAAATGTGTTACTTAATGATTTTTGGGACTTTAGAGACCAAATAGAATAAAAATGTAGAATTTTGTAGTGTAAATAGAATAAATATATGTATATGTATACAGTTGACGATTTTTTGTACGAAAGGACAATCAGGCTTGTAACTAAAGACGGTTTTATTTATAACATAGAAATCGGATAATTTATTCATATTGAGTCATCTATATTTTAATAGCAGAAATATAAACTTAAAGATTTTATTTGATTGTTTATATGTTTTAAAATTTGAATTGTATGTAATTTTAAATGAAAATGCTGAATAATTAATAAATTTTTTAAAAAAAGTAGTAGAAAAAGTACAGTTTTCTACTCGCCGTAAATCATCTTTTGAATCTCGCGACCGTTACCAACCTCGGCTCTCGCCTCGGCTGATAAGCTGTCCTCTCGCTTCACAATATGTTGTTTTCGGCATCGTTGAAAAATATACTGTTAATGAAATCAAAACAATTTGACCAATTGGAATCATACCAATTGAATAATGATAATTTTTTATAGGAAAATTTTCATTAGACAATAGGTTAAGTTCATTAGGCTATAGGCTAGAAAACAATACAATAATACGTACTATTATTATCGAAAAAACATACAAATAAAGCTGATATAATTAAAAGGAAGAGAATAAAGTTTGTTTTGTTTTTCCAAAAGTTTCCAAAAAAAAAATTTGGTTACAAAAAAATTATTTTTGTATACCTGTTGTACACAAACACATTTATATGAACAATAATAATCTTAAAGTGTTAATCTTGTATATCTAAAAATAAATAAATAAAAACGAAAAATTTTACTCAATCACTAATTTTAAATTTTACGAATCATCTATTTGAGTGCAGGTGTCACTAGATAGTTAATATCCAAAAGTAAAATATAAAAACCATCCCAACATTTTGTTCAGCTTCGATTGTCTTATATTATTATTTGTCTATGGTATAAGCTAATAAATCTTTGACTATTTTTGATAGAATTTTTAAGTAGAAAAAAGGTCCAACCGGCAGGATATCTGCTAGAAATAGTGAGATTTTGGGATCAGAAAGTGTGTACAAATAGAATTCAATGTGATTAGTTTAAATAAAAAATTTAAGTAGAAAGAGAATTATCCAAAAAATTATCAAACCAACCCGAGCAGAAATTTATCAGTGCTCAAATAGATTCCTGATCAGGTTTGTCCAAGTACGGATCAGGCATTGGTAGGGCAGCCTGACTGGACCCTGATCACGAGTGTAACTCTTTTTTCCTACGAGGTCCTGATTGGGATAACAGGATCAGGTTCTGGTTGGGCTAAAAGAATCAGATTCTGGTTGGGTTAACCAAAATAGGCCCTATTGGAATAGCTGGACCAGGACCTGATATATTTGTATATATTAAGTATATGAATTAAATAAAAAATAATTAAGAGAAGCGATAACTAAATAATAGATAAAACTGTTTTTCTCTATGTATTTTTAAAATCGATATTACTCTGGTGAATTTTAACCAAATGAAATTTTATCAAATGAAATAGGGGTAAGTTCAGGTAAAAAAAGACATACCGTAATAGGGAAATCATATATTATTTCTGATAGAGGTTTAAGGTATTTTGTATTAGACCCTGATCAAATTGCCGAACTAGGGGTCAAAAACGAAAAAAAATATTGCGACGCTGATGCACAGTCTGACTTCACCAAAGCTCTGGAAACATAGGGTTCTGGATATATAATGAGCTAATATCCATAAAATAGTTTAACTAAAAGTTAACCAATGTTGTAGATTTCAAACATAAATTCTGTTGTACGAGAAAAAGTAAAAAAAAATTTAACCGGAAGTAACAAACCGGAAGTTGGGATGCAGAACTGTTGTGAACCGTATTAAATGTGTATGTACCAAGTTTCATCCAACTCGATTATCAGATACAAATGTTATTAAGCTTCCAAAACAACAGGAGCTTGGCAGACCCGTTCACTATCCCTAAAAAACTAATCAGTTCCTTGCCATACATATTTGCATCTTTTTCCAAAGGGTCATCAAAATTCATTCACGAAAGAATGTTGTATGCTCCCAACAAATATTGAAACAATAAACAGGTGTTCGGGAGACCCCCCACCACTTATCCCAATATCGTCCAAAAACTAATCAGTTCTTTGTTATTTAAGTCTCCATCTTTTTGAAAGTGTCATTAAAATAAATTAATGAATGAAGTCAACATAACAAACTTTAAAAACAAAGTGTGAAAAGTCAGCATTTGTATGGTAGACCCCCCGCCACTTTGATGAATGTGTCCCAAAATATGATAATTATCTTCTCACCCTAATTGGAACTTTTTCCATATGTTTCATCATAATCGCTTCATTATTGTAGGCTGTAGTGTGCATAAAGACAGTGAAAAAACTTCAAAAAAGTACAAACCAAATTTTTTTACCGGAAGTGAAAACCCGAAAGTTGGTATGCAGAACTGTTGTAAACTGTACTAAATGCTTCTGTACCAAGTATCATCCAATTCAATTATCGAATACAGATGCTATTGAGCTTTCAAAAAACAGATGCTCGGGGGACCCTCCACCACTTTGTTCACTATCGCTCAAAAATCAATCAGTTCTTTGCCATACATATTTGCATTTTTTTTCAAAGTTTCATCAAAATTCATTCACGAACGAATGTTGTATGCTCAAAACAAACATAAAAAACATAATGGAAAAAACCACATGTTGTATGGTGGACCCCTTTATTCAATGTACTCCGAAAGCTCATAAAATCTTTTTCATGTTACTTGAAAGGTTTTACCAACGTTTCATGACAATCGATCGGTAATTGTAGGCTACAGTAGGGATAAAAACATGAAAAAAAACTTTTTAACCGGAAGTTACAAACTGGAAGTTAATATGCAGAAATAATGGAAACAGTTCTAAAATCTTATATACCAAGTTTTCTTTTTTTCTCGATAGATTGCATTACTTCACACAATTTAAAATTGAGTTAAGTAAAAATCAAGCAGGATATTTTTAAATAAGGTTAACCCAAAAAGAGCATTCCAAATCAGACCCAAAACAGGCCCACATTAGATTGCCCTAATAGGCCTTGCTCTTTCCGGACTAATCAGGCCCTGATCACACCCGGACTGTATTCATGATTTTTATGGTTATGTTTTTTATACGGAACACTATTGGTGAGAGTACAACGTGTTTTTCACATTATTTCGATTATCTCGTGAACCATTAATCCGATGAACTTAAAATTTGAGGTGCTTGTAAAACTAACCTATCCACACAAGATGGCAGGTTAAAAAATAAATAAAGTTGTGTTCGTTTGTTTTAAGGAGGTACGATGTAAAGCCTTTGAAAACATACATTTTTTTAGCGAGACGAGTAGGGTATCATATGAAAGGGCTTCATTTCAGCATTATTTAAAAATATATTTTGGAATTTTTCACCCCACCATTTTTTGTATAATTTTGAAAAATGACGTTTTCGGGATGTTTTATTGCCCCGATTAACTCCGACCCTACTTCATCGAAAATCTTGAAATATATTTGGAATGATAGAAAACTGAGTAGGTTTTTAATGAAAAATATAGAAAAGTGGCAGACACTAATAATTATATGTATTAAAGGAATGGGAATGTTATGTGGTAAAAACATCATTTAAAACCAGGTCATGTGGGGTGTCATTTGAAAGAGCACTTGATTTTAGAAATATTGCCATTTTTTTAGAATTTTGCAATGCATAGTTTTTCACAAAAAGTTGGTCCCCCCCTTGCATTTCGAGCCTAATTAACAGAAAAATTTGAAAAAATTCACAGAGACAGGAAGTTTGATAAACTCTGAACGAAAAATATAGCGAACTCTCAAATAATTATATTTTTGTGTTTTAAAGGGATTGGGGTGTGGAAGGGTGAAAAAAAACTTTTTTGACCCAAGCGAGTGGGGTGTCATTAGAAAGAGCTCTAAATTTCAGAAACTTGGCAAGTTTAGAATTTTGTGGTACACCGTTTTTGAGTTATTCTAAAAAATGTGCAAATTCCAGACCGTGCCCCCCTACGTTTCGACACTGATTGACAGAAAAAATTGAAAAAATTCATAGAGACAGGAAGTTTGCTATATTTTGAACGAAAATTATAGCGAACTCTCAAATAATTATATTTCTGTGTGTTTAGGGGATGGGTGTAAGGGGGGTAAAAAAAAAATTTTTTGACCCAAGCGAGTGAGGTATCATTTGAGTGGGGTATCATTTGAAAGAGCACCAAATTTCCAAAACATTGCAATTTTTTTTAGAATTTTTTGGGACACAGTTTCGGAGTTATTCTAAAAAATGTTCAAATTCCAGACCGTTCCCCCCCCCTACGTTTCGACACTGATTGACAGAAAAAATTGAAAAAATTCATAGAGACAGGAAGTTTGCTATATTTTGAACGAAAATTATAGCGAACTCTCAAATAATTATATTTCTGTGTGTTTAGGGGATGGGTGTAAGGGGGGTTAAAAAAACTTTTTTGACCCAAGCGAGTGGGGTATCATTTGAAAGAGGACCAAACTTCCAAAACATTGCATTTTTTTTAGAATTTTCCGGTACACCGTTTTGAAGTTATTCTAAAAAATGCGCAAATTCCAGACCGTCCCCCCCCCCTTACGTTTCGACACTGATTGACAGAAAAAATTGAAAAAATTCATAGAGACAGGAAGTTTGCTATATTTTGAACGAAAATTATAGCGAACTCTCAAATAATTATATTTCTGTGTGTTTGGGGGATGGGTGTAAGGGGGGTAAAAAAAAATTTTTTTTGACCCAAGCGAGTGGGGTATCATTTGAAAGAGCACCAAATTTTCAAAACATTGCAATTTTTTTTAGAATTTTTCGGTACACAATTTCGGAGTTATTCTAAAAAATGTGCAAATTCCAGACCGCTTTCCACGTTTCGACACTAATTGACAGAAAAAATTGAAAAAATTCATAGAGACCGGAAGTTTGCTATATTTTGAACGAAAATTATAGCGAGCTCTCAAATAATTATATTTCTGTGTGTTTAGGGGGTGGGTGTAGGGAGAGCAAAAAAAAACTTTTTTGGAACCAAACGAGTGGGGTGTCATTTGAAAGAACACTTAATTTAAGAAACTTTGCAATATTTTTTAGAATTCTGCGATGCATAGTTTTTTAGTTATTGATGAAAAAAGTGCTATTTTAAGTGTATGTATACCACCCTATATTTCGACGCTGATTTATAGAACAAATATTCCCAATTTAGAATATTAAAATACTTTAGCTAACATAAACAGCTATGGATAAGATTTAACCTCAAGTAACATTTTTTATCAATGTAGATGTGATTGACATTTACTATTGACGTTTACGATTAAACATTTATTCTGTTATGCGTCTATAGTCTGGCGATATAAAGACTTTACAACATAACTTAATGTCTTTTTTTATTTTATAAGTTTTCCAGAATATAATGAAATGAGGAACATTAAATTCTTGTGATCCGTTTTATAATTTCAGGTTATTTGACAAACTATTAAAATAATATTTATCCAATCAATAGATCAATTTTTCAAATGAATATATTTTATTTTATTTGAATATTTCGACCCTTATTTGGGGTCCTCCTCAGCACTACAATAAAAATAATTAAAATTAAAATAAGCTAACAATAATAATTAAACAATTTACCACATCAACAACATATAACAAAGTAAAAGTACAACTAACAGAGGATGATAGGAAATTCTAATTAAAACAGAAAAAGTAAAATAAACTAAATTAAATTAAAAATTGTCTGTTCGGTAAAATAATTAAAATAAGTACAATAAAAATTGACTTGGTTTGATTCTTGACTAAAACTATATTAATTAAAACGAAATGGTAATGTAAGTCGAAATGTAGATGTCCTATAGATCATCACAGGTAAATTGTGTATGACAATCGAATTATCATAACCTGTATATTATTTCATATGCTGCAACAACTGAGCATATACCGGGTTGATATTATCAATATCAGATCTTTGATTTACCGCCAACTCTTTGTTTTTATATATATATAAAGACTCAATAGTTAGACGTTTAGGTAAATACTTCTCCATCGCTAAAATTTTTGTGTTATCAAAATCAAATGTATGGTGCAAATTTTTTATAAATAACTTTTAATAAATAAAATAACTTTTAATAAATAACTTTATGTCATTTATTTTTAATAATGTGTTCTTTTACATACACGGAACCCTTGGCGAGCGAATTTTATTCGCACTTGTCCGACTTTTCTAATTAATTACTGCTCGGGCAAGTTAAATACATTAACCAAAACTACTTTATCTGTGCAATTTCCGTTTTGTTTAATTTGGTTAAAACTACTTGATAATATATTAAATCCACCAAATAGCAAACAAACGTCCTAGCTACTTCACACCTACAAAGCAATAAACACTCAGATAAATAAAACACAAACAAAAGAGAATTTAATATTTCGTATGAGATTTCTTATTGGAATTGTATATGAGGATAAGGTTAGTATAACGTTAGTATAACGTTAATAACATTGGAACCATTTAGGTAAGAAAACTGAAAATCTCTGAGGTATTAGTTTACAAATTTATCTAAAAGGAAAAATTCGTTTAAAGTGATGAAAGCATTGCTTTTTGAATATGTTTTCGTTTCAACAACCCCTCAACTTCTGGACTTAAATTAATTTTTTTTAAATTTTGGAAAGATTTATGTTATATCTTACGTGAATTTTTTTTTCAAATGTGAACTAAGTCATTTTCATTTTATATCAAAGACAACAAAGTTTATTAAATTTTTGAATCAGTTGATTTGCCAGGAAGCTTTGAACTCAGAGGTTTCAATTTTTAGAAATTGCTGCAAATAAGATCAGATATACAAAAAAAAAATAACTAGGCTGAAATATTATGATTCAAACGGCCGTTATGAAGCACATATCAGTTGGTCACACATATCAGCTAACAAAAATCTATGTTAACAGTTAGCCACAGAATTTACTGTAGGTTTACTGAATTGTAGGAACACTATATTGTCAGAACTGGTGGTAAAGCCAGTCTAAGCAGGAGTACCTCAAATAATTTTAATTAATTTCATTTTCGCCTTATCAGATGAAAAATAAGACGTTCGTGTAACGCCACTGTATATTAGGGGGGTCATTCCTTCATACAAAAGTACATGTCATTTGTCAAAAAATTAGAATATGTATGTTGTTACATGTAACATGTTATGTTTGATTTTCTCAACATAGTTTCGCACATGTGAAATTCTTCACCTTCTTTGGCTTTCCCTGATAATAGTTAAACTCAGTGCCCACTGGGGTGGCCCTTAAAAAAAATTTAAATTTTTTGTATGGTGCCCTTCCATTTCGTGTCAATATCCATAAAAATATTATTTGCAAAATTGAAATCAATCGTTCAATTCTAAGGCGTGCCTCTAACTCGAAAGAAAAACAAAATAATCGAACGAAAAACACCCCTTCACATTTTCCCCCTTTTTCTAAAAAAACATCGTACGAATTCCAAAAAAAAATTCCTTTCCAACGATATATACAAAATACATTGTCCCACTTTTGTTGGGGAAATAATTTCGAATGGTACCACAAAAATAATGCTTACGTATTTATATATAGATATATCAAAATTTCAAGTGCCCGGGGGGCAGGGTTAAAAATTGAATGATTGATTTCAAACTTTGCAAACGAAATGGGAGGGTGTCGTAAGAAAAATTGAATTTTTTTAAGGACCAGAACAAAACATCTCAACTTCTTGTGGCCTGGAGCACGCCTTAGAATTGACGATCGCGATTGGTGATCGCGATTTGCTCTTTGCACATGAGTACAAAATCGCCATTTTCATTTAGCAAACGACTGTAAAATTTAACTTTACTGATGCTAGGGAAAAGGTTAAATTCTCTCCAAACCATAGTCTCAACACAAAAAGTAGCGCCAAAGTGCTTTGTTAAATAATATACCATTATTGTTAATAAATTTTCGGTAGCGTATGATCGACATTGAATTTTAGATTGTGTCCTGTAATTTAAAATGACAGTAGATTTAATCGAGATCCTGAGTCACTTGACATTTTGATATTCTGACCCTCAATTCTATAAAAATCAATAATCTGATCTACTTAAATCTGATTTTTTCTAATTTTCAATTTTGAAACAATCGAATGTTTGCAATTCTTTAGTTAATACCTAATTCGCGTTATTACCAAAAGTACATCATCACAAAAAATAAAATCAAAAAATTAATTTACCCTCGACTGTCCATACATATTAAATATTGATACAGTTGACTCAGCAATTATCTCAATATTTTTTCATTTATTTTAATCAAATAATACACAAAAATTTGATTTCATTTGTTTTATGAAGAAAATAAAAATAACGGGAATATATGGGATGAATAAATCAGATCAAATTAATTTATAATTAGTTAATCGTGAACTTTCAATTTGATCGGTCCGTCGGAAATTTGTTATCGGGTTGATTAAATTGAAAAATAATAATTAATTTTTGTTATTGTGTTTAGTATGTGTTATTTAATTTATTGGAAATCGTGGCTCGAACTAAAAAACCGCAAGCAAAAGCCGCCGGGTTGATTTTGTTTGCGCAATAAAATTTTATCTAATTATTATTGGTGATATTTGTAATAAACTGATAACACAAACTGGTTATTGATAGAAATCAAGTGAATGTATTTGTGTTTACTGGTGTGTTGACAATATCTATGAGCTGTCTTGACGTGAAGGTAAGTGTTTTGTTGATTGTTTTTTTCATTACATAATACTTTATTTGTTTTTATTTTGCTTAAGTTACGAATAATTTTAATTATTTGAAATTGTTTCAATTTTTTTTTTGGAAATTTGCGTGTTGTTTATTGTGTGACTGAATAGAGCCGTAGTGCTGGTTCATTTCATTTTTTTGGTTAAAGGGGTTGGTTCAGGTATAGAATATTTATTGAACCTTGTTGAAAAGACAGTTGAAATTTTAATTCCATAAAAGAATTCTAGGCCAATAAAAGGTATCGCTATATCGCCGGTATTTTTGATGGACAAGTTCAAGGTCATTTTGGGAATTTTGAATGTTTTTGTTTTGGAAAAAGTGGGGAGATGCAAATGTGTTTTATCTGTTTTTCGACTATTTTGGTTGTTGTAGTTAATTTGTTGGAAGTTCTTTTTACAATTTGTATTTACAATAGCCGAATGTCGGCCACGAAGTGATACTAGTTAAGTTTTAACTCGACATAACAGCACCGCTAGTCTTCTGCCAGTAATATAAGTTTTTCTGAGAATTTTGGATCTACTCTAAGTCAAATATAATATACGTATTAATTTTACTGATGCTGTGCTATTTGATCATGGCAATCAGTGACGCCAACTCGATCATATCTCAGTTATTGAAGAGAAAACGACCAGTCTAGAATTTTTTTATCTGGAAAAAGATCAAGTTCAGTTTCTGATGAAATGTGATGAAATTGCATCTCACTTTACTTTTTAAACTTGTTTAAATTTTATCTCATTTTATGTTGTCTTGTTCGATTTTATCTGTATGTTGACGCTGCAGTTACTCCAGGGCGGCGTCGAAGTCAAGTAGTTGGAGTCGGCAGGAATAGTACCTAGAGTCGGAGTCAGAGTCGGAAAAATAATCAAATAATTAGTTGATTCCGACTCCTTTTCCTTTTTGAAAATTATGTAAAGCTTGTATTTTTTGTTTTTATTTTCTTCTGTATAGGTTTTTTTTCTTATACGCTATATAAAAACAATAGAATAATATAAATCATTTTGGAATAGTTTCTTGTAAAAAGAGCATTTTAAAAATGACTTGTTGAAAAATTTTGATATTTCAATTCTTTGGTAAAATATTACAATTTTTTATTGTTTGTGTTCCATGAATTCCAGGATTGTAGCCGAGCTAACCAGGTTCGAATAAACTTCATGGTAATTCGCAACAGCAGTATAAAAACCATTACAGTAGATTTTTAAGGTTGTTCATGAGGTCAGTTTCCCATTGGAGTCGTGGTCTACCTTGCGATCAGCCAGTCTCTAGGAAACTGACGTTAATTATTTTAATAATTTCGTTTCTAATCATTGTTTCATAACATGTTTAATCGATGTCTTCTATATCTTGATTTTGCGTTAGTTTTAACATACGGTGATTCAAGAATAGGTTTAATCAAGTCGATGGTTTGATTAGCTGTCGCGATTCTAGCTTTATTATCTGTTAGTATGCTGTTGTTTTAGTCAAGCTTTGATTCCAAATAAATACTTCTACGATTCCTTTTTTTCTTTAGTCAATACTTTTCTCTTGGCCGGTCTCAAAAAAATCAAATGTTTGGTTTTGGTTTGTTCACCACCCTTCTCAAGCAACTTGAATTCTCACTCATTAAAGCTTCACTTCAACCAAGGTTGACAATATCATCAGTGTACGCGATCATCGCGACTAGTCTTGAATTTCTTTTTTCTACTCCTATCACAGTAAATTATAAATTACATCACACTATCCATGACATGTAAATTGATTATTTCAAATAGCGTGCGGTAAGTAAAAAAAATCGTGCGGTAATGGATTTTCATATATATATATTACCGCACACTTTTAATAAAAAGAATAATTTTTATTTAAAGCAAAATTTGATTTTTAAAAATTAAATATTTCAATTCATTTTGACACAGAATAATGCAAAGCGGTAGGCTTTTTTTAAACTTTTTTTTAAATTTTTAAACTATTTGCATTTAATTTATAATTAGTAGTTCATTTTTTCAAATAATTTTATGCGTTTGGGCATTAAAACAAAGTCGTAGAAAAAGTATAAAACCAACCTCGAGCTGCAAACCATTTTCCATGCTTGTGAAGGTACTGCACTCGCCGCTACGCATCTCGTGCGCAATATTTTCACTCGCATGTAAAATGCTATTAACAGCGCTAGGTATGTAATATACTATTAACGGCACACTTATTCCAAGGCCAGATTTAAAAGTACAGAGGAAATAGTATCACCTTGTTTTAAGCCGGAGTCTTTTAAAGTACTTCGTACTTCATTCTCCATTCGTGCACAGCATTAACGGTCCTGCACTGTCATTTCGCATAGTGATACCAGTTTACCAAGGATTTCTATTTATATTAGAGTCGGAAAATATACTCTCCCATTCAAAAAAGTCGTAGGCTGTTTAGTCTTAGTCGTAGGACAACGAAAGAAGACAGGTAGAGAGATATGTCAAATTCTCGACATTTTTCAAAATTATCTTTATTGATAAAAGTTTGTGATCCCTCTGCCTTGCTAGAAACCACAATGATATACTCGAACTAGTTGTTCAGGAAAATGATTGATTTTGGTTTGAAAATAGATTTGCAACCGTCCCGTTTTGAACGGGACAGACCATTTTGGTAGTTAAATTTTCTGTCCCACGTTACTAGGAATGAGACGCGGTTTCTCCAGTTCCGTTAAAAAAAATATGTGTGTAAAAAATCTTGTTTAACAACAAAGTATTAGAACTAACAAAAAATGAAACAATTTTGGGAAATCAAATACGCACAGTAAATATGAAACTTTGATGGTTAACATTTATTGGTTATTGTTATTGGGCCAGTACTGCAACCATGAATTGACCGATGTATGCCAGTTTGTTAAAATTAACAAGAGTAATATCCATTTTAGAAATATATAGTTTCAAAAATTTCACGTATAGTTCAGTTATCGCTTCTCGGCTGAAAGACTATGATAATATTGATAAGGTTTTTATTTTGTATTTAATTTATTTTACGCACAAACGAATCGCAAAACATATTTTACATCCTAGTTATCGTGGTTGAAAGTTGAACTTTACATCCGTAAAATAAAATCCCGTTGCTATTTTCCGCATGGAGGGATCAGTTTTTATTGTTTTGAAATTATTTTTATTTTTGATCTACGGGTGTGACAACCCCGCGTACTCTAGTCTCTGCTATTGACATACGAGTTAACGTGAGATATCACATACCACTAGCAATAGCAGTGAGATATCACTAGCCAAGGTGACATCTTAGGGGTGGTGGCGGATGAACTGTATTCAGTCAACGGTAGCACCCTCAATCTTAGCTGTTAAATTTTTATTTTCTCTATTTTATCATAAAATATTGGCCTATGTCATATTTTATCAGTGACAGGATTTTTTGTTTAGTTATCTATTCTTTAACAAAAAAAATAAAACACAACAAAAAAAAAAAGATTTACGTCCAGTCCATCAACAACTTTGAACGTATGTTGTTGTAGGACCTTGGTCTTAAAAGATTTTTATGTGTTATTGTGACACATATTGTAATTCCTACTACACAACACATTTTATGAAAAAAAAAATAATATGAACTGTTGGCGTAATCTTCTACTTTCAGCCTTCGATGTGTAAATAACTATAAATTTACATATGATAATGTTTTATATTTTTATAATGTCAGCACTTGGCCACTTCTGCAATACTGATTATCATTATTGGTCCGTTACTGACCCAGCTGTACAGCCTTCTATGGGCCATTGCTAGCTAGTTCCTCTGGACCATGCATGGCAGTCATTTATTGTCTGAAGTTATCATCCAATAAAAGTGTGTTAATGGTCCAGTCATGGTTGCCAGTACTTGACCATTGTTTCATCACATGTCTCCTGTAATGAACTATTACTGAAACAGTTCTGTGGGCATGGATAAAACTATTTTATGATTACAAAAAAACTAAAGATCGTACTAAAACTGAAGCAATTGTATAGAATGTTTGGATACTTTTGCTGTTGAGAATATTTTATTTATCTGGTTTGTTTTTCTTGTTTTTTTTTAAGTTTTAAATCATTATGAACAAAATCCGATGTTTGAATTTCAAAACTTCAAACTCTTTGTCGATGGGCAGTTTTCATGTCGTATTAAAACACACCAACCGCCAACCGGCAACCACATTCATTTTTGAAGATACGTCAAAACTTAAGAACTCAAATATTAATAAAAAAACTTTGTTACTTAAAAAAATCAACCTTTCACTTAACTGCCATCTGAATGGTGTCAAAACAGCGGTTTTAATTTTCTTATACGATTTTCAGCTCCTTAAAAACGGATCAAGAAAATGTTTTGCTTTCCTTGACGTCAGTTCAAAAGGACTCATAGTTTCCAAAAAAAAGTCGATTATGAAAGTGGGACACACTGTTCTTCGTTTTTTCGTTCTAATTTTCAAAAGACGATGCTCTAAAAATTAATATACAGGTTTTGCAGTCCAAATTCAACGTTTTGCAAATCAAATTCAATATTTTGCAAATCAAATTCAATTTTTTGTTATTCAATTTGATTTGCAAAAAATAATTACAGATAATTTTAAATTTTTTAACTGTTTTACTGTTTGTTTTTATTAAAATAAATCTTTAATTTGAGGTAGCGAAAACCTAAATTTGACGTCAACGCCGTGCTACCGTGAGCAATTCTAAAAGAATCAGGTTGGTTTATCGGAGACAGGTAGATTTAAAACTGCTTAATCAATGATGCAACATGTTTAAAAACAAAATTCACATTTTCGAAATAAAAGTCGAAAACTGTACTTTCAAAAATTCTAAACAAATTGTTTTGAGCTAGAAAAAAAATCACCTTTCATATGATGACACCCAACTCGTCAAGGTCAAAAATATTTTTTTTTCAAAATATCTTCTCTCAACCCCTTTCAAATAATATTTTAAAAGATACCGCTATAGTTTTTGTTCAATTCTTACAACATTTCCTGCAACCATGAATGTTTTCAATTTTTTTTCTTTTGCAACGTTCGAAGTTAAGG
The DNA here is from genome assembly GCA_963693315.1 of Diogma glabrata. Lineage (NCBI taxonomy): Eukaryota > Metazoa > Arthropoda > Insecta > Diptera > Cylindrotomidae > Diogma > Diogma glabrata. Next base: position 11,149,651 of record OY856186.1, read on the forward strand.
GGTGGACAGGAAAAAATATACATTTTTAATAAAAACGTAAAAACTAAGCCGTCGACAATTAATTTAAATTTTTTTTGGAAATATTTCGATTTTTTTAAACCAAAATTGATGCCTTAAAAAAAACTTTTGTTTTACTAAATATGTCCATATACTACAGAAAAAATGGAACCGACTTCAGAAAAAAAAACAAAAAAGTGAAAAATAACTCAATCGTCGCTTTTAGAGACAATAATACACAGCTATCTTGTGATTTATTTAATTTAGTACTATCGAACTTAAGCCAAAAAAATTATTATATTATAGAAAATGTTATTATAATTATTACAACTAAAATAGTTGTTATTTTGTTAACAGTTATTATATTAGAAAAGTTATTTTTAGTACAAGACTGTTGGATGTCGGTGCCAAGCAAGAGACATACTAGACTGTTTTTTCATTGTGGCACCGACTTCAAAACAGTTTGGTACTCCAAATAACTTTTATAATATAAAAATTATTATAACAATTATAATAATTGTAATAATTATAATACTAAAAACTTCTATAAACCTGGTAAGAAAAAACTAAGGAACGAAATTTGAAACCAGTGTGCGCTACAGCTTTCGAGGTTTGGGCCAGGCTTAACATTTTCAAACGGTTCAAGTTTGGCTAAGTTTGGACTGACTGATGTTATGGGGTGAAGTTTGGTAAATAAGACTTGGCCCAGGTCTACTAAACCAATTTTTTCAGACCTTCTTTAAATGTGTGGAAAGAGATTGTTGAAAGAGTAACATGTATAAAAATAAAGATAAACATTATATGGCTTGCACATGTTTACAATGCATTAGACTGGTTAATAACGCGTAGTATAATAAACTGAATCTTGGTTTAGTCTAGGCATTTACAACTGGGCCAGACTGAAACAAAAGTTAACTAGCCAATGTTCGGCTCTCTAAAACGAGGCTGAGATTGGTTCGTTGTTTAATATCAGCAGCTCCTACCAGGGAATATAATAGTTTTGTTTAAACCCTTAATTTTTTGGCTTTAGTTAGATATTACTGAATTAAATAAATCAAAAGATAGATGTATTTAAATCAAAAGATACACACAACTGTGTTTTTTTTCTGTAGACGGTTCTATTTTTTTTGAAATTTTTATTTTTTCATTTTTAGTGCATAAAGCAAATGTCAGTTAAGAAAGCGTTTTTGGCGTAATAACTTAAACTTCCGGAAAGTAATCATTGATGAAAATCGAGTAATCTCGGTCTTCCATTTTTTTTTTTTAAGCAAAAATCGGAATATTTCCTATCATTGAAAAATATGCAGGACCACCTCGGCATCTAAAGCAATATAATGCAGCTCAAACCATCCAAATAAAATAAGCTGTTTTAAAGGAATCAGTGAAAATACATAAAAACGTCAACGTTTCACGTCATAGAAAAAATATGGTACCACTCCAGATGACCTGTACCTTAATAGAATATAATTTAAATCATCCAAATCGAGTGAGCCGTTTTCGAGAAATCGGTGAATATGTATAAATAAAATACAGTTTTTCTCTATTTTCTGAAAAACGGAATTTTTCACGTCATAGAAAAAAATATGGGACCATCTTAGAACATACTTTAATAAAATATAATTACAGTCATTCAAATCGAACTGTTTTTGGAAAATTTTGAACATACATAAAAAAGTCCAAGCGGCACATATATCCGCTAGAAATAGGTAGATTTCGAGATTAGACAGTTTTGTGGGCCAGTAGAATCTGATGTATCGGATTAGTTTAAACAACCCAAACTAATTTCAAACAGATATCGAAAAAATTTCAAAAAGAAAATTAGCTACATATAAGAAAAACTATATCTATCCAATTTTGCAACAAACAAATATCAAATCAAATACCACAGAATATGTGTGTGACAATTTATGACATAAACCTACGCCAGGGGTGCCCAACCTTTTCGACCCAAAGAGCTAATTTTTTTTTCTAAACGTTTGGCGATCGACCAAACGATAATAAAATTAACGTGCTAGTAAAATACAACAATAAAAAAATAAAAAAATAGTTTTCATTTAAAAAAAAGAAATTTCTTTATTTAATGAGATGGTTGACATTGAATATCATCAGCTATTTTTGAGTATTCGGGTTCATAATTACTTACAGCTAAACGTAAACAATCATCAAGATGATTTTCAGTCATACGTGTACCGTATTTAGATTTTACGTAATTCATATGAGAAAATGACGATTCACATAAATATGTGGATCCAAAACATAAATGCATTCTAAGATAGACATCTTTCAAAAGTGGATATTTTTCAATAGAAACAAAGTTCTATATATCAATTTGATCACGCGATCTCAAGCTAATGTCACTTTGTAATTCAATTAATTGTATTTCTAAGCTACTTACATCCATACTAAATGTTTTTTCGAAAAGTGCAGCCATATTTTCTATATTTATTTTCGAAAATGGTGAATTTAAAAATGAATTAATTGGACGAAGTACTTCAAAGTCTACAAATCTTTGTTTAAATTGCAGGAAAATGCTTTCCAAAATATTACTGAATTGTTGGTAATCACAAATTTCTATATTTGATTTCATTTCGTCTGCTAAATTCGAAAAATGCTTCAGTTCTTTCTTATTAATTTGAGATATCCGCAATTCCAGTTTAGTTTTAAATGTATCGATTCATGAAATCATTTCGGTTATAATTTTGTTTTTTCCTTTCAAATCCAAATTTAGTTCATTCAATTTTGTTATCAGATCCGTTAAAATGCCAATTACTGCAGCCAAATCTTGTCGTAAAGTACAACAGCTTAAGGATCGTTTTTTTTGTCTAGAAATTCTTTTATATGTGGCAACAGCTTGCGAGATCTTTCCAAAACTTTGCCTTTGCTCAACCATCTTACTGAATTATGGAGAAGTAGATCACCGTACTCTGCATCAACGTATTCTAAAAAGGATTGAAATAGCCTCCTTTGTAAAACTTTCGCCCGAATCGAATTAATTATTTTTATTACTGCTTTCATAACATCGTCAAAATTCAACATTTTACTACATAACGATTGTTGATGAATTATGCAGTGATATGTTATAAAGTTAGGAAAATCAATATCTTTCTTACAATATGCTGAAAATCCATTTTCAAAACCAGTCATAGAAGGAGCACCATCCGTAGTAATGGAAACGAGCTTCTTAAGGGGAAGCTGTTCAGATAATACGAAAGATTTAAAAATATTGTAAACGTCTTCTCCTCTGGTTCGTTGTTTCAATGACAGAATTTTAACAAATTCCTCCTTTGAAGTTGAATCATGAAATACTAAGCGTACAAATACGCTAAGCTGAGACATATCACAATTGTCAGTAGATTCATCAAATTGAAGTAAAAACCAGGCACAATTTTTAAAATATTTTTTAAGCTGTGATCGCAAGTCAATTGCCAAGGTTTCAACTCGTCTTGTTACAGTTTGTCTGGAAAGATGCATGTCATCGATTGTACTAACAATCTCAGTTTTATTTTTAAGATTTTGAAACAAGCTGTCTGCTGCTGCTAAAAAGGTTTCTTTAAATATTTCACCGTCTGTAACTGAATAAATGTTCGACAAACACGTAGCGATGCAATCGTTGCCATTGTTGATTTGCTACAACTTTTTTTTAACAAAGTTTGTTGTAACGTTAAACTTTTTTAATTTTTGTAATTCCAATTTTTTTTCCAAAGGGAAAATCCATCAAACGTTCAATTTTAGTCTTGTATGTTTCTGGTACTAATTTCTTAGAATTTAGAAAAACTAATACGATTTATTTTCATGTATTGATTGAAAAAGTGAAATTTTCTGATAAAATTTGATTATTAGTGATAATTTTCGAACTAAAATAAATATTTTTATGGAAATCTTGTATTTTTATGGAAAAAAGGAATTTGTCGGGATCGACTTAAAATTTCTTCGAGATCGACCAGTCGATCGCGATCGACGGGTTGGGCACACCTGACCTACGCTATATCATATGTCATCCAATTACTGCAAAATATCAAAATAGTTTATTTCTAAGAAAAAAAATTAATTTCTTCTATTCAAACCTTTTTATTTTTTTTTTCATTGACTATTATAAGGTTTTTGGAAATTGTAGTTATGGATTGTTGCAAACTTTTTTGTTGAAGCCAACAAGTTGTAAACCTCTAACTGCAGAGGTTTATATTTATAAGAAACGGATTAAAATGTTTCCACAAATTTTAAATTTATGAAGTTTTAAAAAATGTTAGTATCCAAACGGCCGTTATAACGGATTAAAAAAACGATTTTTTTTTCTAGTATAAAGCCTCTAGTTATTTAACCATGTAACAGATTTTTCTGATTTACGAACTTGTCCAAGATATTAATAAAACACACACGTTTACGTAAGGTTTTTTGATCTGGCTCTACAAATGCGACCGTGAGACACAGGTGGTTAGAAGGAAAAAAAAGTTTGCCCACGATGCCAAACAAAATTTCCGGTGTCCATTAGTAGTCAACCTACCCTAGAAACGGAAAAACTCATCCACGAAATCCTAGCTGTTCCGCTTTTCCATAAAAACGCGTTTATCCTCGAATTGACCGAATTTTTTTGTTTTGAGCTCAAAAATATGGTTATAATTGTTCTAGAATGATGCATGTTCGCATATAGATATATAAAGCTATACTCAGGACTTAAATATATATATATATATATATATATATATATATATATATATATATATATATATATATATATATATATATATATATATATATATATATATATATATATATATATATATATATATATATATATATATATATATATATATATATATATATATATATATATATATATATATATATATATATATATATATATGGGGCATTTCACGTCAACTAAGTGTGAAAAAAAAAAATTTGTTCCTCAAAATTTGGGAATAGGTAGTACTTTATGAGAAAACAATTATCAAATTTTTTCAGATTTTTTGATTCACACCATGGCCGTCAGTGGCGCTCTCAAAATTCGATTTTTTGCTTCGATCACAAACTTGTGAATTTTCTAGGAAAATGGGTGCGACTGAAAAAAAAATGGAATAATATGATTTTGTTAGAATTTTGACCATAGATTACGATAAAAATATTTTCAAAATTTTTTGGGGTAGTTTTCACCCTTATTTTAAGGGTTAAAATTTTAAAACCGAGATTTCGAGAAATATGTCACGATTTTTTTTCAAATTTTTTTTTTTAATTTCTTCATTCTTTTATCTGCTTTCGATTAATTATTGTTTGGTGATGGGCATCGACCAGGAACTGCCCCAAAAAAAGACGTAAATACGTAAATACGTAAACGTAAATACGTATATTATCAATATTCAAACTTTATGAATTTTTATCTCGATAACGGTAGATCTTAACAAAAAATTATCGTAACTACTTTCGTCTTAGAATTTTAAGTAGAATACGAAAGTATTTTTTAAATTTCAAAATTGGTTAATTTTAGAAAAGTTAGCCGCCATATTTGATCCGCCATTTTGTTTTTTTTTTAAATTTAACTTAAGATTCGTAATTAACAACCCAAACAATCTAAGAATATACTGTTTTTTTTTTCGTTTATTATCTCACAGAATGAGAAAATACGCTAAAACCAAATTTTTTCACCTTTGGGTCTTTTTTTGGGGCAGTTCCTGGTCGATGCCCATCACCAAACAATAATAAATCGAAAGCAGATAAAAGAAAGAAGAAATTAAAAAAAAAAATTTGAAAAAAAATCGTGACATATTTCTCGAAATCTCGGTTTTAAAATTTTAGCCCTTAAAATAAGGGTGAAAACTACCCCAAAAAATTTTGAAAATATTTTTATCGTAATCTATGGTCAAAATTCTAACAAAATCATATTATTCCATTTTTTTTTCAGTCGCACCCATTTTCCTAGAAAAATCACAAGTTTGTGATCGAAGCAAAAAATCGAATTTTGAGAGCGCCACTGACGGCCATGGTGTGAATCAAAAAATCTGAAAAAATTTGATAATTGTTTTCTCATAAAGTACTACCTATTCCCAAATTTTGAGGAACAAATTTTTTTTTTCACACATAGTTGACGTGAAATGCCCTATATATATATATATATATATATATATATATATATATATATATATATATATATATATATATATATATATATATATATATATAATGTCTACATTCAGAAAAAAGACCTAGAAAAATTACTATTTTCATATATAGTACTCGGGGATTTTAGCGCAAAAATCCGGCCTTTTCTACTGTCGGTAAGTTAGAAACTGCTACTTTTGAGGTAAATTTTTCTATGGATGTAGCAATTCTTCCTACACAAATAGTAATTTTTGCAGAAACTATAGTAAAAACCGAAAACGAGATTTCGCTAAAGTCCCCGAGTACTATAAAAATAGTAATTTTTCCCAGATCTTTTTTCTTACTCTACATTGAAAACCAGATTTGAACTGGAAAATGACCAGCAAGGACTTGAATTGAAAACGTACAGTGATTCGCGAAAGGACCATCAAGAATTTCTATCTCTTGGCAGCAATAAAAAATCTGCAAAATTAACGCATAGCACAGTAAACGCGCCGTTATTTGTTGAATCAGATGAGATGACTGTAATTGAAAAATGTGTCATCCCGGAATTGTACATAATTCTCGGTATATTTAATCATATTTTTTGGGACAGTTTAGTGTCTATCTTGGGAAGAGAAAATGCCTTGAAATGGCCACAGGCGTTGAAATTGGTGTCAAAGAACTATCACGGCAATTCTTTTGAAGGGAATGCCTGCCGGAAGATGTTAAAAGAACCGCACATATTTCTAAGATATTTGTGGTAACATCGGTATAACTCTCCTGCCATATGTGTCAGCTTTTAAGGCACTTGATAAAATAGTGCATGATTGTTTCGCCAAAGTGACTTGGTGGAAACTTACAAACTTATATAAAGGAGCTTAAAAAATCTCTTGCAGCCACGGATGTCACAGAAACATTGAAAGTCCATGTCTGCATAAGTCACATTGAGCAATGTCTGGAATTTCTGGAAGAAGGGGAAGGTTTGGGCATCTGGTCTGAACAGGCTGGAGAAGTAATCCACCGTGAATTTTTGAAGTTCTGGCATGTAGATAAAATAACGCCCATGTGATTACAGAGCAAGAAGTATTACAGACCATGAACATCATTCCAGAACAATTATAACCCTATTTTTGAGCTCAAAACAAAAAAAAATCGGTCAAATCGAGGATAAACGCGTTTTTATGGAAAAGCGGAACAGCTAGGATTTCGGGGATGAGTTTTTCCGTTTATAGGGTAGGTTGACTACTGATGGACACCGGAAATTTTGTTTGGCATCGTGGGCAAACTTTTTTTTCCTTCTAGCCACCTGTGGAGAGTGCTGGTTGATTCAAACGCATTTTGTGCTTTACAAGCTTTTTTGTTGAAGCCGCTCACTCAGAAACCTCCAACTGCAGAGGTCTTTTTTTGAAAGAAACTGATTAAAAAGGTTTCAACGATTCTAAATTTATGAAGTTCTTAAAAATATTAGAATCTAAACGGCCGTTATAACGGATCTAAAAAAACATAGTTTTTTTTCTAGTATAAAGCCTCTAGTTTCTTAACCCTAAGTCGGATTTGACTGATTTACGAACTTGTTCAAGATATTAATAAAACGCACGTTTTAAGAAAGGGTTTTTGATCTGACCTTACAAATGCGACCATGAGAGTGCCGGTTGTTTAAAAAAAAAATTTTTTTTTGCAAACTTTTTTGTTGGAGCCACTCACTCAGAAACCTCTAACTGCAGAGGTCTATTTTTAAAACAAATTGATAAAAAAGATTCCAAAAATTTTAAATTTGTTAATTTTTTAAAATATTAGTATCCAAACGGCCGTTATAACGGTTTTAAAAAATCAATTTTTTTTAGAAAAAAGGCTCTAGTTCCTTAACCACGTGTTGGATTTTTCTGATTCACAAATTCGTTTGAGATATTAATAGAACACACATGTACAGAAAATTTTTTTGATCTACCTCAACAAATGCGACCGTGAGAGTGCCGGTCGTTTTCGTTATATCTCATATCGTGTATATATATATATATATATATATATATATATATATATATATATATATATATACATATATATACATATATATATATATACATATATATATATATATATATATATATATATATATATATATATATATATATATATATATATATATATATATATATATATTTATATATATATATATATATATATATATATATATATATATATATATATATATATATATATATATATATATATATATATATATATATATATATATATATATATATATATATATATATATATATATATATATATATATATATATATATATATATATATATATATATATATATATATATATATATATATATATATATATATATATATATATATATATATATATATATATATATATATATATATATATATATATATATATATATATATATATATATATATATATATATATGGGGTGGTTATGGGGTGGTTATGGGGTGGTTACGGTTTTAAAATAATTTTTTTTGCATTTTTTTTCTGAAAGAACAATACGTCGAGAATATTGTGTACAAATTTTAAGTTAATCCGAGTAAAACTAACGGAGTTACAGCGTTTCAACAGGGTTGCCGTTTGACCCCATTTTCCCGAAAACGTCTTTTTTGAGGTTTGTGAACATTAGAACTCAAAATCTACTGAACTGATCCTTTTGAAAATTTGAACATTACTTCTTCACATAAATCAACAGGTAATCAGGAAGAGTTTTTTTTATTTTTATTTTTTTCTATTTTTTAATAACAAATTAAACGCAATTTTTTGAGCTAATATCGCGATTTTCACTTCCAAGTGCTGCAAAAAATAGAAAAAAAAAACTCTTCCTGATTACCTCGAAAAGTACATCGCCTTCAAAACGCATATCAATTTTTTTGTTTCACATGATCCGGTAACGAGTTATAATGTTCACCGCAAAACCACTTTTTTTTCAAGGCGCCTCTGGAGATTCAACGTCACCGGCTGATTTATCAATATTTTTAATTGAAATTTTTTTTTGACATATTTCAAAAGTTGTACAATAATATGTAATTAAATTTAATAAAATTATATTACTCATGTCGCCGCAAAAAAATCACAAAAATATACTAGTTTTTCGTCTTTAAAACCATACCCCCCCTTAACAAAAACAATGGGTTGAAGACCTTTAGTTATAATATCAGCGATTTGTTCTTTGGTAGAAATATACTCAAGTTTGATTCGTCCTTCTGATATTTTCTCCCTGATAAAATTGTACTTCACATCTACATATTTCATTTTGTAGTGTTCCTTTGGTTCTTTCGCAATTTGGATGCATGTCTGGTTGTCTTAAAAAAAAGTGGCTGGTTTAGTTGCTGCATTAAGTTCTGATAATATTTCTGTTATCCAGATTGATTCGCAAGCTGCGGCGTTAAGAACAATATACTCTGCTTCAGTAGATGAAAGAGATATTGTTGGTTGTTTTCTTGTGAACCATGAAACAGTCGATCCGAATATTTGAAACCTATATCCAGTAATTGACTTCCGATCATTCTTGTCATTCACAAAATCTGTATCAGCGAATCCTTTAAGCGGTTTAGTATTTCTATTTTGCTTATACGTTAATTTCAGATTAATTGTTTTCTTTACATATTTGAGAACTCTTGTCAAATGTTTCCAAGTATTATCATTTGCACAAGTCTGGAACAAATAATTTTAACAATTATATTTTAAATAATTTTAATAATTTTAATTGTTTTAATTTTTTTTTTTTTTGTTTTTGTCTTCTTAATGTGTTGATTTCTGCTGATTGCTGTTGTCCAATCCTTTCCTGGCTATTAGCACCGTCATCAATTATTAAATTCGGATCTCGATTATCAATTGTTTTATTCAAATGCTCTTCATTATTCACAATAGAATTATTAAGCTCATTCTCCGCCACGATTGTGATTTTCGTATCGTCCAATTTTGAAATAAATTCGTTTTCAAATGTTTGTAAATTAGATGATTTACTTTAATTCCGACAATAACTTATATGCCAGTCATTTCTACTAGTCCCTGGGCCCACGCTGATTTCATGTGATGATTACTACATATTTTATACTTCGTGAAGCACCTGTCTATGATGAGTAAAATTTTGTTCTGACATTTTTCTTAGTTCGGCCGCTGTGGTATACTATAATTTTTGATTGTTGATTCAACATATTCATTACTACTTTTGAAGTTCATATTTCTATACACTTTTATAGAGCAGGAGGTACATATTTTAATATTTTTTAGCTCATCGTCACATTTATTAATTATTGGTTTAAGAATTTGTAACTGAAGTTTGAAAAAAAACACCATTTAGTTAAAGTACTAAAAAAACCTAAAATATAATCGTCAGCCATTAAACGTCTTATGAACTTTTTATCTGTAATGAACATAAACAATAAAATAATTAAAATAACAAAACCGATACTTCTCTTGACAACAAAGACAAATAAAAAGGTTGGATGGTCATTTTTCAACACGCAAGTCCTCGTTTGACCGTTTTTAAGTTCTGAAGCACATTACAAGAATATTAATAAAAAAAAAAAACAGAAATATTCCCCTACTGAAAATTTAAAAAAAATTTTGTAACATATGTACCGTACCTTGCGTATGTTAAAAAATCAAAAATTTTAAAAATGCGCATTTCAAGAAAATCGATTTTGAATTTTTTACCGTTATTTTTCTAAAAGATAATGTTCAAGGCCATATAATGTGAATTACTATTTTGATTAGCTGTTTAATACCTACATTTAGAGCTATATAACATTAAAATCAGCTCAGTAGTTTTTACTGTAGAGCCATTTTAATACACCAGGGTCGAGCAATTTCTTGATTTTTCGTCACCCTGTGTCTTAAGACAGGGTTAAAAAAAAAAACAAAGAACGCAGTAAATTTTTTTATTGATGCCAACGAATTCCAATACCTAAATATACAAAATTAAAACCTCATTTCCAGACCTTGCTGATTTCACGAGTTTTTCATCAATAATGAAATACTAATCTGATGTGTAAATTTAATTTAGGGAAAAAATTTTATCTCATACAAATTTTCTTTTTAGCTCGTTAATTTGTTTTTATTCATTTTGTTCAATAAGGGTAATTTTCTATGATAATTTGTTATTTTCATGGAAAGCGAGTCTCCATTCTTGATAAAAATCTTTGATATAATCTATGATAAAAATCTTAAGGGAACCACACAGTTGTGCTTTCGATTAACTTTTGAGCACAACAACTATTTTTACTTGGTTATAACGTTCATGTTTTATCTTTTTTATAAATACATAACAAACACTCTCCCAATTTTTATAGCTAAAGGGATTTGTTTTACAGGAAAACTAAGTAAAAATCCCTATTTTATTTTCGTTGATGTTTTAAGAATAACAGAATGTAAAACAACCGTAGTGAAGTTGTTTCCAATGACTTTAAGTAATATAATTGAAATAAACATATTTTCCTCGATTCAAAGGATAAAATATAAACACTGGAGAATTATTAATTAAAGGATTTAAAGAACTTTCCGTGAATTATTAATCAAAGGATTTGAGAAACATTTTAAGGTTTGTTTAAAAAACTGAAATATTTTAATATTTTATAATATAATAGTTTTAGTACTTACGATTTTTACTTTTATCTCTTTATATTGAAGAAAATTTGCAGAATATGGTGAATTGTTTTAATTTCCCAAAGTACAATCAATTAATATTAAACTTTCAATTTCTCCACACTTTGATCCTTAAACTGCTTTTGTATTTCTATATAAAAAAGTTATTAATCAAAAGCTTTGTTTTTTTTCTTCCGTATATCGTAGTTATAAGGATTTTTTTTAAATTTATAATAACCATTTATCACGATTTTTTTAATTTATTATTTAAATTACTTTTGTTGTTGTTATTAAATGACATAAAAAAAATTTCACTTAAATTAATATACACTTTTTAGTTTTTTGTTTTTAATAAATTAAATTTTGTAATTAACGATTTCTTTGTTTTGTGTTTTCGTGTATAGTAAACCTAAAGGATTCAATTCAATTTTATTAATTAATGTAAAACTAACTAAATATAAAATTGTAATTAATATTAAAGAACATGGTTCTGTTTTTCGGCAACTATTATTTTGTTGATGTTGTTTGATGCTTGTTTTGAATTCTTTTTCGATTGTGAAATCACTATAGCCCGCTACATTTCCAGATGCTACTCGTGTCACGTAAATTGTGTCAGGAATTAAATGTGTTAGAAGAAATGGTCCTCCTGTAAATGAAAATTAAAAACAAAATTATTAATTATATATTTTTTAAAAACCAAAGTGAACCTACTTATATGATGAAAATCTATTTGTGCAGATTTTTTCCAACTTTTATGTTTTTGATAATCTTCAATCGGAATATATTGTATACGAAAGCCTGTTAAATCTGATATTCCTGTTTGGTTTGATGGTGTTATATCAATATCTAATGTATCTGAATTAACTCCACGAAGCATAAACTAAATAAATTAAAAATAATTTTAATATAATTTTATATAAAAACTATTTTTAAAATTAATTACATCGTGTGGTGATTTTGGTTTTGGATGTTCTTTTAAGTTAATTAAATGTTCAACATTTCCTAAGATGTTGGCTACTTTACAAATATATTGTCCAAAGTAGCTTTGATTTACTATTGATAACTGAAGGATTGAGTAATTTGTTCCATTGTAAAATTGATATAATCTGCTTGATAAGATCCTATCACTTTTATACCAAACAAAGTGAGCAGGAGGTTCAGCTTCTGCGACACAAGTTAAATTAACTTGTCCATCGATGAACCCATATACTATACTAGCACTTTCATGCAAAGGCAAGATAGGTTTATCTAAAAATAAAAACATGATTTTAGAATAAACGATCAATCAGGGGCTATGTATTTTTGGGCGATGGAATTGCGAAACTGAGATAAAGAAAACATATGTGTAACTAGTTATGAACATCCACGTTGTTCGCGTTTATACCACAAGTATGCGATGACAACACCATTTACAAATGGAAATTTTGGTTCATCTTACGTCTCTCGAACAACTAATTATAATTAATAACCATCAAACAACATTGGAAAACATAAATCTTTAGTCATCGTCGAACACATCATGGGTGAACAACAACAAATGGAAATACACGCAGAAGAATACGGAAAATTGTAAATATTATTAATAAAGAAAAATAAATAATAAGAACCGAAATCTCAAAAATAATATACGGATTTTTCTTTCCACTTCACCCCAAACATTGGTCCTTCGAGGCGGATAGGTAAGTATTACAAAATTTATTTTGTTTCGAACATTAAAATCAGTGAGTTTAAATTAAAGTGTAGTTTTCATTATTATTTATTGAAAATTCAAATTGTTGAATTGGTTTATATTCAAATGCCAACTGCGATTCGCATATGTTTTTTTTTGGTTGTGTTTCATGAATTATGCCAGTCTTCTAGAAGTAAAAAAAATATATACCCTGTTGTGTACGTAGTCAGTAAAGCTACCAAATTTTATTGTTTGTCAAGAATATTAATATTGGTGTGTTTAATCATTGTGTGGGTAACCGGTTGAATCGGCTAATGATAAAATTATTGAACTATTTTTATATTTTCCATGGTCAATTGCAACTCGCAATTGTTTTTCATTTAATATTCATTTGAATTAATTAATTAATTCAAATGAATATTAAATTGAATATTAAAAATTGATTAATTTGAATTGATTGATTAATTTGAATATTAAAAATTGTTGTATCATTATTATATTCGTAGCTCTATTGGAATGGATAGCTCTTTATCCCATTGTGAATTATTCTCGAACTCTATTGTCTTTCAATATTATATTAGTAGCTCTACATAAGACTGTTAGTTGTTCTCCACAGTACAGTATTTAATAGGTATAGGTATCTCGATAAAACTCGATTGTTTAGTTATTGTCTTTATTCTACCCAACTACGAGTGGTTATTGAACTTTGCCATACAAATCCTTGTTGTCACTCGAGATAATTTAGGCAAATCATTTGGCAATGACGGAACCCTCTGAAGCAGTTTTCATTCATGCTTTGGATCAACTTACTCTCTTTAAAACCTCATTTGAGCAAACTCAATCCACTACACGCACGAAAGGGTGGCAGCAAGGAAGGCAGATTGATCTGAAAGACATCTGCTTGAATATAATCAGTGCATTTGAAAACTTTTGCACTTCTGAGAATGCAGAGGCTGGGATCAAACAAGTATAGGTTTTCTTAGTATTGAAAAATTTGCCGGAATCGGCACATTCACATTGGGAAAATAGGGTAGAAGGAGAATTTGACGCGTGTACATGGGCCGAAATGGATAAGTTCTTATCATCTAGATTTTGTACTCTCGAAGCTATGGAAGAAAGAAGTCCTTCCCACATCCCCAAATCTCTTGAGTACAAAAAGGAGTTCTCTAAACCAGAACCAACAATAAGATCCTTTTACTCTACCCCTTATTGACGCTATGTAAAGGGTAATAGTCATGATCACACTATTTATTCATGTCAAGAGTTCGCAAATATGGAAATCAGTCAGCGCCAAGAGTTCATAAGGTTACACCCCCGTTGTTTTAATTGTTTTGGCCACATAACATTCAGAAATGTACCTCCGTCAAAACGTGTCAAATATGTTTGAAAAGGCATCACACACTTCTTCATATGAATAGGTCAGGGACTACTGAAAGTCAAAGTGATCCCAACGAGCGAGCAGCTGAGGAAATCCAGTCTACACCAGAGACTCTAACTCCACTAAATTCCATGAATCTTATCTCCTCTACCACCAACTATGTTACCAATCTGACTGCTTCAGATCAGGGAGATAATATCAGCACTCATAGCGTATCTCACAAATCAACTCACCATCGTCGGGTTATATTGGCTACAGCCTTAACGGAAATTAAGTGTAATTCTGGAAGCACTACTCTTCGTTGCCGTATCGATCAGGGATCAGAATCTTCATTTATAATAGAATCGGTCGTACAATCTCTTAAACTTAACACTATACCATGTTCTGCCATGATCTCGGGTGTGGGTTCGGCTGCAAATGTTAAGTCAAACAAGATAGCAAGTGTTGAATTGTTTTCCTTAACTTAACCAAATCAATCGATTCAGTTGCAAGAATTTGTACTAAAGAAACTAAAAAAATTCATTACCTTCGTGTGAAATTCCAGCAACAGACTTATCTTTATTTGAAAACATTTCTCTGGTTGATCCCGAATTTCAAAAACCTGGAGAAATGCATATACTGTTGGGAACCGATTTGTATGCACAGTTAATACGACCCAAACTAGTAACTTTCGACTCATTGGTAGCTCAAGAAACCATCTTTGAATATATCATCTCTGGATGTGTTAAGGTTAAAACGTTAAATATGGAAAATAAATCACACACCATGCAACTACTATCATTTTGTAACCAAGTAACCTTAATCGAATCAATACAACGATTTTGGGAATTAGAAGAGATTTAAACAAAGCCACCACTATCCCTAAACGATAGCCTGTGTGAAAAGCACTTTCAGGATACACACTATCGAAGAAAGGATGGTAGATTTGTGGTGGAGTTGCCCATTATAAAAGAGTTTCCCTCTCAGGTCCATTTAGGCTTGTCTCGAAGCATTGCGTTAAAACAATTTAAATCTCTGGAACGTAAATTAAAGTCACAAGAATCCCAAAAGCAACTATACAACTCGGTATTACAGGAATATATCACGTTGGGGCATATGATGCCACTCTCTTCAACCGAATATTTAATTGAAACAAGCTTTTCCCCAATAGCAACAAGCTATTATCTGCCACATCATGGACATGGTGTTTTTAAGGCCGATAGTATATCTTCAAAACTTTGCGTGGTATTTGATGTCTATTTTAAAACGTCTAATGGTATTTCTCTGAATGATGTCCTTCATGAAATGATCTGTTGACCCGTAATCGTTTGTGTCCCTTTGTCTATAGTTGTGACATAAAAATGATGTATCGACCAATTTGGTTAGATAAAAAACATACAGATTTTCAAAGAATTCTCTTTCGGCCCCACTCTGGGTTGCTACAGGATTATAAGTTACTCACAGTCACTTTCGGAGTATCTAGTAGCCCTTATTTGGCAATGCGATGTCTCCAGCAATTAGCTCAAACATTTCCAGTGGCTTCTAATATTATTCTGCACTCCTCATATGTAGACGACATTTTTACTGGTTTTTACGATATCTCTACAGCGCATTCTTCTCAGAAAAAATTGGTTTCACTACTCAAATTAGCGGGATTTGAATTGCATAAATGATCCGCTAATAACCCAACGCTCTTTAATACAATACCACCGCATTTATGGGCTTCACCACACTCACTGGAAGAAGGAGATAATTCACTCTAATTCACCCAATAATAAAAATGACGCCTAATTATTTAGACCTCAAAAACCGCAAGTTAGTTATCCCCTGACTAAAAGACGGGTGTTTGCGGAAATAGCCAAACTGTATGACTCTGGTGGGTGGTTAGCTCCACTGATAATCAATTCAAAGGTATTGATGCAAGATGTATGAAAAGATGGCACTCCTTGGGATGAATCAATTCTACCACATAGAGAATCTCACTGAAAATCGTTAGCCAACAATATTTCGAATCTGACACAGCTCAGTATCCCACGATGGTTTCAATACAATCCTGTCAGGCTCAGTTGCATGGATTTTGTGACGCAAGTATCAAGGCTTATGCGGCATGCATCTATATCCGAGTTATTAAATCTCAGAATGAAAGTCATTCCATCTTAATATCCTCAAAAACCAGAGTAGCTCCCGTTAAACCTATTTCAGTACCGAGATTGGACCTATGTGGAGCATTTCTGTTATCAAAATTAATCAAAGCAACTAAAGAAGGTTTAAATCTAACGAATATTGAGATCTTTGCCTGGACGGATAGTACTATTGTTTTACCGTGGTTAAATTCTCCTTCTTATAACTGGAAAACTTTTGTTCCTAATCGAGTGTCACAAATCAATGAAAACTGTGGGTCAACCGTCTGGAGACATATCAATGGTGAAATAAATCCAGCTGATCTGGCTTCTCGCGGCCTAAGTGCCTCCAAATGGGTCAATAATAATCTCTGGCTCTACGGACCACCATTTTTTAACCATTATGAAGATCACTGGCCTTCTTTGGTGAACATTGAGACAACAGAAATGGGCATAAAAACTCAAACCTTTCATATTATGGATAGTACAAGTCTGGATACCATGTTACAACATTATTCTTGTTCTTTAAAGCTTGTCACATTTTTGCCTATATTTATAGAATTATCGATTATTCGTTTGTGGTCATAGGTACTCATCCCACACAACCAGAACTGGAACTTGTCAAATTACAGCTAATCAAGGTGATCCAAATGGAATATTTTCCTCAGGAATATCAATGCCTGTGAACAAATCGACTAATATCCAAGAAAACTCTCGCTCAATCCTTATGTAGATGACAACGGAGTCATGCGAGTGAACGGTAGACTATTGAATCTCACAGTACCGATCCCCGAAAAATTCCCCATCATTATACCTACAAATTCTCGATTGTCCTATTTAATTATCAAGGAATGTCACGATAGTACCCTACATGGTAATGTACCACTAATGCAAGCTGTTCTAAGGAAGGCTTGCTGGATTCCAAAGCTAAAACAAAAAGTGCGAAAATTCATTCACATCTGTAAACGATGTTTCCTTGAAAGAAAGGAACTCTTATCTCAGATTATGGCACCCCTGCTGATAGAACGATTGCGTTCCCATCAACTTTTTTCGACAGTAGGTTTAGATATTGGCGGTCCCATTACGTTATGGCTTCATGAAGGTCGCTGTCGTAAGATGACAAAAGGATACATCTGCTTATTTGTTTGTATTAGCACTAAGGCGATTCATTTGGAAGCAGTAAGTGATTTAACCTCGAAAAAATTTCTCGACGCCTTTAAACGTTTCATTTCTCGAAAAGGTCTATGCCATACCATTTATTTGGATAATGGTACTAATTAGCTCGTGGGAGAACAATATACTTAAAAACACTATTTGCAAGCGATAAAAAACGCTACATTAGAGGCAGCTAACTTGTATGCACATCGAAAGGTAAATTTTGTATTTAATTGCCCATTGGCTCCTCACATGGCGGGACTAGCAGAAGCAGGCATTAAATCAGTTAAATATCATCTCTGGAGAACATGGGGAACAAATATCCTAACGTTTGAGAATATGTATACTGTCTTGTGTCGAATTGAAGCATGTCTGAATTCTCGTCCCTTAACTGCTCAGTCAGATGATCCAGAATATCTCGAACCCCTTACTCCAGGGCATTTTATAAGAGGTAATGCGCTTCTTTCCCCTTCTGAACCACAATTAGAAACTTCTGAAAACTCGCGCGACTTCCTAGTACTGGACAATTTGGACAAGTTGAAAGTGCACTTTTGGAGACGATGGAAAGATGAATATTTACATCGGCTTCAACAGCGAAGCAAATGGCAACGACCACAAAGGCATCTCCAAATCAACGATTTGGTCCTGTTAAAGGAGTCGTCAAATTATACCTCGGGGTAGACGGGAATACTCGAGTAGTAGAAGTTTTTACATCGAAGGGAGTATTTAAACGGTCGGTCACAGAATTAAGTGCTTTGCCATATGATCACAACGTTTCTTCGAATGAACTAATATTTTAATCCAATACGAATGAACAGGGCTTTTGATTTGGTTGACCACCAATTTAAAACCCCTTTTCATTTTATTAATTGAACAATGGAAATAGTTCAGCGTAACGTCTTCCAATGTTGAATTATTTCTGTGCATGAAATCGAAATTATTAAAATATTTGCATTTGTATTGTATAGATTACTTTAATTAAGCCAATATGGACACACACACCACACCACACTCGAACAAATAATTATAATTAATAACCATCAAACAATATTGAAAAACATAAATCTTTAGTCATCGACGAACACATCATGGGTGAACAACAACAAATGGAAATACACGCAGAAGAATATGGAAAATTGTAAATATTATTAATAAAGAAAAATAAATAATAAGAACCGAAAACTCAAAAATAAGATACGGATTTTACTTGCCACGTCACCCCAAACACACGTGATAAGGTTTAACGTTTCATTAAACTTCGATCTTAAAACGAAATTGTATTTTTTGTTGGGTAAAACGAGCGCATAAGATTGTTTCTCTCTCCTTTTTATCACTTTGCCTTATGTTGAAAGTTGAAAATTAAAATGCAATATTTAAAAATATACTTTTTTAAATGTTTATTTTTAATTTTTTTATTTTATTAATAATAATATAAACTTCCTTATAGCAACATATTTTTAAATATTGCATTTTAATTCAAAAGTGACAAAAGCACACAAACAGTGAATAATATGGAAAACCATAACAACACATATAAAATTACAAACTTAAAAATTACGTTGATGAACTTTTTATTTATTTAATTTAAATTATTTTTGGTTATGGGCTGTTCATAAATGACGTCACGCTCTTAAGGGGGGGGAGGGAGTCACAATTTTGTGACAAAATGTGACGAAGGGGGGAGGGGGGTTAAAACAAACATGATATCACAAATCAATTTTTTTAACCTATGAAATAAATAAAAAGATCTTGATAAAAGTTACACACTGTTTCCATGTTTGTACAAACCACTCTATAGGGGAGAGTTGCCATATGCATACCACTTAATTTTGAAGGCAGTTTAAATATTCTTTAGTAGGCATTTTAGCAAATATTATGATTTATATCCATTTGTTAACTATCAAAGGTGCAACTGAACATAATTTTTTAACTATTCATTGATGGATCATTGTAATATGACCAATTTCTTCAGACCATGCAAAAAGTACGATTAAGGACACCGGTATCCTAAATGATACCAGCCAGTTTCCAATATCGTACTTGATGGGAGGTATTAAAATTAGCTGCTAATTCCATTTGTTCTTTTGTCCATTCACAATATTTCCGCTTTTCCATGCCAAAAAAATCAAAAATATTTTTTTTTGTTTTAAAGAGTTTATTCACGCGGCAAATTTGACATCAGTAACTTAAATCGTACTAGTACGATTTCGAATACTACAGTGTGATACGATTTAGAAATAAGTGGTCCCGTCAAATATTTGAACATAAACTTACAATATTATTATCATGTTTCTTAAATTCAATAAAATAAATAATAAAACATAATCAGTTCTCAAAAGTATTTAACGCTACCTCAGAAACTGTATAGTTATATGAAATTCAGTCGAATGAAATCGTTTAAAATTAATATCAAACCTACCTGAATGTTTTTTACTTCTGTTATTCACAAGAAAATACTTATACTGATCGTTGTTTGTTTTTACTTTATTGGCTTAGATAAAAGTTAATATGTTCACCACCAGATTGCATAAAACTGTAATAATTATTGAATAATGGCACTGGTACGATTTAGGTGACCAGTACGCATATGGCAACTCTACCCTACTATGCAAACGTTTTCGTTTACACAACAACACATAACAACCTTTTAAGACCTAGGTCCCACAACAACATGCGTTCTGTGATGTTAATGGACGATAATTTTTTTATGTTTTTGTTAAGGAATGGAAAACTAATAGTCCGGTCAATTTAGACCAAAAAATGAGAGTGAAGTTACATAAAGTCCCAACAAGCTGAATTTCAGTGAAATTGTTCAAAACATAATTATAAACAATGTCTAGAAGTTCCCCATCATTCCCGTGTATGGAAAAATTTTTATTCAAGGTCAAAGGTCAAAAAAATGAGTTTTTCGCAATTTTCAGCAAAACGGTAAGTTTTATCATAAAAGTACCCCAGACAAAAATTGTAGATCATAAAATTATCTATAAAAAATGTATCAATACTTTTTTTCTTACGAGCCACCGTTTCTGAGATATAACGATTCAAAAAGTTATAAAAGTTGTTATCGTCATAATATGCATGAGTACGCCACGTATATACATCTAGAGTTGTTATATTTTAGATAATATATAAAAAACTAACGGTAACATGAAATCAACTAACTGAAATGAGAAAAAATAAACATAAAAAAGAAAATAAATGTTTAAGTTTCGTTTTTGTTATTCGTTGTTCGTTCGTTTTATCGTTATTTGATGACATCGGGATGCGTAAAACACAGAAATCTACCATTTACGATTGTTTTGAAAAAGTAAATATTGATATTAACAACACTAATACGACATACATCATTGACGGAGGATACTTACTACACCGCGTTGTGTGGGATAGCGAAGAAACATTCAACGTTATCTTAGATAAATACGTTCAATATGTACGTAGACATTTTGGTTCCAGAGTTCCTGTCGTATTTGATGGTTATGATGATTGCACGAGAAATATCAAAGCTGCAGAACAACGTCGTCGAACTTTAGCAACATCTTCATCTTCTGACATTTTATTTGATGAACTTATGACAGTCCCAACCAGTCAACAGAAATTTCTTGCAAATACCCACAACAAGTCTCGGTTCATTTCAATGTTGAAAGAAAAGTTTACGGCTGAAAATATATTGGTAAAACAAGCTAATAATGATGCTGATGTATTGATTATTGAAACAGCAATAGAGCAATTCAATTTGACAAATACAACTATTGTGGTTGGTGAAGATCTTGACTTACTTGTATTACTCACTGCTCGAACGTCAACTGAAAAAACTATTTTTTTCTTAAAACCAGGAAAAGCTCAGCATCAATCAGATACATATTCATCAAAAAGTTTATTTACTTTTGTAAAGTGTCAAGATCATGTACTATTTTTACACGCAATAACTGGCTGTGATACGACATCTGCATTTTACAGGAGGGGTAAAACAGCAGTTTTCAAAATGTTTGAAAAACAAGATTTAATTCAATGTGCTGAAGTTTTTAAAAAGAGTAATTCAACTCAACAAGAAGTTATTACCAACGGCATCCGCTTTCTTCTTTCTATGTACGGAGCTCCTAAAAAAACTACCTGTTTAGATAAGCATCGATATGCATGTTTCGTTAAAAATACTAAAAATAAAAAACAAGTTCAATTAGCTTGTCTTCCTCCAACCTCAGTTGCTGCTCACCAACATCGTTTTCGAGTATATTACCAAGTTCAAGTGTGGCTTGGTTATCAGCTAGACCCTACAAGCTGGGGTTGGAAGTTGGTCAATAATATATTAGAGCCAGTTCAAACTTTACTTCCACCTGCGCCGGAAAAACTGCTGAACACTATTTTTTGCAACTGCAAAAAGGGATGCAGTGCTAAATGTGGTTGCAAAAAAGTCGGACTGTTTTGTTCTTTGGCATGCACAAATTGTCAAGGCCGGCCGTGCTCTAATATTGAATCACAAACAATGGAGGATTCGTTTGACTCCGACGAAGTATCATGCGATACATCGCTATTGACGCAATTTACTTGCATCCAAAATGAAGATGAAGAAGAAGCAGGAGAAAAAGAACAAGAAGAAGATCAAGAAGAAGAACAAGAATTTGAAACTTACGAATAAGACAAATGAACTTCAACACTTTTTTTTAATTTACATCGCTTTTATCTTTTCCAATCTTTGCAAATTTCCGTTATTTTGCAATAGTTTTACATTAAACAGGATCACAACAACTTTTATAACTTTTTGAATCGTTATATCTCAGAAACGGTGGCTCGTAAGAAAAAAAGTATTGGTACATTTTTTATAGATAATTTTATGATCTACAATTTTTGTCTGAGGTACTTTTATGATAAAACTTACCGTTTTGCTGAAAATCGCGAAAAACTCATTTTTTTGAACTTTGACCTTGAATAAATTTTTTTCCATACACGGGAATGATGGGGAACTTCTAGACATTGTTTATAATTATGTTTTGAACAAATTCACTGAAATTCAGCTTGTTGGGACTTTATGTAACTTCGAATGTCTAAATTGACCGGACTACAATAAATCCTATTATATATAATAAAATTTGATATAGGCCAATATTTCATGATAGGAAATAAATAAAAGAGGCAAAAGAGCAATAAGTGAAAAATCACCTCAATGATTACAGCCCACATTATACAGAGTTATATCTTTTCTTCGTGTAACTAATTGCCATCCTCGCGGCATATTCTACAACTATGACTAATGGTGCTACTGTTGACTGAAAAGAGTTCATCCGCCAGCACCATTAGTGTATGGGGAAGGAGAAGGTGGGGGAAAGCGATGGTTATTTTTGATCGAATATTTGCAAGGTCGCATAATCGATGTAAATAATTAATACAAAAATAAATAATTATATAACCCTATTCACAAAATTGAAAGTTTGATCCTTTATAACTTTTGACCCGCTATTTTGAAAACGGGGATAAAATGGGATTGTACCCAATTTCTAAGGGTGTTATCAAAGGCTTCATTTTTTTAAAGTTTAAATGTTTATAGGAGTGACACGCTATTTCTGTTATAATTATTTTGATGGGTTTGTGTATCAACGGAATATGATTTAAATAATTATTGATAAATACACTTCTTGTTTTAAAAATATATTTAGTATCTGTTATTGAAAATGATGTTTTTGTCAGCAAAATGAAAAACGTTGACATTCAGACAGTACAACAAGAACAAGATTTAACAGCAAAACAAAAACTGAAGATGGAAATGCAAACTAAATTGAAAAAGAAGAATGAAGAACAAGAAAGGTCTCAAAAAGCGAGAAACCAGAAGAAAGCAAATATAAACGAACTTTTAGCAAAATTAACCCGAATTATGCAATTCTCTCTCAATTATTAAATCTAGCTCTGGTAGACCACGAATCGAACAAAACCAACCATCGCTCTTAAAAGCTATTGCAGATATTACAATGCATGGCTCCGCCTCTCACGAAAAACGACAAAGTGCTATGTACAGACTACAGAAGCATTAATACATTAGATGACAAACCAATTAAATATTGATGGTTTCCATATCAGTCGATCAAGTGTATTTATTAGACTCTTACCAAATTGAAGTGCATCACTACAAGGTAAACGACATGTTTCAACAGCTCCAGTTAAATTAATAAAACGATCAACATATAAAACACGTCGATGGTCAATTTCGCTCTGCAACTCCTAGATACCTGGAAGAAATTTCTTCGTTATTAGGTTCAGTTGTAGTTTACTTTATAAGTTAAGACGACAAAGCATGAGTTGCAATTGGAGTGATAGCTGCCAGTAAACAGAACCCACTACTGATGCATGTACCAGATCACGATTGGGTAGTTGCAAATCGTCACAAATTAATTCCATCAGTATATGCTGGCATCTAAACTGAGAAAAACGGAATTGAAAAGCGGGATGCTGTTGGTTATTCAGGTCCTACAGTGTAGTCCTACATACATCGCAATAAGATCAGGAAACCATTCATCATCTACAGCATTTAGCCATGCACTAGATTTCGAATGATTTGTAAATCTAAAAAAATTTGAGACAATCACCATGACTTGTTTCGATCGGCAGCTTAAACCAATTTTTATTTTTACAGTTGATGGTGGTCTGGACGAAAATCCAAGATACGTAAACTTCTTATCGGTTGCTGTTCACCATTTCTGTAAAATAATCTTGACGCTCTGTTCATCGTTTTAAATACATCCGGTAGAAGTTCTTTTAATATAGCGGAATAGCTCCACTAATAGCTCCACTTAGCAGAGAACTTATGGTTTAATATTGTCTCATGATAAGTATGGCACTTGTTTGAATGAAAAACGTGAAAAAAACGACCATGAGTTGAAAAAAAAATTTGTTTAAGTTTGCCGGAGAAACTATATCTGCATATGGTCACAGCTCTAAATTGATGACTTTGCTACTGTTGCGGAATACATTGATTCCGAAAATTTAGAGCTTGTGAAAGAACATTTATACGCAAGAGACAACAGTGGTATGATATTCACGTGCAAACAAGCCAATATATAACACAAATTGTCAAATGTTCAAACAAAGAATGCTGTTCAAAACCTAAAAGTTCATATTTTAGCATAGTCGAAAATAGATTTCTTCCACCACCTATTCCAATGGACCAATTAGACTCAAGGCTCCTGAAAAGACAATAAAAATGAATGTCAAAACTATCCCTCCCTTATCAAAAAATATGCGGTTGACTGATGTTTGACCCACATCGGCTAATGTTTTCCAAACTATTCCATATGTTTTATATTGCCCATCTATTCAACATACATTAACAGAATTTGTTCTGTTTCTCACCTATACTTTGCATCGATGACTATGCTCCGCAGCCATTCAGATCAACATAAAATAGAATCACATCCCACCAAGCGTGTAAGACCAACAAGAATAGCCGCTGCAGCAAGACAACGAAAATTAATAGCAATAATTGCAGAGCAAGAGAACAGTGAAAGTGTAGATTGGTACGATGAGGCTAAGTTAGACTTAAATGGAATGAGCAAAATTTCCTAGTTATATCAATAGAAGAACATTTTCGACTACTATGGGAGGAAGAAAGACAAACCACTCCTTAAAATCAAATTGGATGAGTTATTTAACATAGATGAAAAACGTGTTCTAGACAGAGTTGTGAAAACTTGACCATCTTTGATTTTCCTGAAACTTGGCATATAAGTAGTATGGACAAAATAAAAATACAACTTATTTTAAAATTTTTTTAAAGTGCATAGTTTGAGCATAGGGGACACCCCAATATGCATGAAAAATGAAAATTCTGCCAATCCCATGTAACTTTGAAATGAAATTGCTCAAGAACGGCTATACCGATATCATCAAACTTTTTTTGCTTGATAGATGATGAATTAGTCGTTTGAAAAAAAATTAATTTACTGTTTTTATAATTAGTTTTTAAATAAAAATATTTAAAAAACTTTTTTAAAGATGGCGCTAGGGTCAAGTATCGATTGGGATTTAATTAATTTTTTTTCTGAAAATAGTTCTATCTTTACTCTAAAATATATCAAATTTACAAAGAGGATAAAATTTTTGTTCTTGAGATATTTAATTTTAAAAAATTTTAGTACGGCTGAAATTCGAATTTTTCTTCATTTTTTCAAACAACTTCCAGTAACAAAAAATTTTAAAATCAATTAAATTTTAACTTTTTTTATTTTTTAAATATAGTTCTAACCTTCTTTTAAAATATATCAAATTTACAAAGAGGCAGTAATTCGTGTTCTTGAGATATTTAATTTTAAAGATTTTTAGTCATTCTAACAATTCAATTTAGTCATTCGAACAATTTTTATCATCAAAAAATTTTAACCACTGAAGTTCAAGAAAATAATGAACAATTAGAATTTTAATCGAACTAAAAATCTTTAAAATTAAATATCTGAAGAACACGAATTACTGCCTCTTTGTAAATTTGATATATTTTAAAGGAAGGTTAGAACTATATTTAAAAAATAAAAGAAGTTAAAATTTAATTGATTTTAAAATTTTTTGTTAATGGAAGTTGTTTGAAAAAATGAAGAAAAATTCGAATTTCAGCCGTACTAAAAATCTTTAAAATTAAATATCTCAAGAACAAGAATTGTAGCCTCTTTGTTAATTTGATATATTTTAGAGTAAGGATAGAACCATTTTCATAAAAAAAATTAATTAAATTCCAATTGATCTTTGACCCTAGCGCCATCTTTAAAAATTTTTTTAATGTTTTTATTTAAAAACTAATTATAAAAACAGTAAATTAATTTATTTTCAAACGACTAATTAATCATCTATCAAACAAAAAAAAGTTTGATGATATCGGTATAGCCGTTCTTGAGCAATTTAATTTCAAAGTTACATCGGATTGGCAGAATTTTCATTTTTCATGCATGTTGGGGTGCCCCCAATGCTCAAACTATGCACTTTAAAAAAATTTTAAAATAAGTGGTATTTTTTATTTTGTCCATACTACTTATATGCCAAGTTTCAGGAAAATCAAAAATGGTCAAGTTCAAATTTCGACTTTTTCACCTGCGTAGATCACGTTTTTCATCCATAATCTCTTGAATTTTTTTGTTTATTTCAATATAATTTGTTATTTTAATTTATTATTTATCAAAATGAATTAAATATGCACTATTTTAAATGTTTAGATGTAAATACAATAAAAAATAAAATATATAAATATACTTTTTAAAAATTATAAATGATTTTTTATTTGAGGGGAGGGGGTCATAAATTTGTGACGTCATTTATAGAGGGGGGATAAGGATTGTGTGACGAAATGTGACTGAGGGGGGAGGGGGGGTAAAAATATCCAGAAAAATGCGTGACGTCATTTATGAACAGCCCCTTATAAGAACAAAACAAAGACAAATTGTTTGAAATTATTATGCAGCTCAATCAAACTGGACCATTGGATATGAAAGGTTTTAAAAAATTTTAAATCAATTTGTGAAATACTCTTAGAAAATTTTGTGAGAGACGTGAGAGTCCAATAAAAGATTTACAGATAAATCAATGAATGAGCGTCTAGAATTCGATGTTCACATCAAGGTTGCCACTTTTTAAAAGTTTCAAAGTTAGGAAACGCTGACCTCTAGGGTCTGAAAACTATAAAACTCGTTGGATAGGTGTCGCTTCAGTTAAAAAATAATTTAAAAAAAAAAAAAATTAGGTTTCTGTTTGGGGTAAATATGAATGTTTAGTTGTTATTTCTGTAATACTTATTTATTTATTTGTAATTAATAATGGCATAAAAAGTCGCATACAAAGTCAAAGTTTTATTAATAATACTAAGAACAGGTAATTTGTTAAAAAAGGTAATTAAAAAAAAGAGCGGTTTAACAGTGGATTTAACTCAAAATTATTTAAAAAATGGTGGTCTACCTCCTGAATTGATCGTGCAATATAGCAAGATATTCAAATATATTACAGAAATGTAAACTAATTACCAACCTTTCGTCACACAATTAAATAATAGTTACAAATTTAATATAAGTAAAGGTGAAACCGGCAGCGAGAGAAAATTTGTAAATATCTTCTAAATAAAATGTTAAGTAAAAAGCACTTGTTTTTCGAACAAATAAAACTAAAACTCTTATTTTATAAAAATATAAAAAGAATTTATAATTTATTGATTTTTAAGTTCAAAAATTGATGGACAAAACCGAATTAAACAATTTCTGCGAGACTAATGAATACCTTTTTCAAAAAATGTTATTTGGTAATTTAACAATTTGAAACATGTTATGAGTGTGTGTCAAAACAAATCCTCTCTGATTGTTTATTAGATATTGCTCCCATAAAACTTGAAAACTTACATATATTTCCTATTTTTCTAAAAGCTTATCATTGGTATTTTCCATTTATTTATTTTTATAAATTCCATTACGATATTAAGTTATTCCACAAACCCTTTACCAACCAACCCACTGAAATCATTTTTGATTTAAACACAAAAGAATTAATATCCTGAATCGTCATTAAATTAAAACTCGAGAGCAAAACCAAAATACATAAATTTAAATTTTTTATTATTTCATGTATTTACTTTTATTCTTGAATAAGCATTTCAATTGGAAGCGCCCAAATAACATGAAAAAAAGTTGTATTTTTTTATACAAACTTATCAGAGCGTTTTTATCAAAAACTTGAAAGCTTGATGATAAAACAAAAAACAGATACATTGTGGTTTGAACATAATAAACTACCAACAATGTACCATAGCTATTTTTTAGGTGTGCATTTTTTAATATTTATTTTTGTATATTTTTAATTTCACGTTTGTTCTATTTCATTTTATATCATCAATCATCATCACATCATGTGGTTTTTATTGTGGTTGTTGTTCTTTTAAAATTCTGTGTAAAAAACGAACAAAATAATATGTGGACAGAATAAATGTAAAAAAAAAATGAATTATGTTGATGTAAGGGATTGTTTAAGACTAGGTTTTATACAGAAAGCTTTCTTTCAAAAGCTATATTTTGAAATAAACGAAATGTTCAGAAATAAATGTAGCCATTTACTTATCAACTCACCATCGAGTAAAAAACCAAAACTTTAAAATTGAACAAAAAATGAATAAATTTTCAATTGCATTTTAAATTAGAAAGTTATGAAAAAAGTCATTTAGGAATTGTGTTGTTTTCCACCCCCTCCTCCCATTAAAAATTGAAACAGAACAAAAAACAAACACAATATATATTTTAATAAAATAAAACAAAAATGATATAATACTTACGGGCAACATTTAATTTTATTGTTTGCTCTTGTACATTAGAGAATTCTGGTGAAATTTGATAAGCTCGACATGTATATTCACCACTATCGTCTTTTGTTGTTCTTTTTACTAATAATCCATTTCCTAACTCGACATATTTTTTTGTGTTATCAAAATCAATAGCGTGTCCATTAAAACTCCATGATATTGTTGGTATTGGATGACCACGAACTTCACATTTAATTTCAGCATCTGATGTTTCGTTTGCACGTTGCATTATTGGTGTGTCAACAAAAGAAATTGGTTCTTAAAAGAGAAAAAAATAAAGAGATTATAATCTTTTTGACCATTAATTTCAACATTATATTGCTAGCTTTTGAAGGTTTTGATAGTTTTCTTGTTATTTTTGCGATTTGTATTTTATTTGTGGTATGATTTACATCGCAGTGTACCATTAATCGGCCTATTACGTTTTTCTTACTTAAAAACTTAAACAAAAATCTGTTTCTTGGGCACTGTGGTGTTTATGTACGTCAGTTCTTAAAAGACACCTTTGAAACTCTGAACACCTTTTGTGTTCTTCCACTGAGAGTTGATAGATGGAAAAAATACTGTTTTACTAGAAATCCGCTCTTTCTTTTCGAGATATAGATTGCCGTTTCAAGCTCTATGAACTTCGCCAAATTATTTTCAGTCAACTTATTGATCTGTGCGTTTCATGAATTTTAACTGACTTCTAATTTGCATACCAGTGATGCATTCATGAGCAAAAAATAATTTCCACACATTAACCAATCTTGTCATTTTGCACTTGATCGTCTAATCTCTTATTTAAGACAAAAAATATTTGCGAAGTAGGAAGGCTGAGTTCTAGTGGCTTTTGTCGTCAGATGGACACACAAGCATAATCATTACGTGCAATTTAATTTGATCGTTCTCGGGTGCAGTAATATTTTTATTCAAAACTAGGCATGTTTAGTGTTAAATATGAAGGGGCTAAAATCTCAAAGCTCTGAGATATCAAGACTTCGGTTTGGGTTAAGAATTTTTATATAGTTTTCCATAAAAGGCTTATATGAGGACATTGTTTTTAGTTATGGGCAAACAAAAAATTCTTTGTAAAAGCACAATTACAACTTTTACAAAATTGTAAAAATATCCTAAAAATTATTTCAAAATCAAAAATTGAAAATTTTTCCGAAATTCTAAAAATATTCCAAAATTATAATTAACTCAAAAACACAAAATCAAATTTTAAATATATTCCAAAAATTATAACAAAATCAAAAATATCAAAAATCGTAGCTTTTCTAAAATTCTAAAAATATTATAAAATCTAGCATCGCCCAAGGGCCGAAATTCGGCCATTATAAATAGAAATTGTAAATAAACTCCCAACAAAATAACTGTAACCTAGGTAGCAGCTACAATATTAAACAACGAACTCGGGCCCTTTTTGATGAACCAAACGTTGATTAGTTAACTTCGGATTAAGTCTGGTGCAGTTGTAAATGCCTAGATTCAGTTTATTATATTACGCGTAACTCACCAGGCTAATGATTGTAAACAAGTACAAGCCATATTATGTTTATCTTTATTTTTATATATGTTGCTCTTTCCACACATTTAAAGGAGGTCTGGGAAAAAAAATTGGTTTGGTAGACTTGGCCCACGTCGAATATGCCTGGCTCTAAAGCCAGGAAATCAGTCTAAACTTAGTTGAAGTTTGGCCCGTTTAAAAATGTTAAACCTGGCCGAAACTCCAAAAGCTGTGGTACGGGCTTGGACTAGATTCGGTTCCTTGGCTTTTTCTTATGTGGGAACATACAAAATAATCGATAAAAACCATTCCAAAACACACCTGTACATTTGCCCCCTTTTCTCACAAAAACTATCCAAATTACAAAAAAATGTGGTTCGGGACATCTACTGCTCAAGGCCTTTTCAACGAAATATTGCCCCACTTTTGTTGGGGTAATAACTTTAAATGGTACCACAAAAAAGTGCTTACGTATTTATATAACACTAGGAATCGTCCAGTGGCCGAAACTCGGCTATTGTAAACAAAAATTGCAAATAGACCTCCCAACCAAATAGCACAACACATTATTTCAGAGTTTAATTAATTGATATATAGGTTTTTCAAATTAAATGAAACCATTTCCAAATTGAACGAGACTTTCTACTAATTAACAGAAACTTTTTCCAATTGGATTGAAACCTTTTTCAATTGGAATGAAACCTTTTTCAATTGGAATGAAACCTTTTTCAATTAGAATGAAACTTTTTTCAATTGAAATGAAACTTTTTCCAATTGGAATGAAACTATTTACAAATAGAATGAAACCTTTTATATAAATTTCATATCCTTTGAGTTTAATACTGAGATTTATGAAGGATAATCTATAATAACTGTTTCCCATAATTAAAAATTCAACAAATTCATTTTTATTTGGCATTCGATTATAAATTCAACACAAAATTTCTTTAAATTTCAACAAAATTATAGAAGGTCAACCCTAAAAAGTTACGGCAATATCTCGCCTGCCGCTGCAGCAGGGAGTGTCATCATCATATCCATTATGAAGTTCGAAGAGTCTGCAGATGTTATTGTATTTACACTGTCTCTTATAACTTCTACCATATTCTGTTCCCTCGTTGAACCCAATAAATTTCTAGCGTTTGATTTTATTTTTGAAAATGCTTGTTCAATTGGGTTCAACATGGGGGAGTACGGTGGTAGAAACCTTAAATGATTTCCTGAGTTTTCTATTATATTCTTGACCTGCGCAGTTTTGTGGATTTGGGCATTATCCATTACAAAATAATACTCAGTGCTCTCTAATTTTGCAACGAGTTCTTCAATGAATTCGCAAAATTTGTTTGAATTACACGTAGAGTTAGAAATTATTTTGTAATGGATAATGCCCCGATCCGTTAACCCTGCTATCAAGGTAACATTTCGACCTCTTATTGTAGGAAGGATAATTCGAGCAGGTGTATTTTTCTTCGAACGAGCGTTTTCGGCGTAAATGGAGGTAAATGGAGCCCATTCCGAATCCGTTTGCCTTCAAGAAGTCCATCCCCAAAACGATTTCATCTATAATGTTTGCCACTAGCACCTCTTGTTTATAGCAGTTGTTCCCTAATTTTATTTCAGTGATCCTTTTCCCAGCTATATCAGTGCATTCTCCAGTTGCTGTTCGAAGTTTCAATCCAATTCCAAAACGCCGCTAATCAAACCTTTGCGAACGAATGTTCGAGCTGATCCTGTATCCAGCATCATGAAGCAACTTTTATTTTCGATTTTTCCCTTGATACCCAAATTTTCACCATTTACAGCAATTCTCGAAATTGGGATGTAGCTAACATTCTCCTCACTTCTTGGCTTTACAGTTCTATCTTCAACGTGCTTCCGTTGAATGGGAGATGAAGATCTTTCACGCTTCCTGTTCCAGGAGTCCTGTGAGATATGGCCCGATTTCCTACATATCCAGCACAG
Source organism: Diogma glabrata (assembly GCA_963693315.1). Lineage (NCBI taxonomy): Eukaryota > Metazoa > Arthropoda > Insecta > Diptera > Cylindrotomidae > Diogma > Diogma glabrata. The sequence continues at coordinate 11,182,393 of OY856186.1, forward strand.
GAGTTTCCTACTGCTGTTTCTGAACCATACGTCCTCCCTTTCTTCGGCTACTCTGTTCTTCACAAAAGACGACAATCTCTCTGCTTCCCCGTTTTTCTTGCACTCTCGTGCCATGTCACCCTCTTCATCACATACCCAGATGTCGCTTCTATTTCTGTGTGCCAAAACTTCCCCTCTGATGTTCTTCTCTTCATCCCTTTTTCTGATACCAACAGATGCCCTACAGATTCTCTGTACCATCTCATATTGCATTGCCTATGCGACTGTTTCATGGAAAGTCGCCTTAAGTGTAGTCATTACTTTTATCCTAGTTTCCAGATCTTGAATACCACCAATGAAGGCCTTGATCTTCATCCTCTCCATGAAATACGTTGGAGTATTCGAGTGTTCCAAGTATACAAGCCTCTCCACTGCCGAGGAACAGTCCTGTAAGCTTTCTCCGTTCCGTTGCAAGTGATTTAGCTCGATTCTGTATAATCCTTTTTGTTGTCGCTGCCATACGTAAGTTCCAACGCATTCATCACCTCTGCATAGCTTTTCCGATCATTTTCCGGCACTACCTGTAATGCTGCAGCTGCTTCCCCCTTAATAGCAACTATCAATGCAGCTAGATGTTTTTCGGCGTTCCAACCGTTTTGATCTGCTGTGGTCTTGAGCTGGAACTTGAAGATGCTGAACGATAATGTTTCATCGTATGATGGTGGTTTTAATTTGATATTTGCTACTTGATGTACCACCTGGGAAGTAACTTTAGTCGTCTCAACATCCTGCAACCGTTTTTCGAAACCATCAACTTTGGATAGTACCTTTTTTGTTTTCGTCAAGCACTTTTTGTTCTAATTCTTGGATTTCGCTTTGAATTTTCTCAACTTTTCCATCAAATACCGTTGACATTTGTAGAAGTTTCTCATCCAAATGTTGATGTATTCCAATTTTCAACTCATTTATTTGCTGGTTCATCTTATCTTTATTTGCAGCAAGTGTTGCAGTAATCTCTTCTTTGTTAACGGTCATGTTATTGTTGACTGTTTCCAGCTGTTGATTGATGTTGCAGCTGATTTCTAGCTTAATAGTCGCCATTGTTGTATTTACATCATCCAGTTTTTGATTCATATTGTCATTTATGGCATCCAGTTGCTGATTCATTTCCTGTTTATTGGCAACCATATTTGCATTTGATTGATAACTGCCATCAATTGACTGAAATCGAAGTTTGCAGGTGGTGCTTGAGTTGTTGTTTCCACAACAGAACTTTTCTCCTCTTCATTTGCTACTAAATCAATATTTGTTGTAACTACCCTAAACTGGTAACTCTCCACTTTTACTCCATTGGCTTCCCTAATTTCTCTAAGCCGTAGCATCAATTCACTTTTTTTCCATTTGTCGAAAATCCACGTCCATCCATTTCCTTCTTTAGCTCAGGAACTTTTAACTCACTTAAGAAAACCATTATAAACAGCTAACTAATCCGTCAGTGTCACCAATGTTACGTTTTTCTAACCTTACTTCGATTTGGTCTTACTCTCAATTCGATAAACTTAATTCCCAATCTCTATCTGAGTTCGATCACTGATTAGTAAGCAAATACACCAAATCTTATTAAGTATTCAACACTTTAATTGTTCCACAACAACAGGAAACAATACAGTAAACAATATTCCTAACTGGAATATTCTTTCAACAGCTTCAGAAACTCCAACGGTTTATTGTAGAAATTTCCAGTTCAAAACACAACGTTCAAAATAATATACAAAATATTTCTACTCAACAAAATTTAAAACTTTTTTCACAAAACCTAATTTAAAAATCACTTTTATAAATTTAACTTCACTAACTACTAATCTACAAGAGGCAATCGCTTATATATCATTCTGCTTAATTTCTAGATAATTCAGAGTCACTTTTTAGAAACCTTGAGAAAATAGTAGAATATTCGATTACCTTAAGTTATGCAATTTTATCTATTGTTGACCCAAATTCCACGAAATACAACAACAACACTATTCATTTCTTTAATTAGTTTTTGTGTTTTTTTGTGATTTGATTTTTCTGGAAGTCACTGTAATCATCTGGATTTTTCTGTAACCGTAACAATAGACATAGATTGCGATTTTGAATTGTGAAACAAATAGCTTGAAAAAAAACACAAAATCACAGAACAAAAAACTCAAAAACACACCTATCACATTGTTGCCATTTTTGCTGAATAAATCGTCAAAATTCAAAAAAGCATTTCTCTGCACTTCTCCTCCTCATGACCTTTCCAACGATATACATATTGCCATGCTTTTGATGGGACAAATATTTTAAAATTGCACCACAATATATCGATAATATCGATAATATCGCTAATATCAGTATATCGATATATCGATATTATCGTATTATTAATATTATCGATATTATCGATAAATATATATTATCGATATAAACCGTTTTTTCAAAAGTGATTCAGGTCCATTTTTTTATATATTAAGATTTTCAAGGATTTGCGTTTGCATTAATATAAAAATATAGGCAAATGTAACTAAAATTTTGTGATATTTTTCACACTTCAAACCTATTTAATTTTATTATGTAATAATCCTGTTTAATGCCGGAAAAAATATCGATATTTATATCAATAGTTATTGATCTATCGATATATCGATAATATTGATAGTATCGATAGTATTGATAATATTGAGTATCGATTAATCGATATGCACACAATATCGATATATCGATAATATCGATACTGTCGATATTGATCGAAATTAATCGATAACATCGATATTCCAATATTCCGATATTATCGATATATCGATATATCGATATATCGATATACCGATAAATTGATACATCGATATATCGATAAATTGACATATCGATAATATCGATATATCGGTACTATCGATATTTATTGATATTTATCGATAATTATCAATATATCGGTTTTATCGATATTTTTTTATATCGATATCATCGATAATTTTTTAAATATCGCCCAGCCCTACTCGTTATCACTTAATATGAACGATTTTAAACAAAATATATGCAAATTTTTTTGTTTTTACACACTTCACGATTTTTTTGACACATTTTTTAGACACATTCATCCAACGCCGCATCGTCTTTTCGAATCTTACCATTAAGTTAACCTATTTTTTAAAACAAAAACATTTGAAATAGCTCTAGCAGTTTTCTCTGTAACGACGGTTGTGACGGCTGGCAGATAGACATACATTTTTCTTTCCATGCTTTTTTAGAATCAGTGGGTCATAATAGGTCGAGAAATACCAAAAAATGGAGGTAAGAATTTCACTTTTGGCTCGTGAATGGTTTTCAAACCGAAGTAATTATACAAAATAACATCTCTAAATAATTTTATTTTCCCGAGCATTTTTATAACTGACTTTTTTAAATTCTCAAATAATTTTGCTTGTGTAAAATCATATCTTGAATACAAAATACTATGCGCAGTCACTTTACAGACCGGCAGATAGTTAGTCTGCCAAGCTAGGGGTACCAGAAAAGACTTACGTTATAATCCTCTGTTTAATCTTTGGAAATCCATTAAGAGTTTTCTGAGGCCTTGCACAGCTATAGAGTCAGATGGTAGAGGCAGTACCCACACACGAAAAAACTTTAATTTCAGCAAATCAATTTCAAGATCACTATTATACAACAGTGGCTGGAAGTCGTCTTTCTATAAATCCCGTCCTTTTTTCTAGTCGCCAGGTACTTGGTTCTAAAACTCAATAACATACACTTCTGTTTGTTCAAAAACAAGTCGATAAACGGCAACGCTGACGATTTTACTTTATGCACAAAGCTTTGTAATATATGCTCTAAACCAGAAAACGGGAGTTACATCATATGATATAGGGAAGTGCAGACCCCAACGTGCAGGTTGAATTTCTTCTTGATTAAATTTTTTTTATAAATTTATTTACCTGTAATGAGCGGAGTAAATAATCTTTTTAAAGTAGTAATAGAAATTAAGACACCAAACTTGTCTTAATTTTCACGTTAAAAAAAACGTCTAAGCTTAAAAACATCTAAAGAATATTCCATTTGTTATCTTCAGCTCGAATTTGATAGAAAATATAATCTAAAACTCGAAACTACAGAAGCAGAAGCGAAACTAACTAGGACAGCTTTTGAAGGGGTTGGTTGATTGATACAGCCATACTTCCAGCTGGAAGATGTGCATAGAGCTGGAGGATTTTGGCATTTTTGGAAATGTATATTAGAAACGCATTGCCTATCTTCTTTGGCTTCTGGCTTTGGTTTTGGTAGAATAATCCGGAATAGAGCGATCACAGCATTAAGTTCATGGAAAAATTCATGACAAAATTTTCCTCCAATGCAAGCAAAAGAGTAAGTGTAAGGCCAACGTTTATTTTTATTGTTTTGTTTTTTAAGAAACTGAAAGTCGGAGAAAAAAAGCTTTTGGGTAAAATTACATAAAGTGGAAAAAGGGATGAGGCTGCCGAGCTAGTGTTCATATGAAACTTTAATAACTCTTAATCTTGTCATTTGACTTTTAACAAACTACATAAGCTTTCATTTCGGTTTTCAATAGCTATGAACACTTTAGGACAAAGTGTGGACAAAGGAGAGGTTATTGTTTATTTGTTTGGTCTATTTATATCTTGCTTTTATTTCATTTATTTTTTTAATATATATTTTCAATTTCTTTTTTTATTTTTATTTTATATTTTATAACTTTTATTTTGAATCTTGGTTGGCAGTTGTTTTAATAAGTGGCTCAATCGACAAGGATATTAGTATCTTAAAATGCATACTAGCATGTAAAATCGATATTTGAGAAATCCATTGACTGCAACTTGCAACGGCTAACAAATAAATACCCGAAAATAAGGACAGAGTCATCAGGGTTAGTTTTATTAAAAATACCATGTAAACACTTTTTATGAAAATCATATATGCCAATAATGTTACAATCAACATTTAGCAAGTATTTCAACAATATTCCGAGAATTATTGGAAGTGTTAACTTCTTCAGTGACCACCCATTTCGAACAAAATTAGGCGTAATGATACAAAAAAACACGAAATTTATGAATGACATATTGGTTAGTAAGATACGCTTGTTATGCCCGCCAAATTACGTGTTGTAAAACCTGTATCATTTATGATTAAGGTTTTGTATAGGGTATATTGACTGGAATCTAAGGCTTGACAGTTCAGACAACTAAACCGGTTGCGGACAGCAAAGATTAGATTCTCGTTAGTTCATCCTATAATTTCAATCCTTGACCTACCCAACTACATATTTTGCATTGTTGTAATTTTACATTTAACAGACCGCCATACAAACAACTTTTTGCCTCACCCTCGGCTATAATATGCATTTTGCATTATCATTTATCAATAATCATCGGCACACCTGACTTTTTTTTTGTAGCATCAAGGTTATAATGATTTTTGTTATATTTACTTGCACTCTATTTGCAATGTTTAAATAAGAAAAAAACGAGACAATCTGTTATTAACTGGTTACATTCTGAATTGTAAATGTATTGATTACAAACAATATGAATAACGAGCAGATGTTTCATGCAACCAACTCTTCTTTCTTGTTTAGAGTAATTTAAAAAATTATAAATAGAAAAAAATTTTTAATATTATTTGAGTTGTGATTCAGAACTTATATATAAAAGTTCATGATTCGGTCGGGTTTTTGTTATAATATTAAAATTAAAACTAAAGTAAAAGAAACAATTATATTTTAATCGTAACAAAGAAATTGTTTAACTTAAATTTAAACTGTGTTTTCCAAAGTTTTAAATGTTTTTAAGTTATTTTATGGTGTTAAATTATTGTTACGATATTTTGTTGTGCTAAAATACTATGGCTGAAACAAAAAATTAGATGTTTTAAACGATATGGCGGTGGTTCGAGAAAGGCAAGATGACAAAAATTTAAAAAGCGTCCAACCTATGTGAATATGATTATTGGATCATTTGTTTGCACAAGGCGTGCCGGAGTTTTATCGTTGTAGTGTTTTAAAGCAGAGGCGTGCACCGGATGGTCAAACGACGATGATTTGGGGTTGAGTTCATTCCATAATATGTTGCATTTTTTTGATTGATATATGGAGTTGGCAATTGCTGTGGGCGTCAGCACGTTGGCTGAAGTCTATATTCGTGTGGAGATCAGTACGTGGTATCATAATTAAACCACTGGACGAATATTAGCTTATTGCGAAAGTGGCACACTTTTGTTGCCTTGTATTTGCTGAAGATCTTCATGTCCACTATAATGTTGTTATGTTAATCAGCGTTTTTGGAATACACATAATTGTTGGCTGTAGAAAACAAAAAAAAAACAAACCAGTCGTATAATACATATTGATTGGAAGTTGACACAAAAGAAAACTACAATCAACGATAAGAAGGACTGCGAAATGCTTCCTACAAGATGTTAAAAACAGTCAAGATATAGATAACATCGACGAGCCTACGTATAAAAGGGGGTTGAAAAATTTATATACCAGAACCGTTGAATCGAGTTCTTAATAGCAAACAACCACAAATCGCTGCGGAAGAGGTAAAACTGACACGCAGCACCAGAACCATCCTAGCGCAGTTAAGATCCGGTTGATTACGCATCTTACATAACTATATGAGTAGAATTGACCAGGAAATTGTTGACAAGTATCCCCTATGTGAGGGCGCGCCACATGATGCTAACAACCTTTTCAATTGTCCAGAGAAACCAACCGACCTGACGAAGGAAGATCTGTGGTACCGCCCAAGGCAGTAGCAGAGCTCCTGAATCTGGACTTGGAGCCGGAAGAATAGCACCACAACTCGTCGCTACAACAATCAACAATATTTTCTTTTATGACTTCTCTCGATGTTAATTCTAGTTTGCATGTTAGATTAATAAATTATTTTTGTTTGTTTTTTTAAAGTCATATTGAAACGTCTTAGATAAATTATATTTGTTCATTAGAGATTTTCCTTGTTAGAGTCCGCATTTTAGTCCGTACATTCGTTCATAGTTAAAATTTAAAATTTCCTTGGAAAATAGATACCGTAGGAATCTATAATAAAAGTCGATTGCGACAAGCTGAAAGTTTAATATGTAACGACGCCCTATTTCGATTTTTACTCTAAAATAAAAATATCCATATTTAAAGAAATTTGCTAATGATTTGTTATTTTATTTCGGTTCCAGCTTTTAAATTTCAACAAACATAAAACATTTTATTTAGTTAATTGCTTTATTGCGTCACACAATATCAATTAATGAATTTTTTTTTGCAATGTTTTCATAGTACTACATGTAATTAATGCAATTACATTTCTGTTTTGTTTCTTCTAGTTTTTAGAAAATTTGTTTTACCTGTTATTTTATCTATTCTATCATGCCTATGTTATACTTTATTATGTGGAAGGGTTTATTGCTTAGTTGTCCATTCTTAAAAAAATTGCATTTATTAACCCCTTAGAACGCTGGTTACCGTGAGACTTTGATCTTAAAAGTTTTATATATGTCCTTGTGAAACTTATTGTAATTCTTATTGCACAATACATATGCTAGTCTTTCTTGTAAATATCTTCTAAACTCTAAACTGAAAATTGTTTCAACATATTCAAATAATTTGTAGGTAGATGAAAATGCTTTATACATTGGCTGTGTTAACTGCATTCCATTAAAACGGATATCACCTAAAACAGAGATAAATCTACATCTAAATGTATATATATAGCCCAAAGGACAAAAACAATTGTTAAACATAGCAACAAAATTATCCTTTTAAAAAAATCCACTTCTCAATCCTAAATATATAAATTTAGAATCTATCCACGTGCAGCTCTATGAATTATTTATTTATTCCTTTCGGATTAAATTTTAAATGAAAAATATTTTTAAGCTTTAGTAACAGATATATGAATAAGTCAACAATAAATCTCAATATGAACAGATTATTTCCCGTTTATTTATTTTATTTATATAAACAGAAGTTTCAATATATATGAAAGAATTAAATTGGAAAAATAAACTTTTTTATTTAACATAACTTCTTTTATTTTATTTGTCAATTTTATTTCCGTTTTCTATACGAAAGTGGATTTATAAGGTTTGTATCTCATTTCAGTGCTATATGACTATCTATCTTTAACTCAACAATTTGTTCTAAACTTCATTACACAATTGTTTTCAAAACTGGTGACCCCAATTAAAAATGTTTAATTTATTTTCAAACCCGCAAGCCTTGAATGATCTAAAGAATGGGAATGAGTTGGAAATTTACAAGAGTTTTTCTCCCTACCCTGGTTTCCTTTCATAAATAGTAGAGAGGAAAGCTCCCTCTTGTTAGATAAAAATAAATACAAAAGGATTGTGTAAACTGTAGAGATAACTTTTTCTTTATCATAAATGTCGAATTCTTATAAAAACTAAATAGACACACACAGACAATAGATAAAATAATTTATATTGTCGTCATCGTTGCAGAGCTTCTTATAATTATTTTTGTAATTTTATATCATATGTACATACATATATGTACAAATATATATTTTGCAATGTAAATAATAAAACTGACCAGATTTTTGTTGTAATTTTATTTCATATTATTTTCTCAAATGAAATCGATTACTTTAAAGCTTTTATGCTTTATTGAAATCCCAACAACAACAACAACAACTAAAATTAGTTTTTTTTTATTTTTATTTTTTTATAGTTTTTAAAAGCTTTTGACATAAATGAAGAAAGTTTATTAGTGAGAAATTTTCTTTGAGCTTAATAACGTTGTTTACAATAGAAAATGTTAATTTATGCGCTATTTTTAGTAATTCAATGTTCGATTTTATTGGTATAAGTTTGTAATAAAGTTTAAAAAGTTGAACGTGACTAAATTTAATTTATTTTGTTATTGATAAGGAAGGAATGGAATGAATAGAAATAGAAGTGGTTTTTGTATACTAATATGTTTGTTTTTAACTGACTTTTGAATTTTGAAGAAAAAAGTTGATATGATTGTGTTGGATTTGGTAATATCCCGCTTTAGGCCTGGGTATGACTATTGGTCTATGGTCGTTATTGAGGTCGTTAAAATATTTACCAACCCGTGTTTTGAACACCTCCAGAGAATAATGGTGCCTAATTTGCCTTTTTTTAAAACATATTTATGGTGATTAGTTTGATTTAAAAAACTAAGGTAAATATTGTGTTGTAATTTTTTTCGTGTGTTCTTCACTTGCTACAATCTCTTTTATATTTATGATTCATTTACTTTCGTTTCCTTTCATTGTTGTAATAAAACATTTTATTTGTCATATCTAGGTCTCAAAACACTGGGGTTAGCTTTGTATATAATTTACCAAGACTATACCATCTATATCTACCTCAGGTTGTTTAAAGTTCCCTTATCTTTGAAAAGTTTCTAAACATTCTGTTGACCAACTCTTGTAAAGTTTTTGACGTTTTAGTTAATTTCTATTTTGGAAGTTAAATATTGACCTAATAATCTTGATACTGGAGATGGAACAAAGAAGCCCTACGAAAAAGTGACTTAGTTATAGTGTGATGTCTTTACTTAAAGTATCCCTAAATTTGAGATTTAGCTTTTTTTTATACTAATTAGACATGTTTAGTGTTAATTTGAATAAATTATAAATTAACATCTCTGAATATCCGAAGGTACCATACCAACTGTGGTTTGTGGAAATGGATTATGTTTTTTTAAGAAATAGGTGGGCATGGACTTTAAAAAATTGGGGATTAAATTAATCAGGGAAAACCCATAAGGGCAAGGAATTCCAAAGATAAGAGACACGGTTGAAAAAAATCACGTTAAAAGGCCACAGTTCTACTTTTTGTTATTTGAACGGTGAACGGGTGGGCCATGGCTGATGCTCTGGTTGAACGAGAAAAAATTGGGGGTTTAAATAGTATTGATTTGATCTCCTCTGAAGAGTACTCATACATAACGTATTTGTAAAATATCGTTAAATCAGCGACATTTCTTCTATGCTGTAATGAATCAAGCTCGCTTGTAAGATTTGAATTGTCGATCAATTTAATTGCTTTCCGTTGGACAGTGTCTAGACATGGGCGAATAAATATCATAAGAATATATATCAAAAGAAGCTGTTCGCTATTGAAAAACTCACGATAACGCCCTAGATATCCTAACATTTGAACCGCGCACTCAGTGGCGGATTTACCATATGCGAGGCCATAGGCAAGTTTTCTATTATATTAGTTGAGTTTTTAATTCTTGTGTTCTATTGTGTTTTGGATATTTATTAGAACGTAACGAAACAAAAAACGCACATAGGTTTTAAATGTACATAAAGCATTTTTTTATTTTGGATGAAGATGCACTAATAAGACTACTCAAAATGCGGTACTATTTCTTTTTTTCGCAGATTTTAGGAGGCTCGATCACATTGACTTAAAACTCAACCTTTCGGACTTTTAAGGACGCAAACTCATCAATTAAATCAGAACAGTCCAAGGACCCACTTATTTTATTTCCAATGGAAGTTAAAGCTAATGCAGATAAGCGGTCTTGACCCATAATGGAACGTAAATAGTTTTTTATGAGTTTTAATTTGGAAAATGACCACTCTGCGGAAGATAGTAAAATTCGTAGGGCAATAAATAAATTTGGAAAAATTTCGATTAAAGAATTTGCCGTAATATACTTCAAAATTTCCAGTGCATCTGTATGTATTTATTTCCGAGTATAACTCTTAGTACCTAATTTTATAACTATTTCTTCAGATTTTTTAATAATCGCTTCAAATGATTCATCACTTCTGAATGATTCTAAAAATTTGTTCGTAGTTTCCACCAATTTTATCACAATAGAAATATCTGCCGAGGGATTCTGCATAACTTTACTTACTTTGTTAATTTCATACAATATATCATGCCAAATTGTAAGTGAAAGTATAAACTGATATGAGGATATCTCATTTGCAAGACCGTTAGCTTCAGAAACAGCAACTCCAATTGAACTTGAATCTGCAACTTTGTATAAAGCTTTTATAATTTGAACCAAATTATCTTGTACAACTTTTATACTATTTATACGGCTTTCCCAACGCATATCTGATAATGATTTAGCAGTAATTTTAGAAACACTTTGCAGTAAGTCCCATCGAACGGTTGATGCAGCAAAAAATGTAAAATTTCGCTGAACAGTACCAAAAAAGTTAATTACAATTGAAACTGATTTCGCAGCATCACATACCATTAGATTAAATGTGTGGTTAGCACATGGAACGTAAAGAGCTCTGGGATTTTTTTCTTTGATTAAAACTTGAACCCCTTTGTATTGCCCTAGCATGTTAGCACCATTATCATACGATTGCCCGCGACAATTCATTAGATCCAAATTATACTCACCTAATAAATTTAAAAAAATTTCAACTAAACCTGAACCAGTGCTATCAGTTATGTGCAAAAAACCACAAAAAAATTCTTCAATTTGTACTTCTTCCTGATTAATTTTAACGCATCTCAAAAGAATTGAAAGCTGTTCTTTTTACCTTACAACAGGAGTGCAATATTTATATTTGAAAAATATTTTGATGACTGTACAGAAGATACGATAGTTTTCAGTATTCTTCTCGATATAAGTCAAATTATTTCATTCTGCACATCTTTTCCAAGATAAGTGTCAAAGCATTCTTTATTTTTTCTTCGTTTGAGATGCTAGATCAAATTTTGCAATAAGTTCAACTTGTGCCGAGAAGTGTCCATTATTAGGCTGAAAAAGTTGCTCACGGTGTCCACGAAAAAGTAATGATCTTTCAGCTAACATTAGCACTATAGCAAAAAGACGTTCAAGTACCAAGCGCCAATGTTTCTTCTCATTTTCTATCATTCTCTGCAAATTTTGATCAATTGTTGCATTTGATTTTAAATTAACTGACATATTCACATATTCATCGATTTTTGCATACAGCTAATGTGATCCTGAGATTTATCATGTTGTTTTAAGCTAGAACCTATATTTTTCCAATCTGAATAACCTTCAGTCGACGATAAACATATTTTTCGGGTAGAATTATTTTGTATAGAATACACTAGCCAGCTTCTAGAAACTTCTTCACCGTTAGCGAGAACTCTCGTGTAGAAACTAGTATTAAATCTGCGACCCGATTTATCGGCTTTAAAATTTATTTGTTTAACCTGACTCGGTCCTTTTTTAACAATATCGACTCTTTCTCGTTCATTAAACGAAATGGGCCATAACGCAGGGTTGTCGGAAACAATAACCACATCAGTTATGTCTTGTTGTGCTTCATGCAATTTGGAATTCGAAGCTAAAACAAAATCATTGGAAGCTAATGAAGACTCTTGAGACAAATTCATTTCAAAATCTTTTTCATTGGTGTCCGGTAATAGGACAGCAGAAACTTCAGAATTTGAAACAATAAAAGATAAAGACCCTAAAGATGTTACAGACTGGTCAGATAAAATATCTACCAATTTTTCTGAAACATCTTGCGAAGTACTAGCACCTGCATCAAAAGTTGTGTTAGTACCTGATGATATATTAAAAAAACTTGTCAATGGTTTAATTTTCTTTAACATATCTGTATGTTTTTTCTTATTTCTTTTTTTTCGGAACCCGAAGCCCATTTTCTTCCAGTGTCTCGATCACGATGAGGATTCATAGTTAAATAACAATGAATATAAATTTAAACTTTTTCTAAAGTTTGATATTTATTTATAAATATATAATATAATTTATGTAATATTAACATAAAAGCGAATAATCAGAAGAATAGCCAAGGAAAGAGCAGAAGTCGTCAATATAAAATGTATAGTCAGAAGAATAACCAGGAGAAAAGCAAAAATCTTCAATATTAAAATCGCATTAATTACTAAGAACACCAAAAAAGAACGTCTGAACTATAAGAATTATAATTTAGAAGTGAAATGGGAAACAAATAATCTCTATTTTTACATCATTCATTACTTACATTATACCAAAAAATTGTAACTCGCACACAATCATAACACAACATTTTTTATACCAATAACAAACATACTATAGCTATAGCAATCATATATTCACAAAAATATAATAACTGTGAAATGTTAAAAAAAATTCTAGTAGGCTTAGAAAAAATTTCAAATTTCGTTTATGTATATGAGACTAGAAACCGCATACTCTTTCATATGGTTGCCAGGCATTATGTATAACGCAAAAAAATTGCTACTTACATAATAATAGATGTATATGTAAAGTTAAATATTTTATAAAAATACTGTTTATAAAAATACTGTACGCATACATTATATTGAATTTTAATAAATGAGTTTCGTTGTTTATATTTATTGTACTAAGAATAATTTTTTATATTACTTGTACTAAGAAAAAAAATGCAAGGCCACCTGAGCGCGAGGCCACCGGCAAATGCCTGGTTTGCCTGTGCTTAAAACCGCCACTGCAAGCTCTTAGCAAGATTGAAAATGTGAGCATTCCATTTCATATCATTTTCAACCTCAACTCCTAAAAGTTTGATAGATTCCTTTTCTTCTAGATCGCTAAATTCAAATTTTAATGGAAAAGGGTTAGATGTAGATGATCTTGTAAAGTGGCAAAACTGTGTTTTACTTGTATTGAATTCTACACTGTTTGTATGACCCCATTCTAAAATTGTTTTAAGATCAGAGTTTAAGGAATCTGTCAAATTTTATCTATGGTTACTAAGAACATCAGATAACCGTTGCCATTGTGTTTCATGAGATGCATGTAGCGTACTATCATCGGCAAAACTATGAATAAAATGAACGGTGGAATCTAACAAGTCGTTTATATATATAAGAAAAGTGTAGGGAGATAAAGCCGATCCTTGAGGCACTCCTGCGTTGGTAGAAAATGTTTCCGATGATATCCCATCGGTATTTACTCGAAACTCTCTCCCAGTTAAAAAGTTTTGAATCCAAGAAATAAGTTGCTTTTCAACACCATAACATCTCATCTTACATATAAGATTGTCGTGCCATAATTTGTCAGAGGCTTTGGAAATATCCAGTGCAATGCCAAATATTTCACCATGGTGCTTGAGCGACTTGTTCCAGACATGTGTTACATAAGATAGCAAATCTCCTGTCGATCGTGCCTGTCGAAACCCATATTGCCTTCCATTAAAAATGTTTGAAGATTCCAAATAAGTCATAATTTAATAGTTAATATATTTTTTCGAACACTTTCACAACAACCGACAAGATGGATATAGGTCTGTAATTACTTGGGTCATTCTTTTTTTTGATACAAGCTGAACGCTAGCAAACTTCCACATGTCTGGAAATGCACCTTTCTTGTACGATAGATAGTAGATTTTTGTGAGAATTGATGCTCTTTAGCAAAAGTTTTCAGAATGATGGGAGGGATGTTATCAGGACCTGATGATTTATTAGAATTTATTTGGAAAAGCATCTTAGGTATAAAATTCTTGTGAAAGATGATACGCTTCATTTTGAACGGTAACTGAGGAATTGATTTTGGCAGGAAGTTAGGCGCAGTTAAAGTTGAGTTTTTAGAAAAAAGTTTTGCAAGAATATCAGCCTTTTCTTTTGGGTTTATTATGGGTACATCATTATGAATTAAAGTTGGTGAACGATTAAGTCACGATAAAGTGACGATTGAGTGAAAGCCCGTAGGGTGTTTGGCAAATTTCGCTGCTTTTTTTAGGTAGATTTCATATAAAAATCTACCTATTGGAGGTTTCTGAGTGAGCGGCCTGCAACAAAAAAGCTTGTAGAACACAAAATGCGTTTGAATCAACCGGCGCTCTCACGGTTGCATTTGTGGAGCCAGATCAAAAACCCTTTCTTAAAAATGTGTGTTTTATTAATATCTTGGACAAGTTCGTAAATCAGAAAAATCTGACACATGGTTAAAGAACTAGAGGCTTTATACTAGAAAAAAAAGTGTTTTTTTAATTCGTTATAACGGCCGTTTATACTAATATTTTTAAAATCTTCATAAATTTAGAATCTGTGGAAACATTTTAATTCGTTTCTTATAAATATAAACCTCTGCAGTTAGAGGTTTTTGACTTGTTGGCTTCAACAAAAAAGTTTGCAACAATCCACAACTACAATTTCCAAAAACCTTATAACAGTCAATGTCAACCTTACAACAGTCAAAAAAATTTAAGATTTGAATAGAAGAAATTAATTTTTTTTTTCTTAGAAATAAACTATTTTGATATTTTGCAGTAATTGCACGATATAGAGTAGGTTTGTGTCATAAATTGTCACACACATGTTCTGTGGTAGATTTGATATTTGTTTGTTGCAAAATTGGATAGATATAATTTTGCTTATAGGTAGCTAATTTTCTTTTTAAAATTTGTTCGATATCTGTTTGAAATTAGTTTGTTTTGTTTAAACTAATCTGATACATCAGATTCTACTGGCACACAAAACTGTCTGATCTCGAAATCTACCTATTTCTAGCGGATGTACGTGCCGCTTGGATTTTTTAAGCTATAGCGATTTTTTTCTTTGTTTATCAATAGCCGACATATGTTCCTGGCAGCTTGTTTGCTTGTTTGCTTGTTTGCTTGTTTGCTGTTTGTAATTGCGAAATGCAATTGTTTTTTGTTTAATTGCCTCTTTGCATTATTTTGTGAACCAAGGATCTACACTCGGAATAATCAGACAGTTTGGTATAAATTTACGCATTCCTGCCAGTGTTACATCAGAAAAATCACAGCAGCCTTATATGGATCTTGTTCAACTAAGCAAGTTTGTTTCCATGGATACCATTTATAATGACTTTTGAGGCTTTGCCAAGCTGCATTTTTGTAGTTCCAAAGACGTCTAGGATTGGCTTTAAATGGCTTGGGTGTTTCAATATTTAGTGTAGTTGAGATCAAATTGTGATCAAATCCTCCTAGAAGCTCTGTGATTTTGAATTGCACTATGGCCGGATCGTTTATTAAAAATAAATCAAGAAGATTTCTTTTTTGACCTAGAATATCTGAAACTCTTGTTGGATGGTCAATTATTTGCGTGTAGTTATGGTACAACGAAAATAATTCTGCTTATTTACCTAGTTCATCCGTTTTTGAACTGTGCTTAAGCCATTCCTTGTTGTGCACATTAAAGTCACCAAGTACAACAAATTGAGCAGTTGTGTAGTCATTTAACCTATCTGTCTTATCAGACAAGTCTTGAAAAAAATGTGTGTTCTCAGGGGAGTTTGGTGAGCGATGTAATCCAAATACAAAAAGAGTTTGATTAGGACAGCAAATCTTCAAAGAAACCATATTGTGATGCTTTGAACTCATTTCAAATGCTTTAATCCTCACATATGGTATGGAGTTCCGAATACAAGCACAAACACCATGCTTTTCAAAACATGAGTGTTCTAACTCGTATTTGGACATATATATTTGTTTAAGTCTAATTTTCGCCTTTCTACTGATAATCGTTGCTGTGAGGAAAAGAATATCAGGTGAAATACGTTGCAAATACTCATGCGCCGAGTTGAAATTAGCCGCTAAACCTCTAGTATTTGTAAAACTGATTGACAGTTTTGCCATGACCAAAGAGGATGAAAAAAAAATGAAAAAAAAACAATCAATGTGAGAAAAACAATTAGTGGGAGAAAACAATTAATGGGAGAAAATCAATTGAGTATTATTAGAGTCCAATGCCAAAATAACTGGAAATCTTGAATCTATGTCTAAGATTCTTGTCAAGGCTATAAACTTAAATAATATAACAATATTTTTATAACTAAAGCGTGTTTCTCTAAAAATGATAACAAAAAAAACAGGAAACAAAGCAAGGAAAAACTTAATCTCCTAGTTAGGTAAAAAAATTGACCGATAAGTAATAAAAACTAAAAATCTCAAGTTTTGGGATTAATTAGGTTATGTATAGAAAAAAAAATTTTTTATAGAAAAAAAATGTTTATATAGAAAAAATGTTGTAATTGGGAAAAACCCATTACCAAAATATAAATAAAAATAACACTGGAGCTAATTCCTTATTTGTGATGCATAAAAACCCGATGTTGGTCTGTATTTTGCTATAGCAACTCTTTCAATTGTGATTCAGCTTTTTAACGCCATCAAATCTCTGGTTGTTTACAGTCTTTAATGAACTCTTCGTCCATATAGAAGATTTGTCATAAAAAATGTACTAGGTCTATCCCTAAAGTGATGACATTTTATTTATTTAATTGATTTTTGTTTGTCTTTAGTTTTTAATGAAAGTATAAAAGTTAACCTTATAATATCTGTTGAAATAATTGAGCTTGGTAATGACTAAATGCGAGCTATAATTCTACTCAATCTTTCAAAAGTTCACAGTTTTAAATGTTCCTTAAATCTTTGCTATGATGTTTGCTGTGTATTAGACTGGTCGCTAAAAACTAAATTTTCCGAGATGCCCCCTAGAAAAATTCTTTGTGGTCAAAAAACTACAACGGCATTATTAATTTTTTTTTAAATCAAAAGAACACGTGCCGCAAAATCTTCGAAGTTGATTTTTTGAAAAATTCGTAGATTTTTTCAAATATCTCATAAAATATGCAGATGTCAAAAAAATCTGATAATCTTTTTTGTAGGAAATTTTATTTTCTACAAAAAAGGTCCACGTCATTTTTTCCCGAAAACGTATACTTCTCATGATATTTTGAAAATGAGCTTGTAAGTTTTCGTAATTTTTAAAAAACATTAAAAATAAAGATGACGAAAAAGTTCTAATTTTCTTCTTATGCTATAGAATGAAATGTATAAAAAAAAATCGTAACAAAAAAAATCAAAATTAGTACTTTTTCGTCGAAATTTTCATCATTTGGTGTTACGAGTTTCGAAGAATTTCAAGTTTTATTTCAAAATATCATCAGAAATATAGGTTTTAGGAAAAAAATGACTTGGACTGTTTTTGTAGAGAATTAAATTTCCTAAAAAAAAAGACCAAAAGATTTTTTTTGACATCTGCATATTTTATGAGATATTAACAATTTTATCATAAAATAAACTTCGATGATTTTGCGGCACGTGTTCTTTTGACTTAAAAAAAAATAGTGCCGTTGTGGTTTTTTGACCACAAAGAATTTTTCTAGGGGGCGTCTCGCAAAATTTAGTTTTTAACGACCAGTCTACTGTGTATACCATCTTGTGTTTGCACCATCGTAATAATTTGCATAGCAAATCAGTCTGTAACTTCATATTATCGAATAGTTGCTTCAATAACTACTTCAGTACCTTTCATATGAACAAACTCTGCAAGCTTTCAGAGTTTGTCCAATGAATCGTCATTTCTGTGGTTATGTTTTGCAGTACCATTGTTACGGCCGGATCTGTGCTTCCCGTGGTATTCAACCCTATTTTTGTTTTATGAATGATCGGTTCATAGAATAGATGTGCTTTATCTGTTTGTCACAGTAATTAGCTTCTATTTTCTAAAAAGATCCCCGGTTACCGTAGCAAGAGACCATGAATCAATAACTATCCAAAAAGGATGTACTCCTTCATTCGTAATAAACTTACTCAGTGCGGTAGCTAATGCCTTGCGCTTTGGCAGACTTAGAGGTTGTCTGCAAGAATATTTTGGTTTGTATAGATCTTATTTATCTAGTGTAATGAAGACAGATATAATGAGCTCCATGACATTTCTAATATCAATTGATTCATACACTATGGTGGTTTCAAAGACGTCTTTTATATAGCCTTCTCTTTTTCACATATATATGGTAGGTTAAAATATGGGTAATGCTTGGCGTTTATTTCATACTGTTGATTTCAGGTATTTTCGCCAATCAGAAAAAGTAAAACCTCAGATGTTTCGTTGAATGTTTAATTTTATTTTTGATTGATATTTATAATATTTTGACTTTTAAATTTATTTAGATGTTGATGACTTGATGTCCAAATTAATAAGAGAGAAAATTATTTGTTCAATAAATTATTTTATAATTTACAGTCTTAGAATTACAGTATGTCACAAAAAGTTGTGTACACTTAGATTTTTGAAAAATAAACATAATAAATACGCTAAATTGTTGTTAATAATTAAATTATGGGGATTCTGATGATGATTGTATCATTTAAAGATTGTGTAGTCCCTGGGCCTTGACCTACATAATTTTCTGATTACCACATATTTTATACTTCATGATGCGCCTGTCCTTGACGAGCCCGAAAACATTTGTTCTGCGATTTTTTTCAAATCGGCCGCTTTTGCTTTCGGCAAGCTCCGAAAAATGCCGATTGCCCGCGATCTTGTAAATTTGCTACCACATTTATTTTTTTTAACTGTGGAGGTTGGAAATTTGTTTTAGAATACGAGGGTAAGCTTATCCGACCAAAATGTGTTTGCTTTTGTCGAGTCCGACAACTCACATTTTGGATGTTTGGGCTGTTGGACTAGACAATAGCAGACAAATTTTTGTCGGACAAGGTTACCCTTGTGTTCTAAATCAGATTTCCAACCCACATAGTTAAAAAAAACAAAAATTTACAAGATACCGGGCAATCGGCATTTTTCGGAGCTTGCCGAAAGC
Source organism: Diogma glabrata (assembly GCA_963693315.1). Taxonomy (NCBI): domain Eukaryota; kingdom Metazoa; phylum Arthropoda; class Insecta; order Diptera; family Cylindrotomidae; genus Diogma; species Diogma glabrata. Next base: position 11,201,909 of record OY856186.1, read on the forward strand.
AAAAGCGGCCGATTTTAAAAAAATCGCAGAACAAATGTTTTCGGGCTCGTCAAGGACAGGCGCCTCACGGAGTATAAAATATGTGGTAATCAGAAAATTATGTAGGTGAAGGCCTAGGGACTAGTGATTCAACGCAGTCATTTGAGTTGTCCCAACATACCGCCTCGGGTGACATACTTGATTCAAAGCTAAGAATGATCGATATTTTCGTCCCTTTCGAAGTTTTTATGGTAACAACTTGAATAAGATTATCATCTCCTGGGTGAACTTGTTTGATTCGTTCTAGTGGTCTCTGTAAACCTATTGTTTTTTATGGGGTCATTAAGAAGTTTGAGCTCTTTTGCAGCTCCACTAAAATTCATTCCGTTGTTGCTATGAAGATCACTACATACGCCAAGACGATTTTGGAACCTCTTCAATGCTGCCAAAAAATTTTCGGTGAATAGAATCGTGACGAGCTCTAAATGGACCGCCTTTGATGCCATGCATGTGAATACTATAGTACTAGATACGCCGTTTACGTAGTGGCTTTTTGAGTTCTGCTCAGTTCGTAGAATATAGAGATCTGCGTAATCGATACTTGACTGGAAAAACGGTCGGATTAGATTCACTCTTGAAGGCGGTAGTATCCCATTAGTTGCGTTAGAGTTTCTTTCTTCAGTCGCCAACAAGTGATGCATTTATAATTTGTTTTACAAGATTTTCACATATGGGAATTGCGAGTTTTTGACGTGTAATGGCTGTGAGGAGTGATGGTTCAGAATGCAAATGGTTAGTATGAGCTTCTTGAATGATCATTTCAGATACTTTGTGATTACGTGACAAAATGACTGGTTGTTTTGCATCGTATGGTATTTCAGCCTTTTGGAGTCGACCGCCAACACGCAGGATGCCGTTATTATCTAGAAATGGACTACTAAAAGAAACGTATTTATTTTTATGTGAGTGGTTTTGTTTGTTTGTTTGTAGCAACCTTAGTTATTAACATTTCTGCATTTGAGAGTTCCTTATAACTTAAAGAACTTAAATTGGTGTTTTTAAAATTATGGAAATTATAAACAGTACGTAGCACCCATTCAAAACTTCGTTTTGATTGGTGGAAGCTGGAATGGTTGTTAATTATACGATGAACTTTGTTAATTGGTAAAGTTTTTTGTTCGACAGATGTTGATGTTGCCGGAACTGCCAATACGACTAAATTTTCTTCTGGTATTCTTTTCACACGCTTTTGTTTTTCTTTTGGCACGTGCATTGGTTGTTGTTGAATCCATGCTAGTCCCTACCACCATAATTGGTGCGTTATGAGTTCTGCAGGTAGAATACCTCTGGTTGCACAATCAGCTGGATTTTGTTTACCTGGTACATGTTGCCACTGAATTTTATAAGTAGATCGAAGAATTTGGCCTATCGTGTTACTAACAAAAACATCTTGGTTTGCAGGTGGTGAACTTAACCAATTTATGACAATAGAGGAATCGGTAAAAATATAAATAGACGTTTTTTTTAAATCCAAAGAGTCTGGCACAGTCTTTAATAAGTTGGTAAGCAACCCTGCTGCACATAATTCTAATCTGGGAATGGTATGACGCTTAGTGATGGCTAATGGTGCAACCTCAGTCTTAGCTGCAATTAAATTGGTAAGGATACTTTCATCTTCTTGCAAGGTTCTGGAATATATTACTGCTGCATATGCTACCTGTAAAGTGTTTGCAAACCCTATCAACTCGATATCAATAGAAGAGTTCAACCATCTTGGAATTTCCAATATATCCAGCATGTGCAAATTATCTCTAATCTTAAGCCATTCTTTACTAGTTTCAATAGGAAGTTCATCGTCCCAATCTACTTTTAATTGCCAAAATGTTTGGTATAGAATCTTAATAACGGGGAACGCCACCCTAAAGGGTCAAATATTTTCGTAGCCTTTGACAGTAGAATACGTTTTGTAATTCTTGTCTTGTAGGTATTCTTGTCCGGGTGGTAAGTTAACCTTAAAGGTAAACACATCTTTTATTGGTAAAAATTGTATACCCAAAACAGCAATGGTTTTGGAACCTTCTGTGATTTCTATTGGAGTGATCTTCTGATCTTTAGGTGGAAAGCGAGACAGGAGATCACAATTTTAACCGTTTCTGGAGATTTTTTAACAAATTTTTCGGCTGTAACTTGAACGGCTTTTTGTGAAAGAAAAGACTTATGGCTTAATCAGGTGATTCTCTCCATATAATTCGCTGAAAATCACCATCAGGCTTGTTCACCCAGATTTGCCGAAACATTTTTTCGACATCACCTGAGAAAATAAAACGCTGCTTTCGGAATCTAATCAGATTGTTGATAAGATTTTGTTGGATGGTAGGATCGACAAGAAGAGAATAATTAAGTGACGCTCCCGACTTTGATATCGCAGAGGCAGCAAACACTACGCAAAGTTTGGTAGGAGAACCGGATTCTTTGACTACTCTATAGTGTGGTAAATAGAAAATCTCAGAATGCGGTTTCTACAGTTCGTCTATTGGAATCAGCTCAATGTGACCAAGCCTTCGATACTCTCTCATGAACTCTACATATCGTTTGCGGAGATTTTTATTCCTTAAGAGTTTCTGTTCAAGAGAGCTGAATCTTTTCAATGCTTGGCAAAGAGATTCGCCTAGCTTAGGTGTGTGAGCGCTACTTTAAACCTGCCGTTGCCATCTCTAATGCATCGCGATTTAAAGCTTTCTAAGCATAGTTGCTTATCCTTTGACAATATAGATGTACATGGAACTTCTTCAATTTCCCAAAACCTTCTCAGAGTCCTATCAATGTAGATTACCTCTATATGGTGAGAAACAAATATAGTTTAATTTTTAGTATTTAGTAAATTGGGTGAATCTCTATAAATTCCTCTTACGATCCATCCTAATTTGGTATGTTGAGCTGTAGGTAATTACTCACTTTGAATAATTTGCCCTTCTGTAAGAAGCAATAAAAATCGATCACAACCGACCTGGATGTCAATTTTATCTGGAAGATTAAAATAGGGATCCGCCAACTGGAGATCGCGTAGGTAGCCGAGTTTGTTTATTGGTATAGCTTTTGGTGGTAGGTTTGACGTTATTTTTGATAGAATATAATTCGTCAATTTCATGCTATTACTATGGTCAATTCTAGACTGAATTCGAGCAACCAGCCTTTGCACCGTTAAGCGTGTCGATATTGAGTTGCGCATTAGTTCTTTGCAATCCAAGGCGATGGATGCAAGATTCAGTGACGAAAGAGTGGGTTGAAGCTGAATCGAGAAGCACGCGGAAAGTTTGTCGTATGCCAAATTTATCTTGGGCCTAACTCAACCAGAGCTGTTGGTATTATTGCATTGTCATTTATGATGTCCGTAGGTATCGGCTTATTAACAAATGCCTTTGCTTTGGTGGGTAACAAATAGCAACATGTTGTCTCTGCACTCTGGATGGTGGCTGAAGAACTTGGTGTGACTCTGGGTGTGGCCATTGGTGTTGGTGATTAATTGGAGTTGATCTATTGGATTCCCTAATATAGTCTCTACGTTTGCTTAGGTCCATTTCAATGAATTTAGGACAATCACAGAGCTTATGCTCCATGATACTCATAGAGAACAATTAGGGAGAGTTGGAACATGAAAAGCCTTTGTTTATAATGATTTCGATGGTGAACTCTTCGGTTGGCCTCGAAAAGCTTGGGGTTTATGACCTTCTAATTAACCCATACGTCTACTGAGAAATTTCAGAAATTGATCAAACGTTGGAAAATCTATTTCAGCTGTCTCTTGTCACCAAAGTTGACGTGTTATTTCATCGAGTTTATTTTCAGCTATATATAGCAGCCAACAGTCCCTTGCTTCAGCATTTTGTCCTAATGCCTTTAATCCACGTATGGCTTCATCACATGAATCGGGCATGCGGCCAACTGTTTCGATGAAATCATTGACTATATGTCGTTTTCTATCGTAGTGCATGACAAGTCGCTGGAACGCTGATTAAATATGGATCAAGAGAGAACAAAAACTGTAAACTAAGTTTGTTTTGGCGACCCTAAAAAGTCGCAATTTATAATGACCCAAAAAAAAGATTGTTTATATAAACACAAATATTGTTGCACCAACAGGTGGTTGATGACTAATATTTCCAAAAATTGTTGCACCAAAAGTAAATAAGTGATTGTTGAAAAATTATGTAAAAATAAAAATCGTTGCACCAAAAATAAACAGGTGATTCATCTGTATTAAAAAATTGTTGCACCAAAAATTAAGAAGTGATTGGTGATTTGTGTGTGCGTATTTATAATAAATTCAACCATTTTAATTTTTATAATCTTTTAATGTTTGAGTATAGTCACGAGCTTATATCTTAGAGCTCCTATTCTAATCTAATGCCGATCGACTGCCATTTTTCTATTTTTTTTATTTAATTATACTATAAATCTTACTAACAGTTAAATAGAATTTTTTTAAAAGTTTAATTAAATTACTTACATCTTTTTAAATGAATTCCGCAGCACTTGGTAGAGTTTTTAGAAAATTAAATCTTTTTTATGCTATTTAAGCATTTGAGTATATTAACGAACTGTCTCGAATCAAATGTTTTTACATATATATATTTATTTGTTTCATTTGTAGTAGAATATTCGGAATAGATTGTTCTAATTGTGAACAATTTTCAATTGTTCTGTCAAAATTAGTACAATATTCTTTTCCGAATGAAATAATAAAAACGCCAATGGTTCTACTCAGGGATAGAACGAATAATATGAGTTTACATTGATAGCATCTGATCAATAAAAACAATTTTATCCGTGCAGATACTGGAAAGGATTTTGGAGCCAACCAATTCGTTATTCTCTCACTTTCTCTCTTTCCTCCTTCTCCTACTCTCTCTCACTCCCTCTTTCTCTCCCTCCCTCCTTTTCTCTCTCTCCATTTTTAATCACCTCTCCTTTTCACTTTCTCGTCACAACATAGCGTAGTCATGATTAAATATCGTCATAAAAGTCTACCTCAAATAGTCTTAAATTGAATCCCAATGGACAGCCAATTTAATCAACAAGAAAAAGTTACTGAAAAAATTAAATCGCTTTCCTGAAAAAAAAATTTGGCTAATCATCCTAAACATCATGATCTATAAAGAATCAACAAGAATGTCTCCGGTGTTATTGTGAATTTCATACTGGAGCAACTTAATGGTAAAAGCAAGAGATGTGCAGTAGATGGAATATTAAAACCGTTTTGTTGAAGGAACAAAAATCAAGATAAATAAATATTTCAAACTTCTGAGCCTGCTAGTTATAATAAAATTACTTACCATTTATATTCAATAAAAACGATTTTTTTATCGATCCATCTTCCACTGAACATGTATAATTTCCATGATCTGCAACAAGCATAAGCGTAAAAACTAAAGCTAAAGAACGTTTTCCATTATTATCTCGATTTTCAATATGTATTCGTCCTTTCGTATTTAATATAATTTCGTTACGCGGATTAAACCATTGCACTTTTGTTCCATTATGTGCACTACAGGAAACTATATATGAGTCATTTACATATCGTAACACTTGTGATAGTTGTGGTTGTATTGTTAATCTTTCGTACAGATTTCCAAGTGATGATGCTGTAAGAAAAACAAAATTCTTTGTCTTAGAAATATTTTTTATAGCAAAAACGTTTTTTATTTATTCAAACTCAATCAATTATATAACCTTCGTTAAAATATGCTGATACTAATATGAATCGATTATGTAACGTATCAAGATATTTCAACAATTCAACAGAAAAATATCTTTCATTTTTCATTTATTTTCCACAAGAAAAATTTGTTTTGTATACAAAAATCTAAAAATTCACATTCATCTTGTGTCCTATGTGTCGGTTTTATTTCTATTCAAAATTATTTATTTTAATTTCTAAACACTGTGTTTATGTATAGAAAATTCCCAAGAAACATAGATTCACGTTAAACAACATTAAACAAATTTTGTGACAGATGTCCAAGAAAAATCTTGATATATTTTCTAAAAAAAAAAAAAAATTTGAATAGTTTGTGCTCTTTTCCGTTCAGTTGAATATTATTATTTTATTATTATTATTTTGTGAATGGAAATGAAAAATGGAAAAATTTCCATCTGATTTGATTTTACTCGAATGTGTTTTTGTTGTATAAATTTGGATAATTTTTAATTTATTGATAATGTACGTTGGTTAGAGTGAATGTTAGAAGGATATAGATTGGAAAAGCAAAGTTTTGTTCTGTTCTGAAAAAACAATCTAAATTTTTGACTTGGGATAATGAATGACTGAGAAAAACGATTTCTTTTTTCTATAAAAAATATTTGTACATTCTCAAGCTTGACACTGGTAACAGAAATTATATCGCTAACTGAGTTATTTAGTCTAATTCATTTGAACAAGCAAAAATTATTAGTTAAAGAAGTTTAAAGAAAATCAGTTGTTTGTCAGTTGGTTTATAGTATTAATCAAAGTAATAAATTTTTATCAATAATTTTTATCTGTAATCCAAAAATTAAACTGTAGAGAGCCCATGATTGGACATTAGAAACATAAACAATCAACAATTGCAATGAAGCTTTAAGATTATATGAATAGAATAGAATAAACAAGTTTTACATTGCCTTACTAAAGCAATTAAATAAAGCAAATAAAAAGAAAGCAACATGGTCCTTCGAGCCGGATAAGAAAGCCAATTTCGGCAAATAAATAAAGCAAACAACATGGTCCTTCGAGCCGGATAAGAAAGCCAATTTCGGATGTAATTACATGACATGAACAGAACATCGTTATGATCTAGGAAGTAATCCAATTCATTCTAAAAATGTGAACTGTCAACTGATTAATTGGAAAAACAAATTAACAAAAATTTTCTTAGCACGAGCCAAAAAGAATACTATCAGCATAAATTTTCTTTTGCATGAAATTATTTATGTAGTATTTCCGTTAATTCTCTTTAGGTTTTTTCATAATTAAGCGAAAAAAAAACTTAATACTGCTTTCGGAAGTTTTATATTTAAGAAATATTTTAATGAAATGTGTTCTTATGAACAAGTAGGTAGTTGATTGAATATGAAGATCTCTTTAGTATATTACTATAGGAAAGGAGGATGAAAAATGGAAGCACAACTGACATGTAATATCTTGGCCATTACAAACGCTTCGTAACAAATATATAACTAATTCAAAAATCCTATCACATATAAAATATGACATAGGCCAACATGGTACGGTGTAGAAAATAAAAATCAAATAAAAGAAAAAAAGCAAATTGTTTAACCAAGATGAGATTAAAGCCAAGATGAGTTATATGAAGGCTCATATGTTCCAGCAAGCAGTAACTTTCCAACATGAAGGAATATTCGATAACTTATACAGGGGTACTACCGTTGACTGAATAGTCATCCGCCAGCACACCTAAGATATTACCTAGACTGGTGATATCTCACTGCTATTGCCAGTGGTATGTGGTATCTCACGTTAACTTATATATCGGTAGCAGGAACTGGAGTAGGCGGCGTTATTACACCAGTAGATCAAAACTTAAAAGAAAAGAAGATGTGCAACATAAGAGTTGATAGTAAAATTACTCATTTTTAAAAACCAATAAAGAACTATTGAGTAAAATAAATTAAAAAATTAAAAATAATAAAAAGTTATTAAAGACAAAAAATTAAATTAATTATTATTATTTGTTGTTCTATTTTTTCAAGAGGCACGAAGACGAAATAAGGCGGTTGGCAGTTGAATAATTCAGTCAGAGTTTGAAGTGCTGCATCAAGTTGGTTGTATTTGAGGAGTTTGTTAGAGATATTTGAAGTGTGTTCGATATGTTAAATGATAAGTTACTTCTATAATTTTTTTTCATTTATTAAGAAATATAATTACTAAAGCCAAATCTAATAAAAAGAAATACAAGAATAAAGTAACCTATAAAATATGAACTGAATTTAAATTTAATTTTTAAAATTTAATTTTTTTCAAAAATTGTAAAAATATTGCAAAAATTATAACAAAATCAAAAATTTCCATGTCCAATTTCATGTTCAATTACATACGTCATAAAAACAAATAAATTTATTTTTCCAAAAAATTGGCTAAAAAAATAAATGAAATCAATTTTTGACACACTTGACATTATTTTTTTGAAAAACTTATAATACCATAATTCTCTGTAATAATAATAAAATTTCATGTCATACAAATATATTTCATGTCATACAAATAAGTAATTTTATTTTTTTCCAAAAAATGGTAAAAAAATAAATAAAAACTTTCTTTTGACACACTTGACAACATTTTTTTGACAATGCAATAATCTAGTTTTTGATCTCCCATGCCAATCCCTACCATCAAGATTTCTTTAATATCAATGTTCCTACTCGTAATCACTTAAAATGAACGTTTTTTGAGCCAAAAATATGAAAATTTGCTATTATTGACACACTTAATGATTTTTTTTGACACACTTCCGGTATAGTTATCGAACACATCGTCCTTTCGGACCTGTCTTTTGAGTTTATTTATTTCTGGAAAAATTTTTTTTGAAAGCCCTCCAGCGGTTTTATAGATTTCGTAGGTAATTGTGAAATCAAATAAAGGAATTACAACAAAAATCTATCAGCGAACTTCGATTGTGTTTTAATCAAGATAGTGGAACAAAAAGCCAGCAAATATCAGAACCGACCGTTAGTTATTGTTTGGGATAATGAAAAAGATTGAGTTGTGAGATCTCTGTTTTGTGTGTGATTACTTTGGAGCAGAAAATGCAGAAAACCAAGTGGTAGACCATCCGCGAAGGACTATACAGCCAGAAAAGTTTACTTTTATTATATGATTTTGTTTGGAGTTTATATATTTTTTCTCTCTGTTAATTATGACGTATTGACGTAATTTAAATTTAGGGAGAGTTGTGGTATGGTAGCTGCTCAATCTTGAAAACCTGGATGGTGATTTATGCACGCGATGGTTTTTTTTTTGATTTTATTCTAAATTTCTTGTTAGTAAGGTTGATCACCAGAATTCACGCCAGCTTGAACTAGCAGCGGGTGAATGTGGTTTGCGTGCAAGACCAACTGGTGAAGCTGTAAGGACCACCAGACAAACCTCATATTACAAGATTGCGTCCAACCGGGCCTCTAGAGCGACAATGTTTGGGTCTTTGGATCAAAACAGGGTTGTTCTAGAGACAACAATTTTTGAAGTGAAAACTTCTTTAGCATCGTTGTGATTTGAAAGTCGATGAAACGAAAAAGCGATAGTAGAAAGAGACAGACACATAAATTCTTGTGAGTACTTGCATGTAAATTTTCATAAACTTTAAATTAGTGTGTATTTAATCATTTTCTGAATTAAAAAAACAATAAGAGATTAACGTGTTTGTGCGCGCATGCGTAGTACATATTTTGATTTTGAATTTTAAACATACACTTGCACACAATTCCAAAAAAACGAAAGTAGAAATTTAAACAACAATGAAATGAAAAAGAAATTAGAAGTAAAAAAGGCAATCAATACAATTCGATTATGTGTATTGTATTTTTTATACACTTATTCAGTATCGTACTAAATGTTATATGAGTTCGACGTGTCGATTTTATTGAGTTTCATAATTTTTTAAATTTATATATTGAATTGTTTTAGTTTTTATTTGAATGATTTAAATTGTATTCTATTTGGATTGATTTCGAGAGGGTCCCATAGTTTTCTATGATGTGAAAAATACTGTTTTTCAGAAAATTGGAAAAAGCCGTAGTTTTATGAATTTTAGGCGATTTCGTCAAAACATCTTAATCTGTTTGGATAGTTTGAGTTGTTTTATATTGCTATAGATTTCGAGGTGGTCGTATATAATTCTCTATGACTAAAAATATGCCGCTTTTTCAAATGTTTATTTTTAAATAAAAATATTTGTATTCATACTTTAGTTACCATAAGCCTCTTGTATCATTTATCGAAAATGTAAGCTCTGAGTCTGAATAAATCTATGTAATTTATACGAATAAAATGTTACATAATTATCAAACTTTGTATCACTATGATCATTACTAAAACCTGCAATTATCCACTTGCCGAAATTTTATATTCGTCTAATTGTCTTAAAGCCAAAATTTTTGAAGGTTTCACTTCTACCACGTGTGAATTGCACACATGACATTACTTTTTTTTGTATATTTTAGCCTGTTAATCGAATTTTTGGAATGTTTAGTATTTTAGTAATTTTAGAATTTAGTGAATTTAGGTATTTTAAATTTTACTATTTTAAATAATTGTTTTAATAATCAATCAAATAATACAACATTTCAAATAAAAGTCATTGAAAATTTACAAAAATCTCAAAATTACCAAGAAAAAACCGCTCAAAAACGGTTTGGAGCGGTTTTTTTTGTAATTTTGTAAATTTTCAATGACTTTTATTTGAAACTTTGTATTATTTGATTGATTATTTTTTTGACTTGCCAGAATTTAAAATTTTTGTTGAAACTTTTGATTTTTTTATAAATTGATGGTGGAAGGATTTTGTCAAGTTCTTAAAATTTTAGAAATGTTTTATTAATTTTTTTTACGAAATGCCTGCTTGTTAATTCTTAGTTGTGAATAATATTTGCATCTATTTTAGAAAATAATATTTAGGAATTGGAAATAGTTTTTAAGAAAATTTTGAAAATTTGGATTGTTTTTTTAATAGACTAGCAGTACCCGGCGTACGTTGCTTCGCCTATAAAAAAGTTTGTATGCGTACATTTTGTTGAATTAGTAAGAATGATTTCAAAGAGTCGTAATGAGAATAGAAGCAGCCTATTTTAATTATTCGATTTAGGAAATATGAATAACAGAGATCATTAGCATTCTAGCTGATCAATCCAGATAGTTTGAAAATTGAAAGGAAGGTCAACATTTGAAAGTGATTGGTAAAGAGTTTCGGACGCGTTTCTTTCGCGTTAATCGGCTTATTATGTGTCGCGAAAAATTAGGTGAACGTCAAAACATTCGTTTATTGGGTGTTACAGTTGTCAATCTCTTACTCTGGAACCGTCATACTTGCGATACAAAATAGGCACACCGCACCAAAATTTACTGTTTTATCGTACAATTTCATGTTGACTAATTTCATTTATCAATCTATCCAGATTATTTGCTGATCTTAAATAAAGTCAATTTGGATTTTCAAATATATTTTACCAATTATTTCCAATGCTCTACACGCGCTCTGTGTGTTTTTATTAGTAATGAAGCATGTCACTGAAAGAAAACTTTGAAGAGCAGACTAAATATGCATAGCGCTGATGTTTGATACTAATCGAAAAACCGGTCTAAGAATGACAGCATTTTTAGTGAAGATTTTCGTTTTTTGGGTTTTATCGATTTATGGCCATCGTCGTATTTCGACATTTCTGCCAAAGTTTTAAAAAAAAAATTTGGACAAACATAATAATAAGACTAATTTGTAGTATAATATAAAAATAATAATAAGAATAATATCATTTATAAATCCAGACTTATATACTAATCTAAAACCAGTCAAATCACTTCATTTGTTGACATATTTGCATATATTTTACCGATTTCTTCAAATAACCTACATTGTTTGTTTGTTTTTGAAATTAATGGGACGCATATTTTTTTTAACAAGTAAAACACTTTCAACATATAGCTTTGATATTATTATTTATAATCCATTTCCCTGCATGGAGGGATCAGTTTTTATTGTTTTGAAATTTTTTTTAATTTTTGATCTACGGGTGTGACAACCCCGCGTACTCCAGTCCTTGCTATTGACATACGAGTTAACGTGAGATATCACATACCATTGGCAATAGCAGTGAGATATCACTAGCCTTAGGTGACTAGCCTAAGAAGGGGTGGTGGCAGATGAACTGTATTCAGTCAACGGTAGTACCCTCAATCTTAGCTGTGAAATAATCCTTGATGATGAGACGCTGTTGCTTCCTTGAAGAAACGAGCCTTCCTTTAACTATGTGTGGGCTTTAATCTTTAAGAAAGACAATGCGTCACAGGACTGAGGAATATGCAACCGGCTGGACTATGGCAACTACATTTTTGTTTTGTTTCAGCAAATTTTTGTAAAAATTTGCTATTTACTTTTTAATTTACTTTTATTTTCTCTATTCTATCATGAAATATTGGCCTTTGTCATATTTTCTCAGTGATAGGATTTTTTGTTTAGTTATCCATTCTCTAACAAAAGATATAAAAAAAAACAAAACAGAAAGATTTACGTCCATCAACCCCTTTGAACGTATGTTGTTGTGGGACCTTGGTCTTAAAAAGTTTTTATGTGTTATTGTGACACATATTGTAATGCCTACTACACAACACATTTTATTAAAAAAAAAAAAAATACAAAGGTTCCATTGCAAAAACTTGCTGCATCAATGTGTCTAAAAAGAGGAAAAGAAACGCCCATTTTCTATATTTTGAACATGTATAACATATATATAAACTAAATGAAATATGTATTACACATGTATACACACCAAACCAAGAACATGTTTGTTGTAAATTAGAAATATTTGTTGCAACGTAATGTGTTGGATTATATGCATCCATCCATTATATGCATCCATTGTATCATTTGTGTATATAATAAATATATAAATGTATATAATTTTCATCTAAATGAGTTTGTCACATTATAGTTTAATTTTCCATTTGAATGGTAATTCTGTTTTGCGGAAAAAAATTGATCAAAAATAACTGAGTGACAGTTGAATAAAAAGCAAAGTATAAAATATAATATACATTTAGGCAAACCATTAGGAAAATTAAAATTATTAATTAAAAAAACTAAATTAAATTTTAAAATTTCGGCTCCGAGGTACATTAGTACCTGTTAATGGCCTTCTCCTGAATTTCAGACTCCTGTGTGCTACAGATTTCACTGGAGAGCGCACGCAGACAGACAAACACTTAATTTTATTATTATAGAAGAGAAGATATTAGTTTTGTATGCTATAAATTTTAGGTTTTTGAAATAATTTTTTTGAATTTTAGTTTTTTGAAATTTCAATACATTTTTTAAATTTGTGAAACTTTTAAATTTTTGTGTATTTTTTTTATAATTTTGAATTTTTTTTGGTATTATTTTGAAAAATTAAAGGTTTGATTACATTTAAATTGTGTAATTTTAGAATTTTAATTAAATTTTACTTTCGATTTTTTTTTTAATATGTGGAAAATTTTTAGTCTTTATTAATTCTAAAGTAATTCTAAATTTTTGAATTTTTTTAAATTTTGCTTAGATTTTCAAATTTTTTTTGTAAACTTTACCTTTTGTAATATTTTTTTTATTAGTTTTTAAAATAATTTTTTTTAAATATTAAATTTTTTTTGTATTTTTGTAATAGATTAAAATTTGATAGAGATATAATTATTTGTAAATTGGTGAATTTTGAAGTTTTATGTTTTTTTTGCATTTTAAATTTTAATTTTTTTTTTTAAATTATTTGTAGTAGTTTCTAAAATCTAAATATTTTTGTTTTGTTTGTCTAAATTTTAGATTTTATCTAGTATATTTGTGTTGAATTTGTTCTGTAAACTTTCAAATTTTTTAAATTTTTTCAAAGTCTAAAACATTATTAAAATCTAATTTTGAATATTTTTTGTAGTATTTGATTATTACGAATAATTTTTTTCTGTAATTTTGAATTTTTTACATATTGCGTTTTGATATTTTAAAATTTTTTGCATTAAACAGTCTATCAGCTCTCGAACCGGAATTTAAGCAACCACCTCCAACTGCAACCAGCTTTAAGTTCAAAGGTTAGAGGTTTTATTATAGCTAATTTAGAAAAGAATTTTTTTTGAATTTAAGTACTAAAATTTTTGAATTTTTTTTTTTAAAAACAAAAGATTTTTGAATTGTAAATTTTACTAGAATTTTAGAATTTTATTGAGTTTTTGAATTGTTTTGACTTTTTGAATTTTTCTTGGATTTTTAAATTTTTTGGGATTTTTTCAAGTTTTTTTTTAATATTTTTAACTTTGAATTTTGCGAATATCTTTAGTTATTTTGGATTTTTTTCGAAGTTTTTAAATTTTTGTTAGATAGTAACAAATAAACCACTGCCAAATTCCAACTGGTTCGTTCAACTACCAATCTCCAACTCAAGATTGTTATTGTTTGTTAATATTTGTCTTCAAAATTTAGCTTAGAAAAAGTTTATTTTTATATTTTTATTTTTTAAATTTTTTAGCTGGCTAGTTTGGAAATTTGTTTATAAATTTTGAAAGGCGCTGATTTTTTTCTGATTTCGTTTTCTTTTCGAATTTCTAATTTTTCTTTGAAGGCATAAATTTTTTTGAGTTTTTTAGTTTTTTAGTTTTCATTGGTTCTTCCCCTGGTTTTTATTGTGTCTACACCTGTTGTTATTTTCCGCATCAGATTCGTCAATCTTCTCTGCGTCCTTTACTATGCTACCCCTTTAGTTATTTTTATTTCAATTTCTTCTCATTCGGTTTCCTTTAAGTCACTTTGGCTTCCACTCCCAAAATTACGTTGGCAAACTGCAGCGTGGTCTGCAATCCATGCGGGCAGAAGATGGATGGTCATTAAACCCATCTACCAATTCACATACAGAACCATAACTCAATGATCAGATATGGTCATAAAAATATAAATTAAAATTAAGCTACAAAACTAAGCTCATTAAAGTAAACATGAAAAGACATATGTTTACAATAGATCAAATATCGGTTACACTTATGTGCCATAAAAACCAAGCTTACAACAAAAATAATAAAAAACTCACACAGCATTAAATTTCAAAATAAATTTATTTCTTTTTCACATTTGTAAATATAATTTTAATTTTGATGATAAAGCGATTCAAGGAATATGGAATTTATAGTAAATAAGAAATTAAGTAATTATTGAATACATATTTGTAGTGTGGTATATTCGGTGAATAAAATGGAATTGTAGGAGAATTAAAGGTATTGATTTTTGTATATATAGCTGGACAATATTGTAAATAAACGTAGAATCAATTTTGAACGATAACTCGTCTTTTATTTTTCTAATTGACTTTCCCTACGTCACTGAATTGCTATTTAGCTCAAGGGACTACCAGTGAATACACAAACTGAATTGCGCTAGAGTTCAAGGTTTGTGCATGAGCTGCGACAGTACTTTAAAAGACAAGAAGACGTACAAGACCAAAGAAAGCAATTGAATTTATATCTGTTGGTAATAAATTAATTCCCACCAACGTTCGCAATATACACATATCTATCGAAATCAAATAGAATCTTCAGGTGATGAACCACACGTTCATCACCCGAATGACTTTGATGTTTACCTCAATAATCTTAAGAGGAACTTCGAAGAAGAGGTAAAGAACGCAATCTACCATATCATATATTTTAATTTTCAAAACCTCCTTATTGAGCCCACTTTTATTAAATAAAAAATAAAATTTCTTTATAATTTTTATTTTTAAAATATTTTTGAATGCATTTCAGGTTATATGCAAGTGCAACCCATCTTCAGCAAACTCGATTTATTATTAAAAAAGAAAAAAGAATTCTCAATAAAACAATATAAATATCAAAGCTATCAATATGAAAAAATTTTAAATAAAAATAAAAATAAAGTCTAACAGGTTTAAAAATGGTTTGTAAATAAATTAAATAAATCGGAATTTATGTTGCCTTTATCAATGTTATTGCATTGATGTCTTTATGAATATAAAGGGATTCAAAAGCATCCAATTTATTGTTGTCGAGTACCTCCTTCTTCAACTTCATATTATTGATTGAAAAATTTAAATGTTGATTTTCCAAGACATGTTTTGCTATTGTAGATTTATTTGGTTGGTTTGTTTTGATATATGCAGCATGTTCTTTAAAACGATTTTTAAACCCCTACGTGTCTGCCCATATTATTTTTTGTTGCAATCACCACATGATAGTTCATAAATACCAACTTTATCATGATCATGTGTTTTATCTTTAGTTGATCCTAATTTATGTTTTAACTGTTCCTTATTACAAAAAACAATATCCATTTTATGTTTTTTAAAAACTTTTTTAAGTTTATCAGTTATTTTTGGTGCATATGTCAAACAAACACGTTTGTTTTGTTCATTGTTTGACAAACTAGAATTCTGGGAAAATAATGTTGTCATATTAGATCTTGAAATTTTTTTAGAATGTTTAGATACCAACCGGTAATTATTTATAAAAAAATATAATTTATAAATATAATTAAAAAACTACCATATCATTTCTTCCATATGAGGTTTATTTTTTGGTGAATTCGAGAATATTGTTTTCTTTTCATAAATTTTGATATTACATATTTTTATATTTTGTTTTTAGTTTTTTTGTTAGAATTATTTTGTTCTAAGATTTTGTTTTGGTATGAATTTTTGTAATTTTTCGTTGTTCTGTGGGCAAAAGGCAAGAGAAAGTCTTGTAAGTTCTGACGCAGACAACATTTGTGTATTGATGTGTGTTTTGATTTGCTGAGGTCGATCTGTGGGCGGAGGACAAGATATCCTGTAAGTCCTGACGCGCAAACAACAGCTGTGTTTGAGTTTTTTGTTGTTCAGTTTTGTTCTGTGGGCGAAAAGCAAGATCCTTGTATGTCCTGATTCGCAGACAATTCGTAGCCGTTTAGTTTATATATTTTTTGTGTGTTTGTTGTAGAGTTTTTGTTTTGCGGGTGAAAGGCAGAATTCGTAAGTCCTTGATACACCGACAACATTTATGTTTAAGTTTTGGTTGTAGTTCTAAGTTAGAACCACAAAGGTAGGAAATATCCTTCAGACATATTCCTAACGGGGTTTGCGATACCGCGTACCTTAGTTGGGTGGGACTTGGCTGCTGCGAGAGGGTCGTGAGTGGTGAAGTGATATGGCAGGATCTTGTTGACCCTTGATTGTTTACCATATAGGTCATTCCACCATGATTATTTTACCACTTTTACGGGTTCTCAATGAGTGTTTCGCTCATTTAGTCTAACTGCCATGGTCTTCAAAAATTTTATTCGTTAGAGCGTAACCTGTTGTAGAGTAGAAAGAGGACGATAACAGGGAAATGAATCGCTTGTCGTTCGGGCTGCTGTGACTGACGTTCTCTATCCCAACACCAACCTCTTTATTAGCCACACAGGCTCTGCCGGTGTTGTTTTTGGCTTGCCAGGGAACAGCGGAAAGGAAAATGCTAGCCCTTGGCTTTCTGAGCCATAGTGAGACCACCTCTCTCCTCTGTTTATCCTTCTATTTCACCGGCACACCCTTCTAAACTCCCTTTCTGGTTTATTATATGTTTAGGTTAAAAATTTTTGCTGCTTTTTTTAGAAGCATCTCGATTATTCTGCTGTCACCTACCCCATTATTTTTGTTCGGCCTCTAGTTTTCTTAACTTTGGTTTTGAGAATATTTTTTTGGATCCTTATAATTTTTGTTATTGTTTGTTCTTTTTCTCACTTGGTTTTTTGCTTTTGGTAAATTTTGTTTTGTCTGGCCCGGCTGAATCAATCGGTAGAGCCTGAGAGTCTATCTCGGGGTTTTGGTTTGAGCCCGGCTCCCATTTCTTTTCTTGATTTTTTTTAAGATTCTCAGGACGAATGTAGTCAGCTGGACTTCCTCCTTTCGCCCTGTCCTGTAATGGTCAAGATATTACATGTCAGTTGTGCTTCCATTTTCTATCCTCCTTACCTATAATAATATTCTATAGAGATCTTCATATTCAATTAACTACCTACTTGTTCATAAGAAGACATTCCATTAAAATATTTCTTAAATATGAAAATTCCGGAAACAGTATTAAGTTGTTTGCTATTTTTTTCTGTTTATTTTTTTCGCTTAGTTATGAAAAAACTTAAAGAGAATTAACGGAAACACTACATAAATAATTTCATGCAAAAGAAAATTTATGCTGACAATATTCGTTTTGGCTCGTGCTAAGAAAATTTTTGTTAATTAGTTTTTCTGGCTAATCTGGCGGTTGGCATTTCTGGCGGTTGGCATTTTAATTAATCAGTTGGAGTTGGAAGTTTTGCAACAAGTTGGTTGTGTTTGAGAAGTTGGGAGGAGAGATTTGAAGTGTGTTGGATATGTTAAATGATCAGTTACTTCTATAATTTTTTTATTTATTAAGTGATATAATTACTGAAACCAAATCTAATTAAAAGAAATACTAGAATATAGTAGAGAAATACCTATAAAAATGAATTGAATTAAAAAAAATTGTTAGCATTGTATTTAAGTGCACTATATATGAAAGTGAAATCAAATAAAGGAATTAGAACAAAAATCTATCAGTGAACTTCGATTGTGTTTTAATCAAGAAAGTTAAACAGTAAGCCAGTTAGCATCAGAACCGAATCTTGTATTTACACCACTCTAGTTAAAGTTTAATTTATTATAAAATATACTAAGGCCCTGTGTCAATACAGCTAAATCTAAAACTAAATTTTCTTACCATATGGTAGAAGAAAAGTTAGCCTATCTTGAATTTATTACCAAATTTTGCTGTGTCAATGGCTAAATCTAAACTGTGACATATGTTAGGAAATAAAAATCCCCTTTATCCCTATTACGTGTTACCCTATGGTAACAACCGTTCTCACACCATCGTCACTTGCATTTCTTAAATCCAGTCCAAAACCTTCGTGTTCTCATTTCTTTTATTATTTCAAAAATTTTCTCATGATATATGAAGTTTTCATGGACAATTACCTCAACGGTGATATTTGAATAAAATAACCTTCATTGTTCCTATTCCAGTCTGCAAGTGGCGGAAATGGTTTACTATTTCTATATAAATTATAAGATTTGTATAACTTTTTTCTCATCAAAAATTGCAATACTTGCCATTTTTTTGTTTTTTTCCTCAAAACTGTAAAACTTGGAAAAATAAAAAGTCAGTTGTTGACTAACCAGGAATAAGAACAGATTAAGTTAATTTAAAGAAATAATAAATTGAGTTTATTATTTCTTTAAAGTTTTATATTTGAATATAATTGTAGTGGTTAGAATTAGTTTATAATTAATTTTTTTGTCAAAGAAACAAAAAAAATTTAAATCGAACAAAGTTAGTAAAATAGTGCTGAAATCTTAAGTTACTTTATAAATACTAAACTGCATAAAAGTTTTATAGTTAAATAGAATTAGTTTATGAATTTTTTTTTAAAGAAACAAAAAAAAAATTAAATCGAACTGAGTTACTAAAATAGTGCAAAAACCTTAAGATACTTTCAAAAATAATAAACTGAATAAACGTTTTATAGTTAGCATTAGTTTATGATTAAATTTGTTTCAAAGAAACAAAGCATTAAATCGAACTAAGTTGGTAAAATAGTGCAAAAATTTTAAGTTAATTTAAAGAGAATAACTGTCAATTTTGCTTAATAAAAAAATAAAAAAATAAAACAATAAAATAAGAACAAAAAGTGAAAGTTTGGCTTTTTAATTTATCACTGGGGAGAAGCAGGTGGGAGAGAATTAACTCTTAGCATCAGGATACCGAACTCGAGTGAAGACTCTTACTTCAACTACTAGCTGAAGAACAAAAATATTGAATTATTGTAAGTCAGGTAAATTTTTCATGTTTATTTACATCTTCATAACCTTAAATGACCTCAGATGAAAGGGGTAGAATTGTTATCTAACCGACGGTTATAATATAATGATACAAGAATAAAAGAAAAGAGGTGTGGTGGGTGTGTGTGTGTGAGTCGACAATGGGTTAGCCAGGGCCGTTCCAAAGATGATAAGGGTCTTCAACCCTCTACCGGCACTTTTGATGTATGTTTCAAAGTAATAGCTTCTGCTATCCCCAGCTATTACACCATTTGTCGCCTTTTTCAACGGGAAGAGGGTAATATCGAATTAATTCTGCCCCAAAAAACAACATCATTGTAAAAGATGATGGAAAAAACACGAAACCACAATTAATTGTTGATTGTTTCCAGACCGAAGACAGAGTTATTTAAAGATAGTTACAATTTCCTATGATCTACTCTGGAGCCGCAATTGCCAACGATCTATTCTCATAAAATGACAGTGAAAAAGGCGTGCAATTAAATTTGCTAGTAAACTCAACCTCCTCAATAGCTGTACAAAATATTTCACTCCGTATAGCAATTACGCCACATTTAAAAGCCCTATATACTTCCTTGTATGGAGTTTTGTTATCAAGATTGGGGCGATACCTCTACTTGCATTCTGGCTCTTCTGAACTCTGTTTATTATTTTCTCCGATTTATTCGTCAGTCGGTTAGTGTAAACAATCGATCTATAGAGACCGCATAGGGTCAAATGAAATAGTTAGCCCGAACTAGTAGTATCGAGTGAATTCAATCCAGGAAGGTAAAAAAAGCGTCCATCAATACCTCAGAATGGATTCTGTTGTAGTGGCAAGGTCTCAAAAGATAACGTGTTGTTGTGACACATGTTTCAATTCTTCTTCCATACAGTTTTAATTTAAACAAATCCTTTTAGAATTAAAATATATTCGAGATTTGTCTCTGTTCCATAAATGTTCTACAATTTGCCTTGTTTAATTCAGTTTTTGCAAGTAAATGATTCGATCCATCTTTTAGAAGTGAAATACATAGCAAAACACAAGGAAAACCCTTGATCGTTATTTTCAAAACATAGAACGCCGAATAGTTAATTCAAGCACTAAAACCAGCTTTCATGGAACTAATGATAAAACTGCCATTTCTGAATAAATAAACAAAAAAAGAAAACTACGTCAATATGAAGATATGCCTTCAACAATTCTCTCCACTCAGTGTTGGTTTAACTATTTACGTTTTCTCTGCAGAAGATGAAAAAGTTATTTTAAAAACTTACAATTACAAATAATTAAATGAATATTTCAACATTCCAATTTCCAATTAACCCATAATAAACAATTCAAGGTCATTCCATAATTCATTCAAACTTCAAGGACAAAATCTATTAGAAAAACATACGCGTTTTATTCATCCAAATCAATCGAAAATTTTCAAAAAGAAACAAAAACAATTGAATTATTTTTTTTTGTTTAGAGAAATACCGTTAATTATTTAGAGTAAAGAGATAGGAGATATGAGTAAACAGGTTCAATCTTGTTGATTTAATTAATTAATCGATCGTGTTTTGATTAGTTGAGTGTATGACTTTAATCAAACGGTTCGCGGTCGCTTCTCGCTTTTATTTTTATTTTGTTTTTAGTGTTTTGTGAAAATTAAATAAATTATAAGTTATTTTAATATTCAATTTCAAAACAGTTTTTCTTAGTTTCATAATTAAAAATTAATTTGTGTCGGAAAATCTAGTAGTGCAATAAAAGCGAATGTGTCGGTTCGTCGCGTTCTTTGTAAACTGGTTCAATATCATGATGAAACGGTTTACAAATTCCCCGAAATGGGGAATTGCGGTTTTGCACGGCTGTTTAGGTGAGTTTTTATTTAACGTTTCTTGTCATTATTTTGTAGTAACTGAATTGGTCGGCACTCAATCCTGGTTTAGTAAATTAGGGCATCTACCAAATGTTGTTTATGATTATTGAAGATATTAATCTAAATTAAGAAAATCTAAAAACAAAGATGTTAAATTATTATCCAATGTTTCATAATTTATTTCTGAAAGGTTTGGGTTTCAACAAAACAGAAAAGGCGATATTTACAGGAAAACTTACATTAACGGTTTTGGAATACTTTAGTGTATTGTATAATTCGAGTATTTATTAATTCGATAAAGGTAATCTTGCTTCTTTATTAATTTAATAATGAGCTCTATTAAGATAGCGGACTAAAAATGTAGGCTACAACTAGGACCTAGTCAGGCATTTGTAGCCGATTGGGCTTCAATTTGTTACGTGCCTACAATTTTGAGAAATTCAAAAAACCGTTATCTTATATTTAAGCTAGCGGTTTTCAAAATATCTCCCGTTCTATTCATCCAATTTTACATCTGAATACATCAACTTTTGTAGCTGACTAGGAATCAATTTGTTACGTCATCAAAAATTTTGTAGTCGCCTCCAATTTTGAACCACATTGATAGATAATAATCCTCCTAATTTTTATTTATTTTTCTACTTCGTCTATTGAGCGCCAAAGATATATTTTTTTCAACAGCTTATAAGCCAAGACACCTCGGCTCGGCGTTTGGTTTATTTTGATTCCTCATATTAGTTTTCTTTTTCTACTTTTCTATGTTCGTAAATATTTTAGAGCAGCGGTTACTAACCTCTGATCCTCGGAATGGGAAGCTTATTATAAGCTCGTAAGCCTGCAAAAATTATTTAAAATATAACGCGTTCAAAATGTTTGATTCTTATAAAAATGCAATAAATTCGTAAAAATTAAGAGAAAAATTCGTAAAAATTAAGAATTACGAGAATCGAGAATTTACGAACATAGAAAAGTAGAAAAAGAAAACTAATATGTGGAACCAAAATAAACCAAACGCCGAGCCGATGTATTTTTGGCTTATAAACTGTTGAAAAAAATATTTCTTTCGCGCTCAATAGACGAAGTAGAAAAATAAATAAAAAATTAGAAGGATTATTATCCATCAATGTGGTTCAAAATTGGAGACGGCTACAAATTTTTTGATTACGTAACAAATTGGTTCCACATCGGCTACAAATTTTGATGGATGCAGAAATAAAGTTAGATGAATAGAACGTGAGATATTTTGAAAACCGCTAGCTCAGATATAAGATAACGGTTTTTTGAATTTTTCAAAACTGTAGGGGGCTACAAATTTTTTAACAGCGTAACAAATTGGCTACAAATGCCTGACTAGGTCCTGGTTGTAGCCTACATTTATAGTTAGCTATCTTAATATAGCTTTAATAATGTTAAACAAGAACATGCGTTAGTGTGCTTATGGATGATTGGAAGCTATTTTTAACATTACTAAAAAAAATATTTAAACATGTTTGGTACGAAAATGATGGTGGAATTATTTTGATTGATTAATGATTAGACTAAGATGAAGAAAAATAAAGAAATTAAAGAGTAATTTGAACATTTGTGAAAAGGAACATATAAGATTGTTGGAAAGAAAAATATTTAGAGTTATGATTTTATCGTATTTATCGTCGCTGTTAGGCCTTTGAGTCACAGCTAAGTTAATTAATTAATTTTTCTTTATTTTTACTTTTTTTAAGTTTTATTAATCTTATTCCCCAAATTTGGTTTTTTCTTTTGTTTTGGACCATCCTCTCTCCAAATAGCCAATAAAAATTTTGGTGTACGTCTGTGTGTGGGTGAGTGGATGTGTGGCTGGGTGACCTTTCTGTTTCCAAAGAAGTTTATTTTTAATAAAAAGTGTTATGCTATAGAAATTATAATATTTGTCACAACAACACATATATACCTTTTAAGACCTAGGTCTCACAACCACTTGCATTCTGAGGTGTTGATGAATGTTTTTAAGCTTTTATGGATTGAACGTCCCCGAGACTTTTGATTCGAGAAAAGCATACCATTTGTACGATTTGTATAAAGAAAACCCTCTGAATTATGTCACTATGATAGTGAGTGGGTCTGAACATCCGAGCACTGCTGGTAATGAAATTTATAAAAAACAACGATATCAGCAACAGTTCGAAAATGTTGTATAGGGAAGCAAAATTTGATGTTAAATTTCGATCACCCATAATTCGCATAGCACCAACAGGTCCAAAAGAGCTAGGATGGAAGCAGATGTAGCGCTCCAGACTTGACAATAATGCTCCATACAGAAGCGAGCTTAGGACTTATAAATGTGGAGTAATTGATGCGGAGTGAAATAGTTTTTACATCTAATATGGAGGCCGAGTTTTTTTGACACGCTTTTTGCTATCGCCATTATATGATCGTCCCACAGTTGGAAATTGTGACTCCCAATAAACGAAAGCTTTCACATTCGTCTGATTGTTCATCACACATTATACTAATTGAAATATCCTTGGGGAACTCAATATTTGATCGGAAACTATATCAATAGCTGTGTTTTAGTGGAATTAAAATAAACAAATTTTTGTCATCCCAATCGGCGATTTTTTCTAGGTCTTCGTTTACATTTATCTCCGATTTATTCATTCGTGCATTTTCCACTTTAAAAATATGGGGAGGAATGACTTGTGCAGTGGATGATAGTCAATTACTTGTGATTTTCAACAGTGCGTTTATATAAATTCAAAATAGACTGGGGAATAAAACTGAGCGTTGGGCTACACTAGCGTTAATTAATTTCGACTCAAAGGAAAAACCATCGACGGATGCCGAAATGTATCGGTCAGTGAGAAAATTGTGAATCTTACGACTACGGGTTAAAATACCTACGCAACGAGCTTGTTGATCAGGTTGGCATGTCAGATTCGATCAAATGCTTCTAAGATGTCTAATGCGATAACATAAGTTTTACAACCATTTTCAAGTGTTCTGTTCCAACGATGTGTGACATGGTTCAATAGATCGGTTGTAGATCCTTTGTGGCGAAAACCGTGTTGACTGTCAGATATTAAATGGGTGCCTTCCAAAAATTTGGCCATGTGTGTATTAATATAGTTCGTTTATTTTAGATATGACTAAAAGTAAGGTTATTGATCTATATAATTTGAAATATCACATTTTGCAAAATGTTCATTTATTAGGAACGGGCTGGACATTGGCAAACTTCTAGCATGAAAGAAAAAAATACCAGATTTATAGAATTTGTAGACAATTTGGGTGAGCGGAGGTGCAAGTGATGATCTTTTATTTCCACTCCTGAAGACTGGATTTGGGGCATTTCCTTAGGAGTTTCCAAAACGGTCGAGCTTAAAGCAAATCGTTCCGCGAGCAACGTGACTTTTCTTGCTGCGTCAGTGACGATTAAATCACCGCAGTAACAAGAGGAATAGAAGATTTGGTAACAGACTTTAGAAAATGAATGGCACAGTAAAAACTTTTGTCAGAAATGAACGTAGTAGAAATTTTTCCGCATTCACTCTGTTAATATCTGTTCTTTTGTTTTTTGATTATCTGGTTCGATATCTTATTGGCCTTTAGATATTGGGAACGATTTAAGGGGTTTTTGTTATGGATCCAAATGTTACATAATCTACTTTTGCTTCTCAGGGCCAATTTGGGTATTTCGGAAAACAAATATTTTTGTTGGGATTTCATTATTGTGAAGGGAACGAATTTATTGAAAAAATTCTAGTCGAACAAAATTTATGCTCTTTTATTATTATATTATTATTTTATTTTAATATTTTTTTAGCTCAATTCTGACAATCCTGGCCAAAGTGCATTATTTCTTTTTGACAAATGATCTTTCATTGGTACAATTTAGAGTATCAGAGCTTTTTAGTGGATCCGATCATAATTTGATTTTAACATATTTAAATTTATAAGTTCCTAAGCAGATTAAATTTGATCCGAGTCTTGTTTGGGATTATAAAACTGCAGATTAGCAGGGACCAATTAATTCAAACATTTCCGCATATACTTTTCAGAAATAATACACGTGGGAATGGGCAAGCTTATTCCTATAGCGATCTATGCGATCCGAAGACTGATATATGGGTTTCGAGTAAATGTAAAAATGTAATAAAATTTAAAAAAAAATGCTTTTTGAAAGTATAACTAAAACAAACGTGATGAAAACCTTAGATTTTAACAAACAGAAAGAAATGTATGTAGAAAACTAATAGATGCAAAGAAATATCTATTTATTACGAAAAAAGATACTAAATTTGCTGAGCAACTCAGGATGGTTCACGCAATTTTTATAAAGCCATTAGTAGAGCCTCATTTGTAACCTAGGCCAATTCCTGTAGTTTCTAACAAAACGGACCGGATCATTTTCATAAAAATATAATCCGGAAAATAATAAAACATCTGGGCCGGATAGTATTCCTTCAATTATTCTTAAAACATTTGCTATGGTTTTAGCATCAAATGTTCTATTTGTCATACAAGAAGAGAATTTTTGGCAAATAGCTAGTTTACAGCAGTTCCAAAAAAGGTGCTAAAGCGGATCCAACAAATTACAAACCCATATAAATCTTGTCCATTGTTGCTAAAATATTTGAGAAATACATTAATTTTATATTATGAGCTTCTTAAGTCGTCAAAAATAATATGAAACACAATTCGGTTTCCTTAAAGAATTAATCGTCCCTGTATGGAATATTTTTCTCTCATATGAAGTGCAGGATACATAAAAGTAGTTTGAAGTGTCTTGATTCTATACAAAATAGGGCTATTCATCGGCGATTCAAATCTTAACAATTAGCTTGATTCCTTGTTTGTGATTTAACGTAATTTTACAAATACATTATAGATGAACGGGCGTTTGCCTCGATGAAATCGATTAAACCTTAGTCTGAAAACTTCACACGTTACACAAGAATATCAATAACATCCCATATTTTACGGTTCGAGTGACAAGATGTAGAACTTTCGCTTTTCAAAGCTAATATTCAACAGAGCCTGGCATCTCTTGAATGTCTTACCGGCGTGAGTCTGCAATGATAATTTTTATCCTCAAAACTTTAAAATTAGCGTTCCGAAAATCCTCAAAGAAAATTGATCAATACCAACAAATTTTAGTTCCATAGTTAGCATCGTATCTTTTGATATTCAGAGACGTTAATCTATAATTTATTATCACTATAAGTTAAAATTTAAAAAAATGCTGAAAAATTATCGGTTAGGGGGGGGTCGTCTTTTATTATCGTCTTTTGGAACACATTGATCAAAGTGGCGGGGTCTACCATACAACTGCTGACTTTTCACACTTTGTTTTTAAAGTTTGTTGGGAGCATACAGACTTCATTCATTAATCAATTTTAATAACACTTTGAAAAAGGCAGAGTTGTGCATTTTCATGTAAAGAATAATTTTTTTCATTTTTATGTAAAGAATTAGTAAAGAATAGTTTTTTACGTAAAGAATGTAAAGAATGATTAATAAATGTAAAGAATTTTGCTTTCAAGTGATTTTTACAGCTCCTTTAAGAAGACCAAAACTAAACTAGAGAGGTACAATCATTTTAATTGAACTCCTCATTCCTCCCAACCAAGGTGCAATCATATTAATATATAAAATTTTAAAAAATCAACAGTTCCCGGCCAACTGCACAGACCTAAGTTTTGGTTTGAGTCGATGCTAAAAATAAATTTTAAATTTATTCTCAAGCTTGTTAAAATATAAATCAACAATTTCACTATACCAGAAATATCGAATTTGTGAAATTAATCATTTGTTCGTACAACTAAAATTTTAAAAATAACTTTTTTTTTAATACAGTATATATATGTGACATCTCCACAAACATTTCCTTTAATCTAAATTCAAAGATGAATGGTTGAAAACTTGGGTTTGGACATTCTTCATTTTATCAATATACATGTAACGCCTGTCTTTGATAATTTGTATACTGAAAACAATTGCTATTGTAAATCAAGCTTGTTATATGTGTCATATTCAACAAATTGATGTTATTATAGTTAAATTGTTAATTTTATTGTAATAAAATTTAAATTTTAATGCATAATTTATGATTTTCAATCCTTGATTTTTCTATGATTAAAGCGGGAAAATATTTTATAGAGACCAAAATTCGTGATTCTTTCAATTCAAAATTTGTATTACCATTGTTGGAATTGGGCACAAGTTTTGTCTTAAAGGAGCTATAAAAATCCGTATTCAAATGATAAATATAACTAAAGACTGACTTAAAAACTATGAGTTTGAGTTTCATTTTAAATTATATATTAATCTAATGAGAAAATTAGCGCATCTTCTTAGTTTTTTTTAGCATTATTTATATTTTTTACATTCTTTACATTCTTGACAATGATTTTTGAACATGTAAAGAATGAATTGTTTACATGTAAAGAATTACGAAAGTTACTTTTTGTAAAGAATTTGCACAACACTGGAAAAAAGGTGGAGAGTTAAATAACAAAGAACTGATTACTTTTTGAACAATATTGGGATAAGTGGTGGGGGCCCTCTGAACACTTGTTTACTGTCTCACCATTTTCAATGTTTGTTGGGAGCATACAGCATTCGTGCGTAGATGAATTTTGATGACATTTTGGAACAAGATGCAAATATTTATGGCAAGGAATTGATTAGTAGTATAAATTGTGTTTGTGTCACACGGTGTATTCGAGATGACCAATAGTTTAATTAAATATTAAATTATGATAAATACAAAATTATGATAAATCAGTCTAACTAAACCTGTGACAGAATAAAATCTAAAAATTATATCGAGAGTCTTTTCAATTGTGTCTTTTAATAAAACCTGATGGTGTAACCCACAGTTAAAAGTTAATAGTAACTTTTCATATATATAGAATATTTTAATTAGTTTTTGAACAATAGTAAACAAAGTAGTGGGGGGTGTCTCATACACCTGTTTTTTTGAAAGCTCAATAACATCTGTACCTGATAATAGAATTGAAACTGGGTACATAAACATTAATTTTGGTTCACAACAGTTCTGCATTCCAACTTCCGGTTTGTCACTTCCAGTTAAATTTTTTTTTAATTTTTTTCTCCTACAACTGAATTTATGTTTGTTGGGATACTACTACATTCTTTAATATTTTTATAACGAGAACTACGCAAAATCATGAACCACGCCAGAACCACGCAACATTTGTTAGCTTTTAATTAAAGTATTTGATGGATATTAGCTCATTATATATCCAGAACACTATGTTTCCAGAGCTGTGGTGAAGTCAGCCTATGCATCAGCGTCGAAATATTTTTTTCAGTTAATTCAATAATTATAGCTTATTTTAATTTCCTGATGAGAAAATGTCACTGTTCTACATTTAATTATGTGAACAGTGAATGGCAGAGGTTGCTTTTGCAGAGACAGTTGCAAAGACAGTTGCTTTTCTGATGAGACGAAAAAATGTGGCATTAATTTGATCCCCTCAGAAGAAATCCCATCCACAAAGTCTTTGTAGAATATGGTAAAATATGCAACATCTACTAATATGGTTTGTCTTTTGAGTCTAAATTAATTAACGCTGGTGTGCTCAAGGCTTAATTTTATCTCCACTCAATTTTTAATTTATATTAACGAACTGTTGAAAATCACCAGTACTCGATATATAGTACTGGGGAATGTATTTGATCAGAAATAAAGCAATGTGACGCCACAACAACTATAGTTTCATATAAAAACTATTGCAGATGGTTTATTATACAAACTATTTCATAATGATAATAGTGGAGACGCTAGTTTTTTGTAATAATTCTTTTGATAAGTTTTTAATGTAAATAGTGGGTGCGGCTGGTTTTTTATAGAAACTATTTCAATTATAATAGTGGAGGCGGATGGTTTCTTGTAATAATTCTTTTGATAAGTTTTGAATGTTAATAGTGGTTACGGTGGGTTTCTTAAAGAATCTATTTATAATGTTAAAGTGGAGACGGCCTGTTTATTGTAATAATTTTTTTGATTTGGTATGAAAGTTAATAGTGGGTGCGGCTAGTTTCTTAAAGAATTTATTTCATAATGTTAAAGTGGCGACGGCTGGTTTCTTGCAATAATTCTTTTGATAAGTTTTCAATGTTAATACCGACTGCGAATGGTTCTTAGTTGGACATTTTTTGCATAGTATGTATAGGAAAATATGAAACTCATTACAACGTCAATAAGCCTTCAAACAACTATAAATACAATTTTAATAAACTCAATTTGTCAAAGGGTGTATTTTTATTAATACAAATTTTATGAAATCATTGAACGAACAAGAAAATTCTTTAAAATATTGAAAAGAAAATAAACTTTTTACATTATTTTCCAAACATTAGACTTTTTCCGTTTTCTTTCTGCAATTTATTACGTACAAACACTTATTATATTCAATAAAAAATATATAAGAATAAATCAAATTGAAAAAATGTTTTACTTTCCACTTTTATACTTTTAAACATAAAATAGAAATATATAGAGTAAAATTATTTAAGACCACCAAGATAATATACAAGGATAACTGTTAGTAAGAACTCATGAGAATTTCAAACCAAATTAAAACTGGGTTGTTGTAAAATTTGAATATTTCTGGAATAATTAATTATTTTTTAGAGAGTAATGTTAAGCTTTGTCAAAGTTTATAAAAGTTTAGGTTTGAGATTTAGTACATTTGTACATATCACCAACCCCTTGTCCTGCAAGCTTTTAAAATTTTTTATATTCAATTTTCAAATATGTTGTGAAAATCTGAGCATATTTCCCTTTGAATGACATTATGTGTTCAATTCATTTTCAATGTAATTGAATTGAACCATAATTTTTTAACAAAAAATAAAAAAAAAACATAAAACTTCCAAAAAAATTGGAAAAACCAAATTACATTTTTTTTGCTTCATCCTCAATGTTTTCTTTTTTGTGTTATAAGGTGAAACCAAAATACAAAAACAAAATTGAATTTATATTATATATATTGAAAGTACTTGGAAAAAAAGTTACAGATAAATTGAGAAATGGTTAAACAATATATGTATGTATGTACAAGCATGTTTCTGATGAAGCAACAAAAATAACAAATTTAAATCTGGATTTGTATTTTGGAAGAATAATGTGAATTTCTTAATGAATTTCGAATTTATTTTTATTTTTCGGTTTGGTATTGAAAATTGATTAATTTTGACTATAAATTCTTAAATTTTTCATTAAATTGTTTTGTTTGTGTTTATAAACATATGAGGTTATATACGATGGATGGGTTTTTTTTATACTTTGTATTTCTTATTAATTGCTTAAGGCAAATAAAAATTCTTGTTTGAAATAATAAATGGAATTACCGAATCTAAAACATTTTAAATTAAATTAAATTATCAAAATAATTTCTATAATTAAAATTAAATATTCATAATTAAAAACTAATTAACATCAAATTTTGTTCGAATATATATTTTTCCTTTTGACTCGTTTGATTTTTATTTTCCTTTAACACAACGATGGAAAATTATAATATTTTTTTTTCAACTAAATAATTTTGTTTATGTTACTTATAAAGAATTAGTTATGAAGTTTAATTTAAAGAAAACCAAATAAAAATATATGTAAATAACAAAATAAGTTGTTCTAACTAAGACCACCCTCAAAATTTCAAAAATAAAAACAACAACAACAAAATGTGAGGCTAGGAATTTATATGGAAAACTTTTTTTTATTGTTTTCAATTAGAAAACACAAAAAAAAAAATGAAATGGAAAAGTTTATTTTTTCTTTCTGTTCTCGTACTTTAAGTGAATTGAATTATATTAGTTGTTTAGTTAATTTGAAAAAATGTTTTTCCATAAACTTTTGTAATATATTCCAAATTTTATGATAATTTTTTTTTTATGTTACGTAAATGGGAGGTTGGTTGGTGTTTTTGGAAAGGAATTCGACAGATGTATGAATAATTATTATTGGGATTTATATTTTAGAAAACTATAGTTATAGGTTTTAAAATAATTAATTAAAAAAGGGTCGCTGATGAAATTTAATATTTATGTATTGAAATGAGAGAGGAAAACGATAGTAAACAATTTTGTAGTGTGGTGTGAAATCATTTGGAATTTGAGCCCAATTAGCTTTATTAAGCTTTGTTGTTTTGTTTTAGTTTTTGGGTTGAATTGGTTAGACTTATCTACAAGGCAATTTGAAAAAAGTTTAAAAAGGGATAAAAGTGAATCATCACTATGGCAAAGCTCCGTAACTTTATAATGCAATATAGTTAGGTTATGGTAATAGAAATATTGATTTCAAAACATTTGAGGCTCACGTTAACTTAAAATTCTTATTATGTTAAGGAAACAATAAATATAAATCAAGAAGTTGTAAATCATGTGAGCAAGTAAAAAGGACAAAAAATTACTGAATATCTATCATCAACAAGCCAATTCCGATAGAATTCCATCGTCATAAAATAGATTTGATTGATTACGACCAACTGTTCATATGGTTCATCTATTGGATTTATAAAAATATTCAACAACCATCTGTTTTTTTTTATGCCGCTATTATTTTTAAAATCAACATTTACATTGTTGCCAAGATTAATTTATATTATTGATATTGTTTACTATATTATTGATATTGTTCAACAATTTCCTGTGATATTGACCCAAGTTGTGTCTTATATTGAATAATTGGTTATGATCAACTATTTGCCTGTACATTGGCGCATTAACTGCATAATATTGAATAATTGTTTCTGTGAATCAATCACCTGTACATTGTTGCAACTAATGTTATTTTAAGTACTATAAGTTACTCAGTATGATTGCCTAAGGAGGAAAAGTTTGAAAAGTGAGATCAAACATGAGCTAATAGGGTGAATGAATCATTTCAACTTTTGATTTAACATATAATGGCTATATATTAAAGTAATATGTGTGACGGTCTGGGTTTCTTCGTCTTTAGGGGTCGTCAGAGCCCATGGTCCTTATTATTTAAATCTGTTCTCTGGTTAATCTTGTTTGCGTGCATTTGTACTGGGTTGGGAAAATACATTCTCGAATCCTCAAGATTGAAGCTAGTTGGCATTAACCCTCGCAAGGCACGTAGTTCCCCCAAGGTTTCTGAGAGTGATTGCACTATCACGATCAGGATTCATTACATTAGGCGTGATTTAGAGTAAGCGATTTCAAGAAAATAAACCTAATGAATAAAAAGACAGGTGTTTCATTCAAATAAATTGAAAGTTAAATTGTTTCCACTTTATCACCCTCTCTTAGTTATTCTTTTCTCCAAGTTATTCTTTTCTCCAATTCGGATCACCTATTGAGTCATTATGGATTTTAATCCCAACGTTACCTTAGAAAATAAAACGCCGTGGGCAATTGGCACAAAAATGGATGGCCGAACGCGACACTGAGTTTTTGGTTAATTTTTTTAAATTTGATATATTTTTTTTTTGACATTAGATTTTTGAAAATTTTTTTTTGTTTCGAATTTTTAATATTTTTAAGGGTTCCGTTTTTTATACGAACACTATTGGAACACTATTTTTTTTTAGAATTTTGCGGTGCACAGTTTTTAAATTATGGTCACAAAAGTGCAACAAAAAGTTGGTCCCCCCGTTTCAAGCTTAATTGACAGGAAAATTTGAAAAAATTCACAGATAAAGAAATTTTAATAAACTCTAAACGAAAATTATAGCGAAGTATCACATAATTGTTTTTCTGTATTTTGAGGGGATGAGATTTGGGACGGGTGAAAAAAATCTTTTTTGGCCCATACAAGTGGGGTGTCATATGAAAGAGTACTTAATTTAAGAAACATTCTAATTTTTTTTAGAATTTTTCCAAGCACGCTTTTTGATTTATTGTCAAAAAAGTGCAACAAAAAGTTAGTCCCCCCTTTGCGTTTCGATGTTGATTAACAGAGAAATTCGAAAAAACATACGGAGATAGGAAATTTGAAAAACACTGAACGAAAACTATAGCGAGGTGTCACATAACTATTTTTATGTATTTTAAAGGGGTGAGATTGTGGAAGGGTGAAAGAAAACATTCATTTTTTATCCCAAAGATAAATAAATAAATAAATACTTTTCGAGTGCATTGATCATTTTTTGTAAAATGTCCGGTGTTTGAGCTAGTCACACAATATAATCCGCGTACATCAGAATTCAGAAGCTTAAGAGTAAAATCTCCTATCACGAATCCTCCCTCAAGATAATCCGTAAGATCGTTCAAAAATATCGCGGACAACAAGCAGCTTAATAGGCATCCCTGTTTAAACCCCATATTCGAACTAAAGAATTGAGAAGTTTTTTTTCCATCCCAAACGGCAGCTTCTGTATTCTTATATATGCTTTTGAGTACCTTTATAAATTTTGTAGAGATGCCTTGATTAAATAATTTATAGGCCTCGTGATCAATAGAGTCAAAAGCACCTCTGAAATCTACAAAGAAAGCATAAACTTTTTGTCTTGGGGAGTTTAATATAATTTTAATCCTGCTACACAACGAGAAAATACAATCCATTGTTGAATATCCTTTGTAATGAAGTGCCTCTCAAGATGATAATGGGAGTGGCTTAGCAGGAAGCGTACCTAGTTTTGATGTCATCGTGGATAGGAGAGAGTATAAACCTGCTGCTTCAGCACAAATGCAGAAATGTACGCAATTTACAAAATAGATCAGAAATGGAAACAAATACAAGTACGAAAATGGGACTCTGGCGACCCCCTTCTACGAAAGAATCACGGTCGGCACGTTCAACCCCCTCGTTTGCTCACACACGCCCACAGACACACACACACTCATTCACACCCCTTTATCATTAGGATTAAAGAAACAAATCAAATTTACTCACCCCATGATTATATCCTGACCTCCTATCCTGATTATATCAGCCTTCCATCAGCACGTTGGTCAAGTTGGAAACTTCACGAAGATATTTGTATATCAAAAATGTTGAATACAGTTGTACTTATAAATGTTGAAATAAAACGTTAAGTAGCAACGTTGAACAAACTTGCAATCAGAAGCGTTGGATAATTTTGTTGAATAAAACGTTAAGTAGAAACGTTAAATAAACTTGCAATCAGAAGCGTTGGATAATTTTGTTGAATAAAACGTTAAGTAGAAACGTTAAATAAACTTGCAATCAGAAGCGTTGGATAATTTTGTTGAATAAAACGTTAAGTAGAAACGTTAAATACACTTGCAATCAGAAGCGTTGGAAAATTTGGTTGAATAAAATGTTAAGTAGAAACGTTAAACAAACTTGCAATCAACAGCGTCGAATAATTTTGTACTTATAAACGTTGAATGAAATGACAAGGAGAAACGTTGGATCTGGTTGTAAACATAAGCGCCGAATCAATTTATAATCACAGGTGAGTACGGTAACAATTACAGCAATTACAGCCGAATACGTTGAAATGTAATTTTTGCCGGATTCGTTGAAATCAAAAATGTAATAATTTATACCAATACTAGTCAAATTCTTCGTTGAAGTAGAGCTGGAATAATTTGTATCAATGGTCGTGGAGCAATACGTTGCAAGGTAATTGTTGCCGTATGCGTTGAAATCCAAAAAAAATGTAATAAATTGTACCAATACTAGTCAAATTATTTGTTGAAATAGAACGGTAATAATTTGTATCAATGATTGTGGAGCAATGCGTTGAAAGGTAATTGTTGCCGGATGCGTTGAAATCCAAAAAAAATGTAATAAATTGTACCAATACTAGTTACATCATTCGTCGAAAGAGAACGGTAATAATTTGTATCAACGATTGTGGAGCAATGCGTTGAAAGGTAATTGTTGCCGGATGCGTTGAAATCCAAAAAATGTAATAAATCGTACCAATACTAGTTAAATTATTTGTTGAAATAACACTATAATAATTTTGTATCACTGATGGTGGAGAAATACGTTGAAAGGTAATTGTTGCCGTCTGCGTTGAAATCCAAAAGATGTAATAAATTGTACCAATACTAGTTAAATTATTCGTTGAATAAAATTGAAAATATGTAAAATATGTGGCAGTAATAGCAAAAATTATATATAACCGTTGCGCTATTAAGTTCCGTAATTTATCAAATTAATACTTGGATTCATTACAATTCAATCCTATCCTTCTCGCAAATTTCATATAAAATGTTGAGCCCGCAACAGTGGAATGTAATATGATCAAGCACACCAATTGTATCACTCCACACCAACACCATCAACCCACATTAATTTTTTTGGTGTATATTAATGAAATTGCTTTACGCAAATTGCATAGTAACAATGAATTTAAT
Source organism: Diogma glabrata (assembly GCA_963693315.1). Taxonomy (NCBI): domain Eukaryota; kingdom Metazoa; phylum Arthropoda; class Insecta; order Diptera; family Cylindrotomidae; genus Diogma; species Diogma glabrata. The sequence goes on from OY856186.1 coordinate 11,237,650, forward strand.
TAGAAATATATATAAATAGTACCTGTTATTATTTTTTTTATTAAACTTTAAATTAACTTTTTGCACATTCAACCAAAAGAAAATGAATACACATATTAAAATTCCAAAACACATTAGATATTAATTAAGAAATACATATATCACCGTAATATTAACATTTAAAATTAATTTAATTTAAATATTTGAGAAACCAGAATTGAACGGACTAAGACTACTTCTTATAAAAATCACTAACAATATTTTCTATTTAATGCAAAATTATTTTCTAACATGGACCGACACGTTTTTAAATTAGACTCCGCGACGTCACCAGAGTGAAAGAGTACTAGCCGCGCGAGTACTATGTGAATCGTAAAAATCAACTAAGAGGCTGAAAACATTATAGTCGTTCATTATATACCCAAAATTTGAACATCGAAAAAACTCGAATACAGTGTTTGATGTAAGGCAATTAATTCACATCTTGTATTTAATTGGTAGGAACTTTTTATAGCTACACAAAACTGTTTGTTATTTGATATTATTTCACAAACACAATTTTGCGATACAAATCATTTACGAGACATCAACAACATTTATCATTGAATTTAAAGTGAATTAAATGCAAGTTCGATCGATGTTATGATGTTTAGGTATTACAAAACTACAATCTACTATATCAGTACAGTGAAATTCAGTTCCATAACGGAAAGATTGTTTGAAGCAAAATATTCATACAAAGATAAATCGAATGTTTAACAAAGCAAAATAGTAATTCTTTGTATGTTGACGATTGGACAAATACGCACAGCTGTTATGCGGTTTGAAAACTTCGTTGTTTAATTACGGTTGGTGTTTAGAGAATTCAAATTCAAGCAGTATGGTGAAATTAATCGGATGAAAACGTAGCGTGAGTCAATTTTAGTGGATTGTAAAATTAAATTTTAATGTTTATATAGATAATATTTAAGGAAAATTTTTAATTAGTTCAAATTAATTAATATTATATTATATTAATTAATAAATAAAATTAGTGCAATTGGTTCAATTTTTTTTCCAATATGTCTGTCCAGCTATTGAAAATTTAAGTAAGTTTTAGGAAAAATAAGGAAACCATGGGTTACGGTGGACTATAAGAAATATGACTATTGAAGGTGAATGGCTGAGAAACTATTACCAGCGGTACATGATAATAAAAAAAATTGACAACTAATAAATCTGAGACTATACGAAAAAATGTGTCTGTTAATGATGGATGAAAAAAAAACTATTACAAGCTACTTATGGTAAACACCAATGACACTAAAAAATCAGAGACTATAATACCCCGTGTTCAAGCATTCTTCCAGGCTATCCATTACACCTTGTCTAAACCTAGCTTGAAACTCCTTTAAAATAGTAGTTTCTCTCACAAAATCTTCAAGGCGTTTCGGCAGAACACCACAAAAAACTTAGCAACTGAGTTTATAAATGAAATGCCTCTATAGTTGGATGCAAGGTTTATATTACCCTTTTTGAATAAAGAGAATATGATGGATTTAAAGAAAGACTCCGGAATATTACCCGTTTCAAAAATAGTATTAAAAGTTTTAACCAGGGCTATCAAAAATGAAGCAGGAGCATTTTTATAGAATTCATATGGTATTCTATCCACTCCAGGAGCTTTGTTGTCTTTAGCGTCCTTTAAGAAAACTTTTACTTCAGAAAATTCAAATGGCTTATCTAGACCATTATTTTTACAGATATATTTGGTTCCGCAAAAAGAGGAGAGGGAGTATTTTGTTCTGGGCTTAGCAGGGTTCTGAAATGTAAATACAAATCATCTATGCTAATGTTTTTCCCACGAATAAATTTAGAGTTTCTTATATCTCGTATAGCAGCCCAATAATCTTTTGTATTTTACTCAGTTTTTCTGCTAAGCTTTTGTTGTAATCAAAATATTTCTGATTGCATAGATTTTTATATTTGCTATTTGCTTTAGAGTACAGCTCAACTGAGTATGAGGTGTTGTCTTTTTCAATTTCACGAAGACACTTAAATGATTTTTTCCTAGCTTTCAAACAATCCGTATCGAACCATTTATTATGAAATTTGATTCCTTTATGACCATCTTTATTATAATTTGACACCGCATTAATAATTGACCAAAAATAGCTTCTATCTATGTGCGTTTCTTCATTGTTTTGCCTATCTTCAGTTACAATGTTATTGAGCTTTTCCTTATAGATAGTCGGGTTTTGTTTACTCCATAGCAGTTTTGGTAAAAGATTTAGGTATCTTTCTGGTTTATGATCTTCATTTGCACGTAGTACACAAATTATTGGCATGTGATCTGAAAAGTTCTGAATAGTTACCTCAAAATCTTTTACTATTTCTAGTGAGTTCAACGATGATGCGCAAATGTCGTTAACAGATGAACCCATTACACCTATAAACGTCAACATAAACGCGAAAAGTTTGGAAAAAATATCTTACTATTTAGACCTGCGATGTTTTAAGCAAGAATTTTAAATACATTCTGATTATCTTTTTGTCTAACATTGTTATGGCATACGGCTTCTAATTGTTAATAGTTTGAACTTCTAAAATCTCCCCTATCTCTTAATTCTAGTATAAAATCTGAAAGATCCGTTTAACAGATTTCGTTCAATTGATTTATTCTATTATTTTTAATAGCTTTCGAACTTTACAGTATTTAAAATCCTTCGCCGAGATCTTGCAATGGGGCGCTGCTTCGTTGAACATCAACGAAGCGGCATAGCAGGCCGCGTACCTAGCGATATTTATTTAAAGCCCCAAACTAGCTTCAGTAAGTGGGGTCGAACTAAGAATACCTGCCACTCCATCACAAATACAGCATTGTTCGCGTATATCTTGATAAGAACGGATTAAAGGAAAAAAAAACAAGTGAAAAAGGTAGACTCTGGCGACCCCTATATGTGTAAGAACCGTGAGTGGTGATCACTCTGCCCCCATATTTTAACACACATTCACACGCTCTCGCAAATCATACACTCATACACACACACCCAAGCACACATACGTACACATACATCCAAGACCCACTCACGCACCCATCCGCGCACAAACAAAAAAAACTCTTATGGTACTCACCCCATGGAAATGTCAAATCCCTTTCTCCCTATCCTGCCCTTAGATCAGCCGCTCATCTCGTCCGGAGTTCAAATATATAATGCAATGTGGAGGAATAGTTGACCGCAGGGCTTCAAGGTGGTTAATAGAGTTGAAATTGGTGAATAACTACTGCTAGAGGTGATACCATGACGATTGTTCCATGCAATTGTAGGTAGTTATATCACGGTTGGTATTTAGTTAAAGAAATAATGTTCGTTCTATGCAATGATGAGCAGATGTGTCACAGTTGGTAGTTGAAATAATTAAACAATTATTGTTCTATGCAAGGATAAGTAGAAACATCACAGTCAGTATTTGAGACTGTTAAATATTCCTTGTTCTATGAAAAGATAAACAGGTGTATCACAGTTAGTTTTTGAAATGATTAAGTAACTAATGTTCAATGCAGTGATGAACCGAAATATCACAGTTGGTGGTTGAAATAACTAAGCAATTATTGTGCTATGTACTGATGAGCCGTATTTGAACCAGTTAAGCAATTACTGTTCCATGCAATGATGAACAGAAATTGTATCATAGCTAGTATTTGAAATAATTGAGCAAATATTGGTTTATTTAATGATGAGTCGAAATAACACAGTTGATTTTTGATACAGTTAACCGATTTCGGTCCTATGTAATGGCGAGCAGAGGTATCACAGTTAGTGTTTGAGAGAAGCAGGCACTTAATGTTCTATGCACTGATGAGTAGCAATATCACAGCTGGTTGTTGAAAGAATTAAGCAATTAATACTTAAGGTAATGATGAACAGATGTACCTCCGTTTCCATTCCAAATTCATGAATATCATCCTTACCAATATACAAGGTCAAATATTTCAACATGCGCAAAAACGGAATAAACACCGATTACCGTGATTTTCAAACAGAAGTGTAACTTTGACCTACATGTAATTGTTTTCACTCTACTCAAATTTATAATATGATAAATGTATTACCATGAAGGTCAACGGCACGGACACAGAGTAATTCTTGGTTAAAAGGAAATTTAATGAATAATGTTCGCAACCCCGACTGTCATTTAATTTAATTTTAATTTCGTTCCTTTTTTATTAGATATGGACACAGGCTTAACATTAGGTTATAAATTATATGGTTGATCAAGTTAATAAATATTGAAAATATATCACCTTACCAAAGTCTTTGGCTAACTATTTTTACAAAATACGAATAAACTAGTAGTTTAGTTTTACAAATACGAATAAATTAATAATATTAATTAGTTTAAGTTAATTTCACTAAAGACAAAAACACACACATAGCGATTTTTTTCTTCTTAAGTTCTCTGTTTTTTTTAATTGAACTAATATTAAGAGATTATTTTCTAAATTCACTAGGACACATCACAACCAAATTTTTACTTTATTTTTATTAATTTTTTTCTTAAGCATTTATGGAAATTTTTCCTTTTTTTTTTTTAATGAACAAAAACATAAATTTTTCTATCCCATATAAAATCATACGCTCATGCGGTTCTTAGACAAATTCTTTATTTGACATTTACCAATGAGGTAAGTTTTATGCACATCAAAAAGAAGAGTCGAATAAGAATCGATGATGGACTGAGAGGCAGAGGACATCTATCGGCTGTTATTTATAGTTTGAAAAACGCCGTTTTCAAACGATAACAAAAAAAAATGGCTACCAGGGCTATCATAAATGAATTAGGAGCCTTTTTATAGAATTCATATGGTATTCTATCCACTCCAGGAGCTTTGTTGTCTTTAGCGTCTTTTAAGAAAACTTTTACTTCGGAAAATTCAAATGACTTAACTAGACCATCATCTTTACAAATATATTTGGTTCCGCAAAAAGAGGAGAGGGAGTATTTTGTTCTGGGCTTAGCAGGGTTCTGAAATGTAAATAAAAATCATCTATTGTAATGTTTTTCCCACGAATAAATTTAGAGTTTCTTAATTCTCGTATAGCAGCCCAATAATCTTTTGTATTTTACTCAGTTTTTCTGCTAAGCTTTTGTTGTAATCAAAATATTTCTGATTGCATAGATTTTTATATTTGCTATTTGCTTTAGAGTACAGCTAAACTGACTGTGAGGAGTTGTCTTTTTCAATTTCACGAAGACACTTAAATGATTTTTTCCTAACTTTCAAACAATCCGTATCGAACCATTTATTATGAAATTTGATTTCTTCATGACCATCTTTAGTATAATTTGACACCGTATTAATAATTGACTGAAAATAGCTTCTATCTATGTGCATTTCTTCATTGTTTTGCCTATCTTCAGTTACAATGTTATTGAGCTTTTCCTTATAGATACTCGGGTTTTGTTTACTCCATAGCAATTTCGGTAAAAGACTTTCTGGTTTATGATCATTATTGGCATGTGATCTAAAAAGTTCTGAATAATTACCTCAAAATCTTTTACTAATTCTAGTGAGTTCAACGATCATGCGCAAATGTCGAAAACAGATGAACCCATTACACCTATAAACGTCAACATAAACGCGAAAAAATTTGGAAAAAGTATCTTATTATTTAGACCTGCGATGTTGTAAGCAAAAATTTTAAATACATTCTGATTATCTTTTTGTCTAACATTGTTAAAGCACACGGCTTCTAATTGTTTATAGCTAGCACTTCTAAAATCTCCCTTATCTCCTAATTCTAGTATGAAATCTGAAAAATCTGTTTAACAGATTTTGTTCAATTGATTTATTCCATTTTCGCCCCCTGTTGTCAATCTCCAGCTGAGTTAAAGAAGAATGAGGTTTCATTTACAATAAGCTGGTCTGCCTTAACATTAACTTCAACGGTGGTATTTAGCTGTCGAATTATTGACTTTACAGTATTTAAAATCCTTCGCCGAGACCTTGTAATGGGGCGCTGCTTCGTTGAACATCAACGAAGCGGCATAGCAGGCCGCGTACCTAGCGATATTTATTTAAAGCCCCAAACTAGCTTCAGTAAGTGGGGTCGAACGAAGAATACCTGCTACTCCAGCACAAATACAGTATTGTACGCGTATCTCTTGATAAGAACGGATTAAATGAAAAAAAAAAAATAAGTGAAAAAGGTAGACTCTGCCGACCCCCATATGTGAAAGAACCGTGATCACCACGTCTGCCCCCATATTTTAACACACATTCACACGCTCTCGCACCTTATACACTCACACACACACACCCAAGCACACATTCGTACACATACGTCCAAGACACACTCACGCTCATGCCCGCACACATACACACTCTTACCCATCCGCGCACAAACAAAAAAAAAATTTTATGGTACTCACCCTATGGAAATGTCAAATCCCTTTTTCCCTATCCTTCCCTTAGATCAGCCGCTCATCTTGCCCGGAGTTCAAATATATAATGCAATGTGGAGGAATAATTGACCGCAGGGCTTCAAAGTGGTTAATAGAGTTGAAATTGGTGAATAACGACTGCTAGAGGTGATACCATGACGATTATTCCATGCAATTGTAGGTAGTTATATCACGGTTGGTATTTAGTTAAAGAAATAATGTTCTATGCAATGATGAGCAGATGTGTCACAGTTGTTAGTTGAAATAATTAAACAAATATTGTTTTATGCAACGATAAGTAGAAACATCGCAGTCGGTGTTTGAGACGGTTAAATATTCCTTGTTCTATGTAAAGATAAACAGGTGTATCACAGTTAGTTTTTGAAATGATTAAGCAACTAATGTTCAATGCAATGATGAACCAAAATATCACAGTTGGTGGTTGAAATAACAAAGCAATTATTGTGCTATGCACTGATGAGCCGAACTACCGTATCACAGTTTGTATATGAACCAGTTAAGCAATTACAGTTCCATGCAATGATGAACAGAAATTGTATCATAGCTAGTATTTGAAATAATTGAGCAAATATTCGTTTATTTAATGATGAGCCGAAATAACACAGTTGATTTTTAACACAGTTAACCGATCTCGGTCCTATGTAATGACGAGCAGAGGTATCACAGTTAGTGTTTGAAAGAAGCAGGCACTTAATGTTCTATGCACTGATGAGTAGCAATATCACAGCTGGTTGTTGAAAGAATTAAGCAATTAATACTTAAGGTAATGATGAACAGATGTACGTCCGTTTCCATTCCAAAGTCATGAATATCATCCTTACCAATATACGAGGTCAAATATTTCAACATGCGCAAAAACGGAATAAACACCGATTACCGTGATTTTCAAACAGAAGTGTAACTTTGACCTACATGTAATTGTTTTCACTCTACTCAAATTTATAATATGATAAATGTATTACCATGAAGGTCAACGGCACGGACACAGAGTAATTCTTGGTTAAAAGGAAATTTAATGAATAATGTTCCCAACCCCGACTGTCATTTAATTTAATTTTAATTTCTTTCCTTTTTTATTAGATATGGACACAGGCTTAACATTAGGTTATAAATTATATGGTTGATCAAGCTAATAAATATTGAAAATATATTACCCTACCAAAGTCCTTTGCTAACTATTTTTACAAAATACGAATAAACTAGATTTTAATTGCAACCATGTTGCTAAATAATATTAATTAGTTTAAGTTAATTTCACTTAAGACAAAAACACATACATAGCGATTTTTTTCTTCTTAAGTTCTCTGTTTTTTTTTAATTGAACTAATATTAAGAGATTATTTTCTAAATTCACTAGGACACATCACAACCAAATTTTTACTTTATTTTTATTAATTTTTTTCTTAAGCATTTATGGAAATTTTACCTTTTTTTTTTTTAATGAACAAAAACATAAATTTTTCTATCCCATATAAAATCATACGCTCATGCGGTTCTTAGACAAATTTTTTATTTGACATTTAGCAATGAGGTAAGTTTTATCCACATCAAAAAGAAGAATCGAATAAGAATCTATGATGGACTGAGAGACAGAGGACATCTATCGGCTGTTATTTATAGTTTGAAAAACGCCGTTTTCAAACGATAACAAAAAAAAAAATGGTAGGCATTATCTGGTAGATTGTTTTTTTGTTAACGATAATGAAATCCACTAAGGAGATTGCACATATGCTTTGTAACAAAATTAAAAAAAAAATTTATGTAAAAGATGATTACGAACTTGTTTTTAAGAAATTGTGTTTGAAAAGAGTAAAAATAACTTCAAAAGTTCTTGTTATTATAAATTAGTGCGTGTAAGAAAGTAGGGCGACTCTAAATAACGGAGATTGGACAACTGCTTCGTAACAACCTCGTTTCTTGTGATAAATCTCTTTATATGTTAATTAATGTTCCCTTAAGCTTATGTTCGTTTTTTAAAATGTCATAAGCTTCATCTGATGAGGAAAACTAGACCAAAATTGGTTTTTTGGCTTTTCCAACATAAAACGCCTTTATAATATTCGCATTTTCGACACCCAATTTTTCTGCCCATAGTTTTTTGATATAATCCGTTGGGTTTCTTATATCCATCACACAACCACTAAAAATTAGATTATTCCTTTTGCTTGAGTTTTGTAATAGCTCTACCATTTTTTCAAGTTCTTGTTGCCTTAATGACATCCAACTCTAGTTTAACATCATTTTTTGTAGCCAGATGTTCCATTTTGATATCCATTAGACCAGAAAGACCCTCCATTAATTTGCCTAAACTCATTTCTCCAACCTTTTGGTTTGAATCGGTTTTTGTCTTCTTGAATCAGGGAAAGGCTCCGGAGACTCCAGTTTCCTTTTATTTTCATCTCCCATGTCGTTGGTATATTTAAAAAATAATTAAAAATAGATTACTATAAATTTTCTGCAAAAGAAGAATTTTTATTGTTGCTTCTGTTGTTTTTCCTATTGCATCATGTTTTTAGTTTTGTAAACATTGAAGGTAAATTAAGGTGAATACAGAGAACAGTTATATCATTCATGCGTTTGATTGTCACAATAACCGTAATATATTTTGAGTTTTATACACAACAATTTTGCTTTTATTTTTTTGTTATTGGAAGGCAGAAGTTAGTGGAAGGCAGAATACTTAAGTCCTTGAAACATAGACTACGTTTTTGTTTGAAGTTGTTGTTCTGGGGGTGGGAAGAAATAATGCAAAAGTTTTTGTTATTGTATCAGATTGACTATTCCACAATGTAATGGGTAAGATTTACTTAATCAGATGTACTTCCATTATCCGTCCTCTTCACTTATAGTAATATACTATAATGTACCTTGAAATTGTAATTATACATTTTCAGATACTTTTAACCTATTTTGTGTGCCAGATCTTTGTAAGCCCTGACGCACAGACAATTCTGTTAGTTTTATTTATATTTATACGTTTTATTAAGTTTGTTCTGTGGGCGAAATGCAAGATTCTTGTAAGTCCTGATGCGCAAACACATTTTTAGGTTTGAGTTTTTTGGTATTTTTAGATTAGAACCGCTACCCTTGCGTCCTTTAGACGTATTCCTAACGTGGTCTACGATCCCGCATGTTTGGTGGATATTGATTTTTTTTTTGTCATTATTTTTGTTTTTTTTCTGCTTTTGGTAAATATTTTTGTCTGGCCCAGCTAGATCAGTCGGTAGAGCCTGAGAGTCTATCTCGGGGTTTGGGATTCAAGCCCGGCTCTCATTTCAATTCTTAATTTTTTTTAAGATTCTCAGGACAAATGTAGTCAGCTAGACTTTCTCCTTTCATCCTGTCCTGTAACAGGCAAGATTTACTTTATCAGTTGTACTTCCATTATCCGTCCTCTTCACTAATAGTAATGTACTAGAGCGTACCTTGAAATTGTAATTTTACACTTTCAGATATTTTTAACCTATTTGGTGTGCAACACACTTATAATTTCTCATAAGTACATTTGACACGGGAAACCAGTATTAAACTTAAGTTATACTTTTTCACCTAATTATGAAAAAAATTAAAAAGAATTGTTTACTGGTTTTGTATAAGAAAAGTTATGCTGATGAATTTTTTTTTGGCTCGTGCTATGAAAATTTTATTGAATTGGTTTTATTGAATTTGGTCAGACAGTTGGGGTTTGGTAGCTGAAACAGCTAGTTGGTTTTGGAATTTTGAGCAAGTCGGTTGGAACTTGGGCAGTTGGTAGGAGAGTTGAATTAAATTGAGTAATTTGTGTTTCTTTTGGAAAATGAATATTACTTAAGTGTTAAAAATTAAGTAATTATGAATTAAAATATATAAAAGTAATTAAAATTATATTTTTGTTGTATTTTGTTGGTTTGATAAACTAAACAGTTTTAGTGAAAATATATTTCCAGTTGAAAACATAAAGTATTTGATTTATTTGATGAGGATCGAGGTGCTTGAATTCAAGATTGAGTTCATTAATTTGTTTATCTGTGGACTCTCTGCTATTTTTTAACATAACTATATTACCACGGAAAAATGATGAAAAATAAAAAGACTGTACACGAGATCATCATTTACTTAGCTTAGACAATAAATGTCACAACAGTTGGCTGATTTGCTTTAGTGTCCAAACAATCTGATTGAAGTTAAATTAATTTGGAAAATTTGACAACATAAGGGAATCAACAACAACCTGTAGAAACAGATGGTTCAAAGGAAAAAACAACAGATGACAACAACAACAACGTCCATGGATTAGTTAGTTTTATTAAGGTAAATGTTTTTAAATCACTTTAATTATCCATTAAATAATTTTTTGTAAATAAAACTACGATGCAAGGCTAACGTAAATATTTTTAGGCACGCGCTTATGTATTTTTTTGGTATTTTTAAATTTCTTGTTAGTAAGGTTGGTCTAGAACCTTCGCTCAGTGAGCTAGCGCCAGGGTTTAATTGCGTGCAAAACCAACTGATGGACCTTCAAACTCTACCAGACCTTCTACTACAACAGTCACATATTCAAATGGTTTTGTCGTTTCATCTTCAAGTTTTTCTTAAATTTATTTTGTATGTTGACCTTAAGTTTGAATTTTTTTGCTCCTTATGTTTGACTTTTTGATATTTTTTTGCGGTTAGTAGTTTTCTCGATTAGCTCGGCTAGCTCAGTCGATAGAGCATGAGGTTTTTCGATACCTTACTCACCCACATATATTTCTGTATTTTTCACGAAAAATTTAGTCTGTGGGGTCGCTCCTTTCGTCCTGTCATGTGATGGTCAAGTTCTAGTTCTCTGAGTGCATAACGTTTTTTCAATAATTTCTTTTCAATCGCATCACGTAGATCCGACTCGTGCATTCACTAAAGAACGTTTCATATTCTCATGGTACTGATATTAGTGGGAAAGGGGACACACAGCAGAACACAAATTATAACATTTGCAATTCTCATTATTTGCTCACCAGGTTGAACTGGTAGACCTTCACGGATCACCCGACATATAACCACAAATACTGAAAATTTAACTGTGATACGGTCTGGGAGACTTTCACCACATAAATGTCCTCTTAAAACGATACATACAAATTTGTGTAAATGATTTCTTGTATTAAAAAGCTGAACTATTAACTGACTAAACAAACTCTTTTTTCTTAAATTTACCTTTACCTTACGAAATTTTATAACCAAAATTTAAAGTTTTTCTTTATACTCTAAAATTATCTTCTATCACATTTTCATAATACATTATTCTAAATTACAAAAAAAAACTCTGACATAACCATAAATTCTCAATGACATCCCATAAAACTTATCTCATATATCTAACCTGTTATCAATATCCATTCTAATCCATATCCATTTCTCAACCATCCCATCCACAAAAAAATATCATTTTCCATTTACAATCATAACTTAGACTTAAAACCAATTTTCTTCAATCCTTTAAATTTCATTTAACAACATATTGTCAACTCCATTTCTCTACAGTCTACACCTAACCAAACGACCGAAACGTATTCACAAACACACTCTTTAAAGTTAAAAAAAATATTCTAAAATATTGAAATTTTTCAATTCAAAACAATATCAATAAATTTATCCTAATAAAATGCTTACATATTCTCGTATTGAATCTCCAAAAAATAGTGAAAAAAAAATTATCCTAAAACCAAAACTAACATCGAAAAAAAGCTCAAAAAATCAAACACAAAAAAAAGCTCTAATAATTTATATTCACTGATAAAATCACAGAACAAAAAAAAAAAAATTCGAAAATTCTAATAAATTGTTATTTCAAATAATGACACAAAAGTTTTTAGAATAAAAATTGAACAATAAAACTGGAAAATTTATTACAATTTTTTGGAAAAATTTTTCGGTTCCTTATTTGCTTTTCATGAAATTTAATTTAGTTGGATTAGATTTTCTCGTTGTTATTATCCGTAATAAAAAAAGGTAAGTGTTGAACGTACTCGTACGGGTTTGATCTTAAATCTTCGTTTCGAAAATTTTAATGGTATTAATTTTTTAGATGAGCTAAAATTTGGATATTTGGGAAAACTAAAATTTTTGTCATTGAAGATAAATCAAGATAGGATAGGTAGGTGCGAAATAAAGCTATTGATAAAAATTTTCTATCTAGTAAATTTATTACGCTTTTATTGGATTTAAAGAAAAATTGAGTACAAAAATAGTTTTTGTTGTTACAGAGTCTTTATAAGAAGTGCAGTAGTGATTTTAATGAAAATAAATTAGAAGTTATAGGTTACAAATTAATAGTTTTGTTACCATTATTTATTTTCTGGCAAAAGTTATGAAATATGAAATAGAGATCGCAAGTAAGTAAAGTGTAGGAAAACGAAATTTTAGTTTTAAAATCAAGCCCTAAATTTAATTTAATTTTTGAGGTTTAATGAAAGTTGTGGAAATTAATTCAAGTTATGGATTTCTAATGGTACATTCTTGGAGCAATAGGAAGGAGAAGTAGCAGAGTAGTTATTTTATACCTTTTTGTTTTTAAATTTTGGTAAATAATTTACATTCAATTGTCATGCACCTTTAGTCTCATACAAACTTTAGGCTATGATTTTTATAGTATTTTCTACATAAGTCTTCCCCCTAACATTTTTTTTTCATTAACCTTTAAATACTTTAAAAAACCACTTTAATTTACTGCCACCACTCTTCTTAACCTTAATCCAATTTATTTATTTCATTGATTTCTTCAACACAAACTTAAGTTTAATCAATAATTGTAGAGCAAATTTCTGTATATATTTAGATAACTTTTATTAAATTTCATAATAAAATTCTATTTTTTTTTGCCATTCCAGTTTAAAAAACACTTAAAACCAAATGCTCTTCTAGAATTAGTTCTCTTCATAACTTTAAAAAACGGAAAATTACTAAAAAAATGTGAAGCACAAAAAATTATTGAGATCAGTTCAAACACAGAAAATGAAGAAATAATTTTTTTTTAATGCAATGAAAACACACGAGGATAAAATAAATCAAATAATTTTTTTTTCACTGTTGCAAATGAAAATGAAGTTATTATAGATTTTTATCTAACAAAAATGGGAAAAAATATTATGACTTGGTTGGTTGGTTTTTTGTTGGGTTAGTTATTACTCTAAAGTAGCAAAACTCAAGAAGCAAAAAACTGTTAAGGCTTTTAGAGAAAGATGGATGTACGAGAAAGAGTTGATAAGATGTTATTTCATTTCACATGGGTTCAGTTTAACTCAAGTTTTTGTTTTTTTTCACATAATTTATCTTGTTTTTAATTGTAGTCGAGCTTTTTGTATTAATTGGATATTTAAGTGCATAAATGGTAACAAACTGTTGCGTTTCGTTTCTTGCTTTACCACTGGGTTATACGTTATACTTATAACTCCGTCATCGTATAAATATGGTCGACAGAGAAAAATATTGATAAAAATTTAGCAGAACTTAAATTTACTTATAGCAGTTATCACTTTTCTATGATTACTGTATGTGTTTGTTTCTATTTCGGAAGAAATTACTTTGGTCTGAAAGACCTAAGTATTACATCCATGAGCCAAAAGTGAAATTCTTAACCCCACTTTTTTGGCATTTCTCGACGTTTTAGGACCTACCGATTCTAAAAAGGCAAAAAAAAATGTATGTCTGTCTGTCGGCCGGCCGTCATTACCTACGCTGCAGGGAAAACCACTGGAGGGATTTCAAAAATTTTTTTTTCTAAAAATAGGTATACTAAAGGGACAGGTTCGAAAGGACGCTGTGTTCGATAACTGTACCGGAAGTGTGTCAAAAAAATCATCAAGTGTGTCAAAACAAGGAAATTTGCATATTTTTGGCTTAAAAACGTTCATTTTAAGTGATTACGAGTAGGAACATTGAATTTGGAGAAATCTTGATGGTCGGGATTGGTATGTGAGACCAAAATCTAGATTATTGCTTTATAAGTTTGACAAAAAAATGTTGTCAAGTGTGTCAAAAGAAAGATTTTTTATTTTTACCCAATTTTTTGGAAAAAAATAAAATTAATTATTTGTTTGAATTTTATTATTATAATTGAAAAATATGGAGGGGCTGAAATCTCACAGCTCTGAGATATCAAGACTTCGGTCTGGGTTAAGGATTTTGATATAGTTTTCGGCAAAAAACTTTTATGAGGACATGGTTTTTCGTTTTGGGCAGCGATGTACATCAAACATAACTCTTTGTTGAAGTACAAGTATTTTATCTCTGTTTAAAAATTTATTACAAAACTAACACGAAACATCAATACGTTGCCGGAAAATTATAATCAAAATTCCAAAAATATTGTTAAATTAAATAAAATCAAACTTTTTCAAAATTCCAAAAATATTCCAAATATTAGAATAAAATCAAATATTTAAATATTTTCTAAATTCCAATAATATTTCAAAAATTCTTAAAAATTCAAACTTTTTCCAAAATTCTAAACATATTGCAAAAATTATTACAAAATCAAAAATTCAAACTTTTTTCAAAATTCCAAAAATTATAATAATATCAAAAATTAAAAATTTTTCAAAATTCTAAAAATATTTCAAAAATTCTTACAAAATCAAAAATTAAAACTTTAGCCGAAATTCTAAAAATATTGCAAAAATTATTACAAAATCAAAAATACAAACTTTTTCAAAATTCCAAAAATATTTCAAAAACTACAACAAATTCAAAAATTTCCATGTCCAATTTCATTTTAAATTACATTTACGTCATAAAAACAGCTACATTTTTTTTCCCAAAATATTGGCTAAAAAATTAAATGAAATCATTTTTTGACACACTTGACATTATTTTTTGACAAACTTATAATGCCATAATTCTCTATAATAATAATAAAATATCATGTCATACGAACTATTAATTTTATTTTTTTCTAAAAATATTGGGTAAAAAATAAATAAAAACCTTTCTTTTGACACACTTGACAACATTTTTTGACAAACTTATAATGCCATAATTCTCAATAATAATAATAAAATTTCATTTCAAACAAACAATTTATTTTTTTTCCAAAAAATTGGGTAAAAAACCAAATAAAAATCTTTTGACACACTTGACAACATTTTGTTGACAAACTTATAATGCCATAATTCTCAATAATAATAATAAAATTTCATTTTAAACAAACAATTTTATTTCCAAAAAATTGGGTAAAAAAAAAATAAAAATCTTTCTTTTGACACACTTGACAACACTTTTTTGACAAACTTATAATGCCATAATTCTCAATAATAATAATAAACTTCATTTCAAACAAACAATTAATTTTATATTTTTTCCAAAAAATTAGGTAAAAAAATAAATAAAAATCTTTCTTTTGACACACTTGACAACTTTTTTTTGACAAACTTATAATGCAATAATCTAGTTTTTGATCTCACATACCAATCCCGACCATCAAGATTTCTCCAAATTCAATGTTCCTACTCGTAATCACTTAAAATGAACGTTTTTTAAGCCAAAAATATGCAAATTTCCTTGTTTTGACACACATAATGATTTTTTTGACACACTTCCGGTACAGTTATCGAACACAGCGTCCTTTCGTCCTTGAGTATACCTATTTTTAGAAAAAAAAATTTTTGAAATCCCTCCAGTGTTTTTCCCTGCAGCGTAGGTAATGACGGCCGGCCGACAGACAGACATACATTTTTTTTTTTTTGCTTTTTTAGAATCAGGAGGTCCTAAAACGTCGAGAAATGTCAAAAAAAGTGGGGGTAAGAATTTCACTTTGAGCTCATGAATGTAATACTTAGGTCTTTCAGACCGAAGTAATTATGGCATTATAAGTTTGTCAAAAAAATAATGTCAAGCGTGTCAAAAAATGGTTTCATTTATTTTTTTAGCCAATTTTTTGGAAAAAAAAATTTAGCTGTTTTTATGACGTAAATTAAATTGAAATGAAATTGGACATAGAAATTTTTGAATTTGTTAGTTTTATTTTTGCAATTTTGAAAAAAGTTTGTATATTTGATTTTGTAATATTTTTTTCAATATTTTTAAAATTTTGCAAAATTGTTTTTGTTATAATTTTTGCAATATTTTTAGAATTTTGAAAAAAAAATGAATTCTTTTATATATAATTTTAGAATTTTTGAAAAAAGTTTCAATTTTCGATTTTGTAAGAATTTTTGGAATATTTTTAGAATTCTGAAAAATTTTAAATTTTAGATTTTATTATAATTTTTGGAATTTAGAAAAAAGTTTCAATTTTTGATATTGTTATAATTTTTGCAATATTTTTAGAACTTTGGAAAGGGTTGGAATTTTTAAGAATTTTTGGAATATTATTGGAATTTAGAAAAAGTTTAAATATTCTATTTTATTTTAATATTTGGAATATTTTTGGAATTTTGAGAAAGTTAAGATTTTTGATTTTGTAATAATTTTAGTAATATCTTTAGAATTTTGGAAAATGTTTGAATTTTTGATTTTGTCATAATTTTTTGTAATATTTTTAGAATTTTGGAACAAATAGAATTTTTGAATTTTGTATATTTTTCAGAATTATGAAAATAGTTTCAATTTTTGATTTTGTAAGAATTTTTGAAATTTTTTAAGAATTTTGAAAAATTTTAAATTTTTGATTTTATTATGATTTCTGGAATTTTGAAAATATTTTTAATTATTGATTTTGCAATAATTTTTGCAATATTTTAAGAATTTCGGAAAAAGTTTGAATTTTTAAGAATTTTTGGAATATTATTGGAATTTAGAAAAAGTTTAAATATTTGATTTTATTCTAATTTTTGGAATATTTTTTGGATTTTGAAAAGTTTTAATATTTGATTTTGATAAAAAAAAAAAATTCAAACTTTTTTCGAAATTCTAAAAATATTCCAAAAATTATTAAAAATCATGTATTAAAACTTTTTTCAAAATTCTAAAACTGGTAAAAATTAAAACAAAATTAAAAAAACTTTTTCCAAAATTATATTAAAATCAAAGATTTAAACTTTTTCAAAATTCTAAAAATATTCCAAAAATTCTTACAAAATCAAAAATTGAAACTTTTTTCAAAATTCTAAAAAAAAATTTAAAATTTAAAAATTCTATTTTTCAAAATTCTAAAAATATTCAAAAAATTAGAATAAAATCAAATATTTAAACTTTTTTTAAATTCTAATAATATTCAAAAAATTCTTATAGATTCAAAAAATTGAGACTTTAAAATTTTTCAAAATTCTAAAAATATTACAAAAATTCTTACAAAATCAATAATAGAAACTTTTTTCAAAATTCTAAAAATATATTTAAAATTCAAAAATTTTTTGCTCAAAATTCTAAAAATATTCCAAAAGTTAGAATAAAATCAAATATTTAAACTTTTTCTAAATACTAATATTTCTCAAAAATTCTTCTAAATTCAAAAAATTGAGACTTTCCAAAATTATAATAAAATCAAAGATTTAAACTTTTTCAAAATTCTAAAAATATTCCAAAAATTCTTTCAAAATCAAAAATTGAAACTTTTTTCAAAATTCTAAAAAAAAATTTAAAATTCAAAAATTCTATTTTTCAAAATTCATTGTAGTCATTACCTACGCTGCAGGGAAAACCGCTGGAGGGATTTCAAAAATTTTTTTTTCTAAAAATAGGTATACTCAAGGGACAGGTCTGAAAGGACGCTGTGTTCGATAACTGTACCGGAAGTGTGTCAAAAAAATCATTATGTGTGTCAAAAATAGCAAATTTTCATATTTTTGGCTTAAAAAACGTTCATTTTAAGTGATTACGAGTAGGAACATTAAATTTGGAGAAATCTTGATGGTCGGGATTGGCATGTGAGATCAAAAACTAGATTATTGCATTATAAGTTTGTCAAAAAAAAGTTGTCAAGTGTGTCAAAAAGAAAGATTTTTATTTATTTTTTTACCCAATTTTTTGGAAAAAAAAATAAAATTAATTGTTTGTTTGAAATGAAGTTTTATTATTATTATTGAGAATTATGGCATTATAAGTTTGTCAACAAAATGTTGTCAAGTGTGTCAAAAGATTTTTATTTAGTTTTTTTACTAATTTTGTTGCAAAAAAAATAAAAGTGTTTGTTTGAAATGAAATTTTATTATTATTATTGAGAATTATTTATAAGTTTGTCAAAAAATGTTGTCAAGTGTGTCAAAAGAAAGATTTTTATTTATTTTTTGCCCAATTTTTTTAGAAAAAAATAAAATGAATAGTTCGTATGACATGATATTTTGTTATTATTATAGAGAATTATGGCATTATAAGTTTGTCAAAAAATAATGTCAAGTGTGTCAAAAAATGATTTCATTTATTTTTTTAGCCAATTTTTTGGAAAAAAAAGTAGCTGTTTTTATGACGTAAATGTAATTTAAAATGAAATTGGACATGGAAATTTTTGAATTTGTTATAGTTTTTGAAATATTTTTGGAATTTTGAAAAAGTTTGTGTTTTTGTTTGTGTAATAATTTTTGCAATACTTATGGAATTTCGGCAAAAGTTTTAAATTTTTGATTTTGTAAGAATTTTTGAAATATTTTTAGAATTTTGAAAAGTTTTTAACATTTGATATTATTATAATTTTAGGAATTTTGAAAAAAGTTTCAATTTTTGATTTTGTAATAATTTTTGCAATATTTTTAGAGTTTTGGAAAAAGTTTGAATATTTAAGAATTTTTGAAATATTATTGGAATTTAGAAAATATTTAAATATTTGATTTTATTCTAATAATTGGAATATTTTTGGAATTTTTAAAAAGTTTGATTTTATTTAATTTAACAATATTTTTGGAATTTTGATTATAATTTTCCGGTTGCGTGTTAGTTTTGTAATAAATTTTCAAACAGAGATAAAAAATACTTGTACTTTAACAAAGAATTATGTTTGATGTACATCGCTGCCCAAAACTAAAAACCATGTATTCATAAAAGTTTTTTGCCAAAAACTATATCAAAATCCTTAACCCAGACCGAAGTCTTGATATCTCAGAGCTGTGAGATTTCAGCCCCTCCATATTTTTTAGTTTAAGTTCAGTCGCCATATGCCACTAATTATTTATTATGTCTCACTTATGAAGAAAACATCTTGAGAGTTGATCAAGAAGAAACATTAAAAAATATAACAATCGAGAATTCATGGTCCGTCGAACAATCGAACAATAAGAACATCTGTTGATGTTCATGCTCTTAAGTTGCTCACTGTATACTACTTTTCATATACTTATATCCAGAATAATTCAATCGCATTTAACAGCATATACTAAGTATTTTGCTGCCGATCAATTTTTTTCTACCAAAACTCACTGTCATAACTTTTTTTGTCAATGGAGAAAAGTTTAAGCTTTGTTTTCAGGATCATAACGATCGAATCTGTCGAAAAGTGAACATGGAGTACGTATTATGATAAACATCATAATTAGCTCATACTATGATATTATTCAATCATTATTTCGCACCAATCATTATTTCGTGTTTTTTTACTTAAATAAATAGTGACACTACTCAACCATACAGAAAATCTTTTTTGAAAATTTTGCTATTCATCAAGTGTGTTTCATCTCTTTGTTTTATTCCATTAGCATTGCAGAATTTTTAACTATCTTTTTATTCGCCTACATATTAAAGTGTTACTTTATTACTGTGATTTGCGGCTTTAAAGTATCACTTTTCAACTATTTATTTTGCTGTCATAGCTACGTCCAAAAAAGTAAAAAGCATTTGTAAATTTGTTTAAATTCTATGAAAAATAAAAATTTTAATCAAAGCAACCCTCAAATTCAAAATTTCATTATCCAATTAAAATAGTTGTTATCATTTGTTGTCATGTAGCTACACAATAATTTGGAAAAAATAATAAATATTTTTTCAAAGGTTACTTGTTCCACATATTTTAATTTGAAAATTTATGAAAATTTATATTTTTAATTTAGAACAAACAACTTTTCTTAAAATATTTTGCTTGCGGCGAATAAAAAATAGTATATGATGCACGGACGTAAGCTATTTTGGACTTAATGTGGGTGCAAATCTCGGCTAGCGCCTCGATTTGCAAATTCCACATCCGTCCAAAATCTTTAGCTTTACGTCCTCGCATCATAATGTACTATTTTATTCGCCTACATATTAAAGTGTTACTTTATTACTGTGATTTGCGGCTTTAAAGTATCACTTTTCAACTATTTATTTTGTTGTCATAGCTACGTCCAAAAAAGTAAAAAGCATTTGTAAATTTGTTTAAATTCTATGAAAAATAAAAATTTTAATCAAAGCAACCCTCAAATTCAAAATTTCATTATCCAATTAAAATAGTTGTTATCATTTGTTGTCATGTAGCTACACAATAATTTTGAAAAAATAATAAATATTTTGTCAAAGGTTACTTGTTCCACTAGGTTTTTTTTTTAAATTTATGAAAATCTATTATTTTAATTTAGAATAAACAACTTTTCTTAAAATATTTCTGAATGAAGTTTATCGTTTTAGTCTTATCACTATTATCATATATGAATTAAACCAATTTCTTAACAGTCTCAAATCATATTTTATTTTCTCCAACAATATATGTTTTGATTTGGCCCGATACGTTAGAGCAATGGTCGTAAGCAAATGAAGATAAGTGTGCCGAAAAAATTATTTTTGTAATAATCGGTTTTTTTTGCGTGCCTAATGAACACTGTCAAAATTTTGTGACTCCTATTTGCATAAGTTTCGGTATGAAATGATGATTTAACGATTTTCTATAAATTTATAATTGAGGAATGAACTTCCGCAAAGATCAAGTCGATTTTACCTGAACTGGCAAGTCTCACCCATCACACCAGAGCAACAGAAGCGACTAATCCTTTTGGGGTTCGATTGAGATGTAGAACTGTCACTTTCCAGTGTGATTTTTTCAATAGAGTCTTACATCTTTGGAATGTGTTACCAGAGTGAGTTTTCCCGGATAATTTTAATACCGATTTTAAAATCAACATTCATAAATTTTTTAAACAAACTAAATTTATAATCTCAAACCTTGGTTGACATGGTATCTCCGAATATTCAGAGACTTTAATTATGATTAACACTAAACATGTCTTTCCATAGAAAAAGTCCGGGATTGTAGATGAAAGAATTATGTCAGAATGTTAAACAGTGCCTGTCTTAACAAAAAAATGCTCATGAATGAGGTGATTTTTTTTTAATATCGTGTATCTCTATGTTCGGTCAAAATTTTTTGGCGACAAAAATGTGTTCCTTCATATATCACAGTTTTGAAATTTTATTGTTAAATGGCAGGTCGAAATCAAATGAATTTTATGATGCCCAAAGCAGAAACAGTGGATACAAAAACAAAAATTTCAGGGTTTGTTTTATGTGTAAATATCAAAATCGATCGATCAAAAAAAAAATCCCTCATTCAAACCAAATTTTGTCTTGCTCGTGTAAATTTTTCTAAAATTTTTTCTTTTAATCATTGAAGTGAAACTTCTTTATCGGCGTATGAGAGAAATTTTATAGCAGTGTTAAATTAAAAAAACTCGATTTCGAAAAATTCAACCGTCACGATTTTTGGTTACGCGCCATGCTGTTTTTTTGTAGATTTTATTTTATAGATTTTAATTTTGTTTTGGTAATTTTATTTTTATTTTTTTTTGTTATAAATAACAAAATTAATGATGAAAGCTTTATTTTATATTGATTATTATGGTTTGTTGTACGGTTATGTAAAAAGCAAAAAGAATTTTTATTTGTTTTAAGATTTGTTGTTGACGATTGAAATTATGGTTGGTAAGAAATATCTTATCAGAATTGATTTTTAATATAAAATAAAAGGAAAAGATTTAAAGGTTTTTATATTGGGAAGGACTTAAAGCGGCTTTAAACATAAACAAAGAAAATTATGTTGGTGGTTAAATTAGTAGTAGGTTTTGTGGAATGAGTTGAATTTAAATATAATTATTTTACAATGTAATCTTTTACCAGGCAAAATTTAAAGAAGCAAAAACATTCATAAAGTTTAATCTGAAAATGTTAATTGTGAAAATATTTTTAAATTAATTTCAGATTATTGAGAGATATAACGTATAAAAGTATTTCGAAATAATGCTGAAAACCCTTTGGCGGCTAGTACACAAATTTATAATTTAAATAACAAAAGAGTTGAAGGTTCTTTAACTTTTCCTTAATTTTAGCAACAACTATAAAAATAAATAATGGGAATTGTGTTTTAAATTTTGTTTTTGGAACAACTGGTTTATGAGGAACTTCAAAGTTCTACCACAGTTCAACTAATTACCTGTCCATAGAACATCCAAACTAGCATGCAAAGTATGAATATGTAATCCGTGTACACAAGCCCCTTGCGGCTCTGGTTATCTAATGACCAGAATTTCAACTACCACTGAACTTCACATAAGGGATGATAAGACCTGATTCTGTGGACATCATCTGGTTTAGCAAGGCTAGTTTTATCGCCTGTTTTTTTACTATTACATTAAATCTAAAAATAATGTGTTGCAAAAAATTTCACACAAGGTAACATCAAATCAGGAAATCAGAAGCACACTCCAAGTTTTTGTTACAACAAAATTTTTCTGTTAAAATTCAAGTTCATATAATAATATACTGAAGTAAATTTATCAAATCAATTATTGCCAGTATACTTATTTTTAAATATGGGTAGAGTCGAGACTGAGATGGACTCAATACGAATATTCTCTATATCAACAACCAAATTTTAGATTTTTCACCCCAACTATCCTGAAATTCGATAGACATCCCCTCAAACCAAATTGAGCACTATTAAAAAATTTCTTAGCATTAAGAAAAATGTTTAATTTGACCACATTTTCCAGTATTTTGGAGAAAACAGACAAGAATGATATTTGCGTCAGCGGATTCCATCTTTTACTCCCTAGGGACTAAAAAATAACAAACCATGACAACAATGAAAGTTTTCATAGAAGAGAAATTTTTTACTATAAATTCAAACAAATTTTTTATAAAAACCGCCTACTATTATGAACATCAAAAATTATAATTTTCGTTCTCTTTAAATGATAAGATTTAGTTTTTAATATCATAATTATATTGTGGTCGTGCAAAAAATAGTATATACACCTCGGGAGAGAGCATGTCAACTACTGCCTCCTGTCACAAATTCTATTTTTTTCACAATTCTAAAAATATTGCAAAAATTATAACAAAATCAAAAATTAAAACTTTTTCCAAGTTTCTAAAAATATTGCAAAAATTATTAGAAAATCAAAAATACAAACTTTTTCAAAATTCCAAAAATATTTCAAAAACTGTAACAAAATCAAAAATTTCCATGTCTAATTTCATGTTCAATTATATTTATGTCACACAAACAGCAAAATTTTTTTGTTCCAAAAAATTGGTTAAACGACAATCAATTTGAACAAATTGACTGATGGACTGATTCCATGGGGCTTCACCCCTTAACATAAATTGAAGGTTTGAAAAGTCCGAAACTATCACAAGTGGGCCTAAACAAAGACCCTGGTCTTTTTATTTTTTTTATCTATATAAAGTACCAGTACCGTAATAACGGTTTTTCATACAAATTTTTGTTAGTTTTTTTTAATAATTTTTTGGCGCAAATTGAATTGGGCGTTGTAAACCAGTTTTGATTTTTTTTCAAGTTTTGTGTAATTTAAGAGAAAACCAGGTCTGGGTTTTTTGTATATTGAATACATTATATAGAATACAATTTTTTTTGAATTTCTTTTTCTTTGTGGAAAAAAAAGAAATGTACACTATTAATCGACAGGGGCTCCCCATAAAAGTTTCGGGCAGGGTCCTGTACTTTGCCAGAGAAAAGGATAATCTGGACCCTGGTAGAGGTGAGACTCCATAAGAAGGTCACGACCGTGGGACTGGGAACTGTGGTCGGCTTAAATAATTATATGATATAAATATTTTCTTGAAATGGTAGGTCTTCCTCAATGGGAATCAATTCCACTTTTAGAGGATTAGAGGCTTTGCCTCATATAATTTCAAAATAGTTCTTACTAAATAATCATTAGTTTATAAATAGAACAAGATGCATTGGAGTTTAAGAGTTAGAGTCTGGCGTTCGGGAGTGTTCTCCAGAAATGACATTTGTTCTAGTAATTTATTTTTAGTTTAGGTTTTAGCTAGAACAACCATATTTGGATCAGTAGAATTTGGTCATATTTACCATATCGTGATAGTCATGGTTGTTTCTTTTTAATAGTGGGAGAAACTGTTCTATAGAATCTGGTCGTTAGGTCGCTTATCTAGTCAGTTCTCACATGCCATTTTTAGGGAGGGCTGGTGAATGCGATATTCTGGCTTAGGTGACGATGGTTATTTGTACCATATTTGTTTTTTTGTCAACAAATGAATCTTAAACTTGGAAATCTCTTATTACTTTGAGTAATAAGTAAATAAATAAATACATTAAATAAATAAATAGATTTTATTTCAAAATAAATAAATGAATTCATTAAAACAGAATAAGTAAATAAATATTTTTAATTTTAATAAATAAAATAAATATATATTTTTCTTTTAAAATAAATAAATGAAAATGTTTTTTTTTCATTTTAAATAATAAAAAAATTAAATGTTTTTAAATAAAAAAAAAAAATACAAAATAAATAACTATTAAATAAATTTATAAAAAATAAAAAATTAATAAATAATTTTAACAATGCTTATACATATATAGGTATATTTTTGATGTACAGCCAGGTTTTCTGTTTCTGTTTCTTTTTGACGTGAATTCGGTCTGTTTTTCTCTCATATCGTCATTCAATAATAAATATTTTATATGATCAAAACAATTATTGTAGCAAGTCGTGATTGGCGATTATCATTGTCCTTTCTTCTAGAATAAACTGCAGATAGTAATGTTAGTTCTATCATCACTATCTTCGTTTCTTCTTGTTTTGTAACGACGGACTATTTTCAATTTTTACTCTAAATTAATAGTATTCGTATTCAGGGGAATTCGATAATAATTTGTTAATTTATTTTCTTCAATTGTAATAAGCGTTGGGACATTTGTTTGTACCACTGTATTTATTTTTGTTGTTTCAATTAATGATGCATTGCAAAACATGTTTTGCATAAATGATTGTTTGTATTAGTTGAAATTGGTTGTTACAATAATGGAGTGGGGAAACAGAAAACCTATAATATGTGTGTATATAAGCGATCAAATGCTTTGGATCGACAGATCAGTATATAAATTTAAATAAATAAATCAGTAGTGATTTAGTAATTAATTAAAAATGAAACAGAAAAAACTATTATGTAAATTAAAATCACCAAGTATTAGTAGTGTTATCATATTGTGATACAAAAAAAATATAAATGTATGTGGAAAAAAATGTCTATTCTTTTTATTAAAATGTTCATAATATTAAATTTGTTATCTTAACTTGTTTTTGAAATGGGTGTTTTTTGCTCTAACACTCTGGTGTTATTTTTCGTTTGTTATTATAAAGTTTTGTGTGGTAAGAGAATTTTTTAGAAATAACATATTTTTGTTGTTTGTATAAGAAGGCGGCTTCGAAGATAGCGAAACCGTTATTTTTGCCATTCCGGTTATTGAAGCAAGTTAAATCGATGGTGGCTGAAAAAAAGCAACGGGTGTAATTGAATTGGATGCGCAAACATTTTCTTCAAAAAAGTATACCGTTGTAATGATATCATCGTTTTTATGGGACATCAAGGAAATGATTTAATTCGATTTAGTTTTATATGTCTGATTATTTATCGTTTGAATTTAATCATCGTTGGAGAGATTATCATAGTAAATTTGCATTCTACGACGCGTCTATGGATGACGCTTTAGAGTTAGGAAAAGCGATTTTTGGAATGCAATTTGTGACGACCTTCAATCAACATTCGTTCCCCAGAACTGGTATTAGAAGAAGACAACATTCAAGAAATAAATTTATGAAAGCTCTTCTGATTTGATTTATATAACTTTTTTGTGATTTATTTTTTTATTGCTAAATTATTTTCTCTGTTAGTTAATTAACAGTTTCTTTCATTATTCAAAGTGATTCATAGATAAGAGATTTGCAAGTGTAATATTTGTTTGTCATAGATTCAGTTTTCCGGTGTAATATTATTATTCGAATAAAAGTCCAAATTACGTAACAAAATAAATAAAATCATTTTTTGACACACTTATAATGCCATAATTCTCAATAATAATAATAAAATTTCACGTCATGCAAATAATTAATTTTATTTTTTTCCAAAAAATTGGGTAAAAAAATAAATAAAAATCTTTCTCTTGACACACTTGACATTATTTTTTTGACAAACTTCTAATGCAATAATCTAGTATTTGATCTCATATACCAATCCCGACCATCACGATTTCTCCACATTCTTTGTTCCTACTCGTATTCACTTAAAATTAACGTTTTTTAAGCAAAAAATTTGTAAATTTCCTTGTTTTGATACACTTGACGATTTTTTTGGCACACTTCCGGTATAGTTATCGAGCACATCATCCTTTCGGCTCTTACCATTGAGTGTATCTATTTTTAGAATTCAAAATTTTTCAAATCCCTTTAGCCGTTTTCTAGATTTCGTCGGTTGTGACTGCCGAACGGACGGACGGCCGGCAGACAGACATACATTTTGTTTTGCTTATTTAGAATCAGTAGGTCCTAAAACGTCGAGAAATGGCAAAAAAAGTGGGGGTAAGAATTTCACTTTTAGCTCATGAATGTAATACTTAGGTCTTTCAGACTGAAGTAATTTAAGAGAAATAAAACTCAATAGTCTGTCCTCCACGACAAACAAATGAGAATGATACGAATAACAGTATAATAATTATAAATGTGAGACGGTTAGTTGTTAATACCATTTGCTATATTTATTATTGAAACTTTTTTACTGAAACTTCGGCAATCTTCAGTAACAATAAACATTCTAATTAAGGTACGAAGTTAATAGAAAACCAATCTGGATGGGGAAAAAAATATAATTTTTTATTGAGGAAGTTTTTAAACATCAAGTTTTCGTTTCTAAAGTTTAGTTCCATATGTTGCAAATAAAGAATTTGAATATTATTATTATTGATTAAATTAAATGATTCGAAAAAGTTATAACTTTAAATCCCAATCTTAAACCACATAAATGCTTTGAGTAACGTTTTTTTAAAGCACATACGACCAGTTTGTTCGACATACATATCTTCACGTTTTGCACAAAAAAGTTCATACAATTTAGATTAAGAAATAAGTTTAAGTTATAGATTTTTGATTGACCAAAAGATTTTGAAGGTTTGGTTTATTGTAATTAGCACACCTTTATTTAAGTGTCTAGAGATTGTACGAAATGTTAAATACAACAAGTGTCTCTTTTTATTCCTGCTGTTTGAAGCGTTAAACGAAAAAGAAGCGCTTTCTACAAAGTCATATACAGATAAAAGTCCAAAGCTTCAATTTAATTACTTAAGAGAATCAACACACTTTGATTTCAAAAGTTATAACTATACATACCATACTGTATTTGCTTAAAATCCAAAAACACTAAGAACCTAACGATAACTTTTATTTCTTTTGTTCACTTTATTAAACTACAATTGTGTATTCTTGTATTATTTTTCTTCAAAGTTAAGATTGAGTTGAAAAAAAAAACAAGAGAAACAGTTTTGTTTCTGGAATTTTAAAATGGAAAACAATTTTTTCCTTTTTCTTTTATAACATTTTTCTCGGTTGAAAAAATAAGAAAATTTTATTAAACAGAACTTCACTTGTCAAGTGGCTTTTGTTCTTAAATTTTATTTTGTTTGTTAAAATACAAAACATTGTTGGTAAGCAGATTAAATCCAGACAACAAAATCAATTCTTAAAAAAACATAAGTTATTTTTAACGAACGTTCTACAATCTAGATGTTATGTTAACA
This sequence comes from Diogma glabrata, assembly GCA_963693315.1. Lineage (NCBI taxonomy): Eukaryota > Metazoa > Arthropoda > Insecta > Diptera > Cylindrotomidae > Diogma > Diogma glabrata. The sequence goes on from OY856186.1 coordinate 11,265,983, forward strand.
AGGAAATATTGTTCGATTTATCTATCCTAAAAGTGATGAGTTTCAAGTGCAACAAGATGAACATACTTATATCTTTTGTTAAAAGAATATATTGTTATTTTATTCATACAAATCAATTTTCATTTTTTCCCATTTTCAAAGAACTCGATACTATAATTTTCCTAATGAGTGTCTGAGAACATAAATCTAAAATTAGATGAAAAACTATAGCGAGCGACATAAACAAGAAAATCGAAATAAATTCACTATTTTCGTTCTAATATTTTATGTCGTTTTGTCGATAAAAAAATTTATGAAGGGTAAACAGAATATGAAAATAAAAATTGGACAGTAAAAAGTGATATTTATGATCCTGTTTTTCCGGTAAAGCTGGAAAATAAACTGAATAAAAACAATGTGTCGTTATAATGTCGTAATGTATTCGTGTAGATACGTATATATTTTTTAAGGAATAATGATATTATTAGGTAATAGACTCTTGTGGAATGATAAGGTTAAGTTGGATGTTTATATCGAAAAAATGGTTAAAGAATTTATGAAATATTATTTGAACGAGGTACATGAATTGGTTGTATTGGAGGTACAAGTACAAGTTTGTTGCTGAATAATAAAAGGCTAGTTATGCAAAACTTATAATATGTAAATTATTTAGTAGTTTTTATACTATGTTATGGATGAGGATGAGAATGCTTTCTCTAGAAACCGCAATACCCAAAAATTTTCTCAATGGTTTGGACTACCAGTTTTTGGTGTTACTAGAATCAGAAACAACTCAAAACTCATTCGATCGGTCAAATAACCCTATGATTTTAGTATTAGAACTCACCTTGGATTCAAACGAAGATTCTATATTTTGTTAATTAATTTTCTTTTAAAACTTTTGGATTTATTTTGCATATCTGGGTGAATGTTTCGAGATTTCCTTCGTCACAAACAGTGGGGACGCCACACATCCCGAGAATGTCTCAAGCCGGGCAACGAGCTACTTTCATGAAAGAAGTATAAAGCTTTCAAAAATTAATGGTAACAATTCCAGTTCCTCCTTCTTGTATAGCGAATCAAACAAATTATAATAAGGTAAAAACTTCAAACGGTGAACAAAAACATATTCATAAACTACTTAAAAACCGGTTTTAATGCAATTTTTTTCTTCATAAATTTTCCATGTAAGAACTATAAATCCTATAATCTTTAGTCTAAAAACTCAATTTGATGTTAATCAAACGAAAGTTTTTATTTCATTTAACCATATACTTGATCTTTGACATCCTTTTTTATACATTTAATCCTAAAAGCTTTGAACTTCAACAACAACATTGAAAAAAGAAAGTATTTCCAGATTCTATTTCCATTTCAATTATCTTAATTCGGAAAAACTTTTTCCTTTGAGAAAAATTTATTTAAACCTTTTCTTGACCTTTGTCGTAGTTGTTGATACTTTTTTATATATAACAAGGAAAACAACTTAGCTTTGAATTTTGGGTTGTGTGATTGAAACATATATTTTGTCGTTATAATTATTTTTTGTATATATAGGCAATTAAAATGTTTTAAACTAAAACCTAAAAAACTTATCGTTATCGCTTTTTTCAGTCTCAAAAAATATTAGAGTAGTTGAGTGAATTTTATTCAAATAAACTTCCCTATAAATTAAACTTAACGCCACTCTGTCAATCATAAACTCACCCATTTGAATTTAAAAATATTAATGACTAATTTTTCATTCCAAAATTTTTTTATTAGTTATCATTTGTTACACATGAGACCTATATACACCAATAATATTCATCGTCAAAAGAATGTAGTCATTTTTATCAATCAACAACATTGTAAAATGGTAAATCAAAAATTTATATGAAAAAAAACCGTGAAAATAATTAATTAAATTTTTCCTTGTTCTAGATGAAAATTGTTTTTGTTTAAAACCTTATTTTTTTTTGTGTTTGTAGAACACGAAGCGAAATTTTTGTGTTCTTTTGCTGAAGGTGGTTTGAGTGTTTTTCATTGCCTTTTTGATGGTTTTGTTTATTATTATTTTATTTAATGGAAATAGAAAGTTATTTTAACGAAAAATTATAGTGGTTAAGAGATTGTGATGATGGTTTGGAGGTAAAGAATATTTATTCTATAAATTATTTATTGTAATAAAAGTTTTATATCGTTAAAAATAAAAAAAAATTAAATTGATTGCTATTATAGATGACAGGTGAATGTTTTTATTTTGCTTTTATTATTTAAATTGTCGTTAATGTATAATAAAGGTGACAGTGGAAGTGGTATCGATTTCAATATTTCTAGTAAATTATTTCAAAGAAAAGACATCATTTATTAAACGAAGTACATGTTTAAGATTGTATTCCAAAAAACATTTAGCTCAGAACATAGGGAACAAAAGTTCATCGTTATTCCTATCACTATCACATAACTAATTGAAATTTTAGCTTAGTCTTGTTTCGAATTCAATGTGTTAGTTATACAATTCTAGTCCGATTTAAGGTTAATAAGGTCTTAAGTTCTGATTTTATTTTATTTTTACGTTTCGAAAAGAATGGATTTAAATTTTCTAAAATGTTGGTCCCTCGATCCGGTTTATTAAATATGCTTGTCTGCCATTAATCAGGGTTGGTCTTACACACCTATCTTACGTGTAATCAAAGCATTAAACATAATAATCCTTCCATAAATTAAACGTATTAATTATCTTAATATTTTAAAATTTTGGTCCTTCGAGCCGGTATCTAAATTAAACAACTGAAGTACAGTATACCCATTGAGCTCGACTAAGTAAGATGCCAAGATTTCTAATTATATATTCTCAAACATTAAATTTTAATATTTAAATTTCCGGTAACACATGAAAAAAATGAAAAAACCATCAATTATATTATTCTTGAAGCAACACCAAAATATAACCGTTTCTATCAATTAATTTTTAATTAACATTTCAACCACTAGATTAATCGTATTGAAACCAGTATAACGATTAACTTTTTTTCCATAATCAAACTGAAGCTTTTAACACATCATCCAGAAAGAAACAATAGAATATTTTTTTAATTAAAATCAAATTGTATTGAGCCTCAACAAATAAAAAATAAACAATACAAACAAAAGCCTATGTGGGTTTATTTCATTGTGATTTTGAAACATAAAATCAACAATATATAATCATAATTATAAATGGACAAAAGAGTTGCCATTTCCATTTGTGTAAAGAGAATTCAAAATCATGAGGAAATTCTAATAAATTTTATATTTTCCATATAACAAATTATATTTTCTTTCTTTTTCCACATTTGACTTTTTGATTGTGAAAAAGTATCAAAATGTTGTTAATGACGTTAATTAATTGTAAATACAAAACAAAACAAAAAAAGTTTTTGAACTTTATGAGAATGCAAAGTTTTAATTGGAGTTATGCTTAGTAATTGAAACGGTAAGGTTTTAGTTAATTTAACTTCTGCCTACATTTATTTTTTGTTTGATTGCTTTTGTGATACCAAATATGTGCAAAAAGCTTTGAAAATAACATTTTTGAATAAACTTCATCTTGAATGTTATTAGATTGTTTATAATTTCATTACGTTCTAGTGTGTAATAGATTTTTTAGGTTACTGCTATCTGGGCTATTTTATTGTGACAAAATACCAGTAATGAAACTTGTAACAGTAATAACGAAACGTTGTATAATTTTTTATCTTGGGATTATTTTAAGCAAATATTTGGAATTATTTTTGGACCCATTCGTCTAAAAAATTTAAAATTTGAAATCTTTTTATTTATAAGGACATTTTTTTGGGTACTTGAAGATTATAAGAAAAATTTCCGTGGAAAAATTCTTCTTATCAGTCATATAAGAATTTAAAACCATTCCGGTTTTTCGCCAAGTAGTTAACGATCCCACTTTCAATTACTAAAATGCTTATTTTCACAATCAATAAAATTAATTTTTCAAAACTTCAAAATAATAAATAATTTTCTATATCCTTTCATTATTATAATCACAAAAACATTACTCCTGTCATCATTTTCATTATTATTTCCACAATAAATCTCAGTTTTTCCATTCAAATACACAAAACGAAGAAAATGAAATCAAATGATCCTGATGTCACTTTATTAGTGATTTTTTTTTTATATATATATTTGTTTTGAATGATGGTTGAGATTTTTTTTCCTATATCTCGCTATGACTTTTCATTTGTGCTTTTTTTCGCTTCTGATATGATGTATTTTTTAGGAAGTTATTCAGATGACACGATCTCAAAAACAAATATTATTTTAGAAATGAACGACAGAAGAAAATGAAACAAAAAAATTTCATGAACGTGACATCGAAAAATTTAATGATAAAAATTGTTGAAATAAATTATTGTAATGTTAAACTCTCGTGAATGTTGTGGAATGTTTAGGGCGTACTCGTCACAACTGTGCCGGAATTGTGTTTAATCTGTTAATAGGGAATTATTTATGTGTTTTTCGTTTCGATGGGAGATTTATTTGATTATAGAACCTAGAAATTTCAGCACTATTTAAGTTGTGTTAGGACTGCAAAAAAGTAAGACTACCAAAATTCAAACATGTATTTTATAAACTTTTTTGTTAACTAGTGTTTTAAGGAAATCTACATAGATCAAAATTACTTTAAAGCTACATAATGTGTAATGGAGAACTGGGCCCATTGGAAACACCAATGGATCAGTAGAGGTGGGCCGCGCACCTAGCGAGGTTGATAACCCTAAACTAGCTTCAGCATGAGGGTTTGAGGAAGTGTACCTGCCACCACAGCAGAAATAAACAGTGTGCGCGTGTAGCTTAAACAAAAACGGATCAGGAAGAGAACACACAAATGATAAAATAATATTCTCTGGCGACCCCATCGCCGAAAAAGCCGCGACCGTCACGAACACCCCATTATTATAAGTGTCTTAACTAACATGCACAAACCATGTGAGTTTTGACCTTTTATACCTTTTGGACCTTTTTGAACCTTTTGAGTTCTTCGATCACCCAAGTTTTCGTGAAATTTGTTGTTTTTTATCTGATTGACTCAAAAAGTAAGGTTATTTTCGTATTCAGCACGAGAAAATACATCAGAAAATGGTTTCTATTATATGATCCGATGCCTTTTACAAGTATGACATCAAAAAAACTATTCTTACATGTTGAGGTGGTTGACTTGAAGCCGCCATACTGGTCCGTCATTTTGAATGTTCCAAAAAGACCCCGGCTAAAATTAAACTATAAGGTTATGGATAAAGAATGAGCCTAACTGGAATTTTATAGGTTGCTCCAATTTCGGGACAGAGGGGGGTGGCCGAGTTAACAGAGAATGCCCCATATATATATGTAAACTCACCCCATAATTGATCCGGATCCCACTTCTCCTGCCTTGAAAACTAGCTGATCATCTTAAAATTTTTTCCCACGTATAATGAAAAAACTTGCATTGTAATCATTCATCATCATTGTAATCAAAAAGAAATACTTAAAAACGAAACCTCCATTGTTACGATTATGTTTTAGTTCATATTAAGATTTTTATCTATACGATAGCAATAGATCTAACCATTATGCAGATTAGAATTACAAGTCACTAGAAATGAATGTATTCAATTGAATAGAATGAAAAATGGCTTTGAAGAGCGAAAGATCCGTAACAAAAGTTTTATCTCAATTCCGGTCGGTTTGGGAATCGAACCCCTTTGATCAGAGTTTATAGTTAACCAATTAAACAACTCGAGATTGTCGAGTTATGTTTTGGGTTCATTAAATTTTTTTATTTCTTTTTATAAAAAAAACTGAAATAATTTTTGCTATATGTCCTATAGTCATAAACTAATTGATTAATTCACTAATTTTAACTTGATCTTCTCTTTCTGTGAAGATTAATTGTAATCCTTTTGCTTTACATGATTACACGGCATTTTGGATTTTTTTTTTTCGTACTTACACAATTGAACTATTTAAAAATTGATTTTTTTCTTTTATTTTTCTGATGAGAAAATTTACTATTATACCAACATTTACTATTATACCAAAATATAACATTGATTTATTAGATTTACTAGATTATTTATTTTTAATCTAAGGAATGGCCATTATTATCAATCAATAAAGCATTCCAGATTTTTTGATTTATTAATCCCGTCGTATCTGTCACAATAGTCAATTAACATTATAATGACAACTCCTCATTTCATCGGTGGGATTCTCAGATTTATAATCATCGAAAAAAATGCGTTCGTAATCTACGTTTTGTAATAATGAATAATATTGTTGGGTGAAAACGCAACTGATAAAAAACATCCTCATAAGAAATGTAAGTTTATTTCATAAAATTTTTTGTTGGGGAATGTGAAACGAGAAGTTCACCTTCTAAAATATAATTTACATTTTTAAATCTGGCAGCGAGGCAATTTCGTCTTTCACAATCTTAACCAGTTTAAGTTAATTTTGAAAAAAGAATGCATTCAAAATTAGTTCCAGTAGATTGTTAGTGTTTAAAGATGAAACGAATTCAACTTTAAGCAGATTTCATGCTACATAAAGTTTGAATTTTTTTTCACGAAACTACATTCAAACATTATTTCTAGTTGACCGAATAGTTTCGTTGGACTGCATTTAAACTTTTTTGATATTAGGGGTGTTTGATGTATGCATCATCATATAGCCCATCAAATACGTAATGTAATGTGATGTAAATGACTTCGGAAAACAGGAACAAGATAAATAAAAAGGTAAATAAATAAATAAATAAATAAATAAGATAAATAAATAAATATAGACGCTAGGGTTAATGCTAAAGTTTTCGTTATTGTATTCTTGGTAGTTGGAGAATTTTTAGTAGTTCAGAAAAAGGAGTTGTGAGTGAAGAGAATTCTGAGATTAATGATGAAAACATCTGTAGCAGTCAGAAATAACTAGAACCATACGAGCTTTTCAAATCTCGAATGCCTTCAATCCACAAAGATTTAAAAAAAGGGTCCACCTACACCTCAAGACGCATGTTGTTGTGGGACCTATGTCTTAAAAGGTATCTATGTGTTGTTGTGACACATTTTGTAATTCCTACTACACAACACTTCTTATTAAAAAAAAAAAATCGATATTGGAATTGGGAGCTCTACAATGCACTCTATATAATCAACTAATAAGCTACCTTTATTCAGGAGATTTGCCTGTTTTGCTAGCGAGAATCACTGGTGAACTCCAAGAACTAGACAATTGCTCTATAATCATTAAACGAAATATGGCGCAATTTGTTCCCAATATTTTTCGATCGCTAGAAATAAGGAATAATTGCTTTGTTTCATTCGAGATGCATCACTAGTATCGATGACGTGTTCAAATAAATGAGACTTTATTTAACGCTAATCTAACACCTACCGTTTTTTTGCCGTTTTAGAGCCTTTCTCGCTGATCTGTTAAAATCGCTTCAAGTGAGAACTGATAAAATATGCTCTTCAGTTCCTAATCCAAGCTGGTGAAGTAAGAGTTGATAAAGAGTAAGAGTTCGATTCATAATAAAAAATGTTCGATTAGACTTATCTGTATGCTTTGCCTTTACGTTGAAAAAATTATCAGGTTGGCTGTTATTGTAAGTTTTAGAGCCAATGAATCACCAATCCTGAAAGGATGGATCAATTTTTTATTTGTAAATTTTTTTATTTCTGATCAACGGGTGTGGTAACCCCACGTACTGCAATCCCTGTTATTGACATACGAATTAATGTGAGATATCACATACCATAGGCAATATCAGTGAGATATCACTATCCAAAGTCATATCTTAACAATGCTGGCGGTTGAACTCTATTCAGTCAACGGTAGCACCCTCAATCTTAGCTATGGAGTATGCCTTAATGATGCCAGGTTATTGCTTGCCCGAAAAATGGAGGCTTCACAGATTTCTATGTGTGGGCTTTAATTATTCAAGAATGGAGTGCGTCGCATGATCATGAAATATACCACTAGCTGGAGTGTTGGCAACCACGTTTTAGTTTATTTCTTCAAATTGTTAATACAAATTTACAGTTTACCTTTTATTTAATTTTTTTTTCTATTCCATCATGAAATATTGGCCTATGTCTTGTTTTATACGTGATAGGATATGTTGTTTAGTTATCCCTTCTAAAAACAACATATGAAAAAATGTATGATATAAAAAAACAAATTTGCGCCTATCAACACCTTAGAACGCATGTTGTTGGGGGACCTTTGTTTTTATGTATTGTTGTGACACATATTGTAATTCCTACTACACAACACATTTTATAAAAAAAAAACGCCTAGACATTTACGTTTCATATTTAAAATTTCAACCTCAGTATACGGTCTTTCATTATTTTTAACAAATTTTATATATGACAGAAAACGGGACTTGAATGCACGATGAGCTTTCTGGTACTGCCCAAAACTAAAAGTGGTTTTGCTAATAAAATTTTTGTATAAAATATTAAATAGTAAATTTTATAACAACATTAAATCACAAAGAATAATTATTCTTTCTAAAAGTTTTTATTTAAAAAAAAAAAAAATTTCAAATTTTAAATGAGAACTGGTTCCATTGGAAAACCGATGGAATCGGTATGGCAGGTCGCGCACCTAGTTCGATTTTAAGCCATAAGCTAGCTTCAGCCTGCGGGAACGAGAGATTAAAAAAAAAAATAAGTAAACATGAACTCACCCCAGGCTAGCAATCGATCCCGTTCCTGCTGATGAAAATTGAACGAATTGTACGTAAAACTCACAACAAACGGCTGGATAATGCGGCTGTGGTTAAAAGATGATCGAATAGTATGTAACGCTTATAAAAACGGTTGAATAATGCGGTTGTGAATGCAAGATGAGTAATTATACCAATATAAAACTATTGCATTAGGTGATTGTGGATAAACGAAATTACTCATCGTTATATCAATATGAAACTATTCACTCATGCGATGGTGGGTGAATGTTGAGCCAATTGTAGCAATATAAAACTGAGGAATTTATGTGATTACGGATGAATGATGACCAAATTGTATGGATAAAATACCAAAACCTTCTGAATCATGCGATTGTGGATGAATGATGAACAAATTGTATGAAATTATAAATCAGCTGAGTTATGAGATGCGGATGAATGATGAGTAACTGTCGCAATATAGAACTATTGACTTATGTGATGGTGTATGAATGAATTAAGTAATTGTAGCAATATACGCCTATTAAATTATGCGCTGGTGGATGAATGTTGAACAACTTGCATGAAAATAATTATAAAACTGCTGACTCTGGCGAATTTGGTTGAAGGTTAAATAAATGTCGGTACTAAATAGCCCGGTTGAGCCAAGATAATGATGTTACAGATTGAACCGTATACGTGCAGCTATGTAACGGTGTATTCAAGCGACGATGTTTAAAAATTGTTTATTTACCTACAACAATATGCAGTAATTACAGTTCACCAATATCACCAGAGGAAGTTGCAGAACAAAGGAAATTCCGTTGCCTATACCTATACCGTATATATAATTTCCCAGTTTTTCTTTTTGTTTGTTTTAATATCACAACTCCATTTAAAAGAAAAAAAATTGTTTGAAGTTTTTTTGGTCTTAACGACAAGATTAACATCCAATTCTATTTATTAAGTCTATCATGCAATTAGTATAGTTAAATTGTGATCATTTATCACAGCAATTATAATTATAATAAAATAAATTAAAACTACCTTAATTTTAATGTCTGACAGTTCCAGTTCTCGATTATTTCTTCTAAACAGTTTAATTTCAACAACACTATCACATAATATACTTTATTGTATTCACTGACGGCACTTGGCAAAACATGATTAATAATTCAATTGAAATAAACACTTATTGTTGTTTTGCAAACAGTATATTTGTTAAGTTTAATCTAAATAACTAAAATTAATTATAAAATTTAAATTACTCCACTACAGTAGTTAATAAGCTCCCGTAGATGGTGTAACAACCAAAATCGATTAAGCGGTTAGGGTTAATTTAAATTTTATAATTAATTTTAGTTATTTAGATTAAACTTAACAAATATACTGTTTGCAAAACTACAACAAATGTTTATTTCAATTAAATTACTGTCACATTAATTTATGACTAAATTATTATTTTAATTAATTTAACATATAACACAAAGACGACAAAATGGTCAACAACCATTTATTGATTAATTGCAAATAAACATATAACGAACACATAAAATTTTTTTTTTTTGAATTTTACCACAATAATCAACTTAAGCCCGAATTTAATCTGAATAACAAAAATTAATTTTTTTATGCACCATTAATCGATTAATTGGATGATCGTTCGTCTGCCAAATGTCAAACAAATCCAAAACGAGAAAGTTCATGGATGGAGTCGGGTATTTATAATTGATGAAAACATTAAACTACAGTAGCATACACGTATGTTCTAAAGCTACAGTACTAGTCTACAGCTACAATAGCAAGCTACAGTAGCATACACGTATGTTCTAAAAATATTTATTCTTATGTTATATTTTTAGTACACCTTATTTTTCAAAAAACGTTTTTGTTCCTTGCCTTCGTTTTTTGTCAACTCCCATAGGAAAATCGTAATAAAAAAATCTAAACAAACAAAAGCTTATAAAATATGAAATACACTATCTTACATTAAAATGATATTCTCAAAATTGATCTATTTTTTCCCTCGAAGTGAAACAAACACCAACACCCTACACTTAGAAAAATAATAAGGAAAACGTTTCCTTAAAATCAAAATAACTCACACGAAACAAAAGCAAATAAACCATGAAATTAGTTTTCTACGAAAATCATAATTACCAAGAATCACTCAAAATTTAACAATAAAAAAAGCTTTTTTCGTATATTTTACCAAAACAAAATATTTTGTGTGCTTTTCACAATTCAAAACTCTTACATAAAATCCAAACATATGATATAACAATAACAATAAAAGTATATGTTTAAGTTTTTATAGTTTTACCATGAAAATGAGAAATGAAAATTAATATGTCTGTCTGTTTTGAGCTTTTAATTTTCATGTTTTTTATTTTGAGCTTTAAAAAAACAAAAAATATGAAGAAAATTTTATTTTTACAATTGGAATGAAAATCGGTTGTGTATTGTTATGGTTTTTATGGTGGAGTAACTAACATAATTTATATGTTTATACTTTTACTTATTGTTATTCTCGTAGTGGTTTATGGTTTGTTGGACTGTAAGGAATGGAAACATCATTGTACATGTTGATTTTTCTACAGTCAACTCTTGTTTTTATTTTTATGTTTTATTCTGGTTTTTATGGTTTTGTTGTGTATTTCATTCAATAACTCTTTCAAAAGTGTTTTAGTTTTATTTTTCCCACATACGAAACTTATTATTCGACCACAGATACGCATTTACGATTATTTGAAAGAACTTTTCAAGCTTATATTTTATATTAAATTTTAGAAGATGTTTCATGTTTAAAAGGCAATAAAAAAGAATGATCCATAAAGACGCCATTTAAATGAATAATTTATAAATTATTTTCATATAATCTTCATTAAAACATAATATAATCACAAATAAATGAATTTATACGGATCATTAAATTTTTTTCTCGAAATGTTTATGTAGTGAATATAAAATATGTACGATCCATAAATATGCCATATAAACTGCTAAAGTCAAATGTCTATAGAGGAAAATGCTATTTTTTATGTAGCTGGAGAAGATATTTCTAATTTTATTAAAAGAAAACAGAAAACAGAAAATTTAGACGAACGAAAAAATAGTAATGACCAACAAAATGTATCTGTTGAGAAAAAGATGAGAAATCTTAAATTATACTGAATGTTAGCGTTGTCAAAAAACTTTTACAAACTTTTGTCTATATAGAGCAGATAAGTTCGGTTCAGATTTAAATAATTACAAAACGGTTTGAACAACGGAAACTGCCAAAATTTCGTATATAATCATTCCAAGAGTCAACAACAGCATCAACATTATGTACTAATATTGAAAAATCACCGCATTGGTGCAACGATTTTTGATTATATTATTCAATAATTACCTATTTATTTTAGTTCAACGATTTTTTTGAATATAATATTTAAAAATCACCTATTTATTTTGGTGCAACAATTTTGGGTTATTATATTCAACAATCACCTATTTGTTTTAGTGCAACGGATTTTTTGAATAAATTATCATTTACCTGTTTGCTGGTGCAACGATTTTGAATATAGTATTCAACAATCACCTATTTGTTGATGAAATGATTTTTGATTAAAATATTCAACATTCACCTAATTATTTTGGTGCAACAATTTTTTATATTATAATATACAATTTACAAAGGTCATTCAACAGCACCTTTTCTAATTTTTTTTAATTTTAATTTTTTATCAATAAGCTGATCGATTGTTAACTCTTTAAAATTCCATGGAGGAAAGTGTTCACCCATTGAACCACCCGTTGATAGTTCACCCATTGAAAAGAAGTTCGACAAAACGTCGAAACTAAATGTAGTGTTACCACATTTCTTCCCTCAATCTTTTTGTTGTTCAACATACTATACGTAGTCATCATAAAGTCTTCTAACTGAACAACTGTTCTTCTTGGTCTACTCCAAAATTCCCGGAGTTGTTGGTAATGTTATCACTAATTCAGGTTGGACTGATGACTGGATTATTTCCTGAATCCCTTCTACTTCCGCCGTTGAACAGCTTTCACCCTCTTTTAATTCTGGAGGAGCTGGTGTTCTTGCTCTTAACTGATCCGTATGTTTCCTTTTTGAAACTCCTTCTGTTCCGACTACATGTGAGAACTCATAGTGTTTCTTTTTAATAACACCTGGTTTAGCACCTTTACTTGTTGGATTATTAACCTACACTGATTCATCTTCCAGAATTCTTTTGGCTTTAATCCTTCATCGTGATGAAATTTTTGTTTTATAGTATTGCGTTTCATCTTCACCGACACATCGGGTCTCAACAAATCTGTACGTGCAATTTTATTTTAACTCCAAATCACTGACGTTCTTTTCCGAAGATAACATTCTTTGCTTAAATCTTCTAATCGCACGTTCCGATTATCTATTTGTTTTTGGGTGATAGGGCGTCGACTTCATGTGAGCAATGTTTTTATTTTCACAAAATTGTCTGAACTCCGTTGATGCAAATTGCAATCCATTGTCAGAGACAATCGACTTTGGTACACCCGGTCTGCAAAAAATTCCTCTCAGGGCTGTTATTGTATCTTGGGATGTTGTTGACTCCTGCATTTCAATCTACAACCATTTAGAATATGCATGTATAATAACAATCTACATTTTTTCCTAAAAATGGACCAGAAAATGACTAAACGTGTTCCAGACCGTACCTCTCTTGGTGAATTCCATGAGAACATTACAGCGTTTCTGAACGAATCGGTCTATTGCGTTGAAACGATTCGCATTAGTTGACAAACAGCTCCATGTCACGATCAATGTTAGGTCACCACGTATAAAACTTTGCCATTCCTTTCATTGCACTAATGTTCAGATTACCTTTATGTAATGCGTTCATCATGGCATTGCAAAATTTCATTGGCACTACAACTCTTCCATTCCACAACAAAATATTTTCTTCTTCTGATTGTGAATCCCGTTTCTCAAAATATTATCTTATTTCCTTTGGAACTAACGAATTTTTTGTGGCCAATCTCTTATAAATAAAATTATTACTTTTCGACGGTTTAAATCAATTTCATATTGTTTCTGCAACTCTTTCTTAGTAATGGTAAATCTTCTAACTTTAAATTCAACAAATTATATTTTTGTCCTAACTACTTTTATTTAATTCTCTCTGCTGTCTTAATAGGGAGTCGAGATAATGAATCTGCTACAAGATCATTCTTGCGTTGAATATATTCCAGTTGATACTTGTATGTTTCTTAGATTACCGCTCATCTTTGTAGATGATTCGTTGTCACTTTTGGTATTTCTGAAGTCACCCCTAAAATTCTCTCTAAAGACTTGTGATTAGTTCGTATTTTAAACTCTTACCCGTATATTTAACGATGAAATTTGCCAATTCCAAAAATAATTGCAAACGCCTCCTTGTCTATAATCGTATAATTTCGTTCTCGTTCATCTAGCAGACGTAATGCGTATGCTATGGGACTCTCTGTTCCATTATTATATTTACATAGCAACACAGCACCAATTCCCGTTTCACTAGAATCACTTACCAGAATCAATGGCTTTTTCATGTCATAGTGGGTCAAGGCATCGGTTTAACTCAAAATATTATTTAATTTTGAAGATAATAATTTATTTTCTTCCGTCCCATACCTCTTTCTTTGTTGATTCATGCTGTGATGAACATATCGGTTAAAGATTTGGAATGAACCGCAAATAATAATTAATTGAACCAAGAAATGAACGAAACTGCTGAACGTTCTCTAGCTCTGGCATTTGTTCAATAGCTAAAATTCTCTAAATAATTTAACTTTTATATTCCCCTGCCCTTGAAACACATTCTTGAGTCGTACCAAATGTTTGTGAATTGCACTACCGTTGATCGTACTACCGTACCTTCCAATCCAGCTAACACTTGGTCTATGGTTTTTTGGAATATCGCTGGTGCGAAATTTATTCCAAAAGGTAGACACTTGTACTGAAAATAACTTTTGTGCGTCGCGATTACTAAATATTTTCTTAAATTTTCATCAACCTCAATTTGTGAATACGCGTCCTTTAAATCAGTTACCGAAAAATATCTGCCTCGATTCAGTTTCGTAATAATTTGCTCAAAAGTCGGTAATGGGTGATGAATGAGGGTCTATGTAAATGTATCGGTTAATCGTTGCTTTGAAATCAACACACACTCATCTGTTCAGATTGTTTCACCACACATAAAATTGGTGAACCCCAAATAACTGGAGTGACACTGCTGTCAATTTTTTCTAGAACATTTTCTTTAATTAATCGATCGAGTTCCGCTTCAACTGCTTCTTTAAATGGAAATGGTACCGTTCGTGGTGAAATCATGATTGTTTTTGCATCGTCTTTCATATAAAACCCTGCTTCATGTCCAATGATTCGACTTTTTTTATTGCTGAACAAATCTTTAAACTCTGCTAACACATTATAAAGCTCGTTTTTTCCATTATTAATTAATTGTTGATTCACGCAACATAGTTGTACCTCTTGTGGCATCACTAATTTGAAAGCTATACACCAATCTAGACCAAACAATGGTTTATCAGTTTCTTTAATTACCATCACTGACAATCATTGACTTTTTTTTTACTTGTACCAAAATATCTGTTTTTCTTAATGTCGTAACCGAAACACCCGTATATGCAACCAAACTTTTTGCATTTCGTAGAAGTGGGGCACCACATTTTTTCCACACTTTTTCTCTAATCACTAAAACAGCCGCTCCAGGATCATACAACAAAATAACATTTCTTCCATTCAACTTATTCCTGAGTGATGACGTCGACCATCACGTTGCACCGCATTGATATCACTGTCCATCTCGGATTTGCTTAAAATAATCCACTAATACATCCGTTAGTGCATTTACGTATTTCGTAGGTTGCTGAAATTTTTTTTGTTAATTTAGCTTTACCCGAATTAATGCACACTTTAGCACAATGTCCAATTTCTGAACATGCATAACATTTCGTTTTTTGTGGTGGACACCTTTGATTTTGTATGTGCCTTTGTCGACCACATCTTCCACAATCAGAGTTTTCTAGATTTATTATTTGCTGGTGCGACCTATAACTACTAGAATTTCCTTGCTTTTTGTTTTTTTTGGTTAATATGACACACATTTCCATTTCCGGGTTCGTTTAAGGTTAACATTTGTAAAGCTTTTTGTTGTTGTTCTGCTTTTTCTAAATTTTAAAATATAACAGCCATTTCATCAACAGTTGCAGCATTTGTAGGATGCTCTCTTAGAAGATGTTGTTGCCGGGAACTATTTTTACCCCAATCACTAGCTGGTCACGCAATCGTTCACATAACGTTTAAATTGACCGAACTCGTAACTTTCCGCAATTTCTTTCAGAGCATTTATATATTGCATCATTGACTCACCATCTTTTCGGTGTCTAGTTGCAAATGTAACCCTTTCGCCTAGAATATTTACACTTCGTTGAAAATACAACTTCAGCGCATCTTTTATTTCCTGGTATGTCTTCATATTTATTGCAACTGGTTTAAATTGATTCACTAATACTTTGAATGGTTCAGATCCCATCTTTGATAGTAACAAATTTCGCCTTACACCTGTTGTTTCTGCGGTCAGCAACCCATGTACCGTTTTGAAACACTGGATATAAAATTCATAATTTTATATGCCTGATTATATATATGCCTGATTACGACTGCCTGATTATATTTATCAAATCTAAAATTCGTGCCATTTGCCATTTTCACGTGCAATGGTTTTTATAACTTCATTTTTTTTAAACTTCACTTTAAACACCTTATTCTTCAATTAAAACATTGATTCCATTCTCGTCGCCAAATTAAATATAATGATTTATTATATTATTCAAACATTGAGCACATGCATTGATATTATAAATGTTTTATTGTAATCAGAATAATTATTGGTGAAGTTAAGTTGTGTGCTTTTTGATAGTTCACCCATAGAAAAGAAGTTACGATTAGAGGGTCAGTATAGGGTGTATTGACTGGAATTTAAGGCGTGACAGTTCAAACAACTAAACCGGTTGCGCTAACTGCAAAGATTAGATTCTCGTTAATTTATCCCATCCCTGACCTACCCAACTACACATTTTGCATTGTCAGAATTTTACATTTAACAGATCATCATATAAATGATCTTTTGCCTCACCCTCGGCTATAATATACATTTTGCATATACATTTTCATCAACATTTCTATTAATAATCATCCGCACATCTGACTTTTTTGTAATATCAAGGTTATAATGATTTTTGTTATATATACTTGCACTCTATTTGCAACGTTCAAATAAGAAAAAAATGAAACAAAAAATTGCTACGTTTAAATTTCTTTACTTTTATTTTATAATAGATGAAAAACGTGATCTACGCAGGTGAAAAAGTCGAAATTTGAGCTTGACCCTTTTTGATTTTCCTGAAACTTGACATGTAAGTAGTATGGACAAAATAAAAAATACGACTTATTTTAAAATTTTTTTAAAGTGCATAGTTTGAGCACAGGGGCACCCCAACATGCATGAAAAATGAAAATTCAGCCAATCCGATGTAGCTTTGAAATTAAATTGCTCAAGAACGGCTATACCGATTTCATCAAACTTTTTTTTGTTTGATAGATGATTAGTTAACCCTTTGAAAAAAAATTAATTTATTATTTTTGTAATTAATTTTTAAATAAAAATATTAAAAAACTTTTTAAAGATGGCGCTAGGGTCGACGATCAATTGGAATTTAATTAATTTTTTTTCTGAAAATAGTTCTATCTTTACTCTAAAGTATATCAAATTAACTCAGAGGCGTTAATTTTTGTTCTTGAGATATTTAATTTTAAAGATTTTTAGTCCGATTAAAATTCTAATTGTTCATTATTTTCTTAAACTTCAGTGGTTAAAATTTTTTGATGATATAAATTGTTCGAAAAAATAATGAACAAATACAATTTTAGACGGACTAAAAATCTTTAAAATTAAATATCTTATGAACACGAATTAACGCCTCTTTGTAAATTTGATATATTTTAAAGTAAGGTTAGAGCTATATTTAAAAAAAAAGTTAAAATTTAATTGATTTTAAAATTTTTTGTTAATGGAAGTTGTTTGAAAAAATGAAGAAAAATTCGAATTTCAGTCGTAGTAAAAATCTTTAAACTTAAACATCTTAAGAACAAAAATTAACGCCTCTGAGTTAATTTGATATATTTTAGAGTAAGAATAGAACTATTTTCAGAAAAAAAATTAATTTAATTCCAATTGATCTTCGACCCTGACGCCATCTTTAAAAAAGTTTTTTTAATATTTTTATTTAAAAATTAATTATAAAAACAATAAATTAATTTTTTTTCAAAGGGCTAACTAATCATCTATCAAACAAAAAAGTTTGATGAAATCGGTATAGCCGTTCTTGAGCAATTTAATTTCAAAGTTACATAGGATTAGCAGAATTTTCATTTTTCATGCATGTTGGGGTGCCCCCTCTGCTCAAACTATGCACTTTAAAAAATTTTTAAAATAAGTCGTATTTTTTATTTTGTCCATACTACTTATATGTCAAGTTTCAGGAAAATCAAAAATGGTCAAGTTTTCACAACTCTGTCTAGAGCACGTTTTTCATCTATAATGAAACGAAATATTATAAATAGAAATGAAATTTTACAATACATGAACATATCAAGTTCTTTTTGCTTATGTTCTTGAATGAAGAAAAGGGTGTTCATGATTTCTGTGCGCGTTTTACGTATTAATAAACCAACAAGAAGATATATGTGTTGCAGATGGCATAGCCTGTGGCATTGTGGCCTGTGGCGTAAATAAATAATTTTTTTTGTGGTAAATGTATCGATTACAAACAATATGAGTAATGAGCATCTGTTTCATGCAACCAACTCTTCTTTCTTGTTTAGAGTAATTTTAAGAATTATAAATAGAAAATAATTTTCAATATTGTTGAGTTGTGTTTAGAACTAATAAAACTAATAATTTTAATAAAACGAAAAATGTTATCGTGCCACAAGTGCTTAAAAGGAAATAAAAAAATTGTAAATAAATTCTTGGTTTGGAATTTTGAAATTAAAATTTGCCATTTATTAATTGTGATTAATTAAAAATGAAAATTAGCTAAAGATGTATTATGAATTGTTTTCTATTTTCATTTTAATAAATAAAAACTACATTGACCGACATCGGAACGTAATAATATGTTGTGACACAGGTATATAAAGTTCAATAAATGATAATATTGTGGTCTGCGGAAAGCGATAATAACTTTAACAATTTTCCATATTCCATTTCCACCTACCCAGGAATAAAAAAATTTAAAGTCGAGGCATACATAGTTGGAACTTTTTTCATACCATACATTAACGTCCGGACAAGCAGATGCAGCTGGTTCAGTTCCAACAATTTATTAAGTGTGGCGTTTTGTTATTTTATGGTCCTGCATGCTAGTTGGTTTCGTCTTGGGATGTAATCTTGTTGTTCAACTATTAGTTGGATTACCGTTGGAAATGGTACATGGTTCTTTAGCGACCAGGATGTGTGTATCGAACAGGATGTGTGTATAGTAAACGTTTTAGCCAGATCAACATTCAAACAACAAATTAATGTAAGCTTAATGTACTTTAATTTATTTATCTTATATAATTTTTTTGTTCTTGCATGATTTGTTTTAAACTATTATTAAAAATGTTGAGGCATCCAACTATTAGTCTATACCTCATTACTCAGCAACATCCCCGAGCCACCGGCTAACTCTTCCATTTTTTCTATACAAATACTTATCTTAAACTCTTTGTAGATGGCATATAGAATTTAAAAACTCTAAAACAGATCGTAAATATTGAAAAAATTTTATCAATATCATCTATGACTGCTGCTGTTTTAGAAAATTCATCCTCTAAGATTGTAAAAAATCTATTGGCAAATTGGACAACAACTCGTCCGGCACTTCCTTTCGGTAACTAAATCTACTTTAAATGTACTAAAAATTGTTCGACCACATTGTTTTTCAACTATAACTTTCCTCCATTTACGAACAAACCACAACAATAAAAACAAAACCAAGGTAAATCATGACCAAACCTTTTAGCTTTTACTTCATTAATTAATTCAATCTTTTAAATATCTCTATTAACCCTTACCTAATTACTTAATCAGCATTATTTCCCTTTACACTCAATTAAAATAACAAAAAAGTCAAATTCTCAATTTCATGCATAAAATTAAATTAATAAAAGCACAAAAAAAAAATAATGGAAATAATCGAACTTTTTTTTCTTTTGTTCCATTATTCTACTTTCTTATTATATTTTCTTTTGTGAACGATGAACAAACGAAATGCAAATTTTTTTCCTTTTCAAAACATTTAAATATTCGGTTAGAAAATTCCGGAAAAATAAACTTTTATTGTTATTATATATTTTTTTTTCTTTTCGATTCTTTTATTTTCGTTTTCCACTTAGCTCTATAGTGTGTATAGAGTAGCAAGCACGTTTAACTTGATACGTTTCCTTTATTCTCCAAAGAAATGAAGAAAACAAAAGCAATTAGTTAAGTTTTTATTCTTTCAAGTTTAAGTTTTTTTTATTCTTGATGTTTGTTATTAGAAAAAAAAAATTGAATGCATTTAAGATTCGTTCATGACAGACGAAGAAATGTTTACTTCTACACCTTCTAAGTATGTACTTTCGTATTATATTTTTTTCTGAGGCAATATGGTTTAATTTTTATTTAAATGAAACTTCAACGTTACAGAAATTCTTTGCTAATGAGGTATTATGTGCTATAAGATTTTTGTATAACATAAAAAGAGGACTTAATCGAGCGATAAATGTATGACGGTTTAAATCTTTCTAAGAATTGTCTAACATCCTTAAACTTTCTTGTCACAAATCTTATATATCCCACACTATTATCATCATTCTATCACAACTTATTTTTTTTTTCAACAAGCATCTATCATATTCAATTCTGTTTCACAAAATCATCAAAACATCATTATAATTTTCGTAAAACGTAGCGACAAGAAATTAACTTTTAACCAAAAGATAATTTTCTTTTGATTAACTTTAATACGTGTATGAGTATGTAGTTCATGTCTTTCGTATTCGTTGCATAATGATGCCTTTACCAATTTCAGAGTACAGTAAGCATAATACATTTCATCTTTTCTATGTTATTTTCACCTCATGAATAAGTTAATTTAAAAGAAAAATTTTTAGGATATGAAAATAATAAGAAAACATTTTTTTTTGTTGTAATAATAATGTACATAATGATAACGAATTCAAATCAGGTGAATGATATTATTCTTCGTCTTGCCAGTTATTTAAAGGAAGAAAAAGTAATATGTATAGTAAAGATGTTAGTTTTTATATATTTTTGCAGATATTTTAGAAATTTAAACGTTTTTTTTACCTTCAGTGATTAAATTGTTTTGGTCTTAAACATTAATGTCTTTTAAGTTTTTCTCTGCTTATTTTAATAATCTACCTTTGATTCTCTCCACTATTTCATTGTATATGCAAATTATTATTTTCAAATGTTCTTCCTGTTTGTTCAATCTAAAATTTATTACATAAACCTTAGTCTAATTTTATAAATTATTTAAAGTTGTTGTAAGTTAGATTACTAAAAATTGCTCGTCGTTTTTATAAACCATGATTAAAATATTGTCCGGGCTTAGATAAGAAATGCCTTTTTATCAAAACTCCACCCGATAATCGTCATGGTTTATATACCGATTTGCAGAAATTGTAGTATAGAGGGTTGTAACACGCGTGGGGTGCATTAAGTTAGAAATTAGAAATCCTATCTAATAGTGACTCATTAGTTCCAACATTTTACTCTGGAACAATAACAAAATAAACTTCAATTCAAAACAAAACAAAAGAGTAACAAATTAATGTATCCTGATATGATCTTTGATTACAGTGAAATAATCTACTCACTCAGAACACAATAAAGTAATATAATTAATCATCTAACCAAAAACAAAAGAAAAAGTTAAATAATACACTGGCGTCCTTTTGTTATTAATGATTGAAAATTAGTTTTCATTTATCTTAAGAATATTTTCATCCTTTCTTAGAAAGATTATAGTATTTGTTTGTTTCTTTTTTGTGGTTGGAAATTGCAATAGATTTATCTAGTTTTTTTCATAACTGAATAGTAAGATGAACGTTTTTACTCAGGGGAAAAAGTTTTGTTTATTTTTTTGTTTTGCTTAATTGATTAATTTTGATGAAGTTTTAACATTTATTTTCATTATAATTTTTTTTTTCATTTGTTGGCTTAATGTCAATAAAATTTAAAAGATGTCTTGATTACAGGCTAGTGTTAGCGAGATTAATGTATTAGGCTTCATATTTTCCAGAAGTTAATTTGTTTTTGCTCAAGGAGATGAATTAATAGAGGAATCAAAAATGATGTGAGACATGAAAAATATATATCACCAAATCACGAAGCATTGAATATTTTTGACATAGAAATTAGATATCAAGAATCATTTCAAAACTCATGGTATTATTGATTTATGGAACTTTTTCTAACAGGAATCGTAAGCCCTGAAACGATTTCCAAAATATTTTTTTCCAATCATTTATTTAGAAGTCTCCACTTGCGCTAGATTTAAAACGATGAGACTTTTACCATATAAGGTACTACCGTACGGGATAATGCCATGGGAAGCAGATGTTTTTGATTTAATAAAAGATATAGGGTATAATTAGGAATTACAATATGTGTCACAAAAATAAATCATTATCTTTTGAAACAAAGGTTACACAATAGCATGTGTAGAGATGTATGGATGTAGCTTATGACATTTCATGATCTAAAATATGTTGTCCAAAATTAACATATCATTTAGAGCTAACCATAATATTTACATGCTCCTTGGCCAAAATAATGATTACGTACTCCTTGTTTCATGTTCCTTGTTTGACTGAAATAGGTGTTTCTGGAACAACATCAAAATGCGTTGTGGTGATTTTAGTTATAATTTTTTAAAAATCATTCTTTATAAATTCCTAAATAATTCCACAGCCCTTTCCTTAGTTGCTGTATTTTTTAATTTCAATATAAAATCATCGACTTAGTCATAAATTATTTTACTGTTACTTGCTATTAAGTGTGTGTGGAACAGCCTAAATATCAGTATTTCGATTTTAAGATTATTTTTTATTACTAATTAATTAATTAACTGATGCAATTATTATTCCTTGGAAAAGGAGTGAATATTCCAACCCGTTGCAAAAGCTTATATCTTAATTGTTGCAATCACGACAAATAAGGATGTAGTTTTTCAATTGAAAATGCAAGCTTCGATACATAAGACAGGCATGGAGTGCAGCCCTTGGAGACTTCTCCATTTGATGGCTGGTTCGTTAGATCAGCGTTTCTTAATCTCAGTTGCATAGGTTTGAGCTTCACGATAACCTGCCAACGTGGAACTAGAGACTGAATAGAATTTTAAGATTGCTGTACGGCTCCTTAGAGTACACAGTGTAATGCTCACCATGTAGCATTTGGGAAACCTTACAACAAAAACAGAATACACAATGTAAAAACAATTTGAGTTCTGTATAAATGTGTTAGCAAAGGAGTTAGGGCTTGACAGTTATGTCTAACAGCAAAGACTAACTCAGGAGCGAAACATTTTTTTCCATCTTCCATCTGTGACTCTACAGCGTTACATGTTTTGCTCAAACATAATTTTTCATTAATATAATAAAAATACAAATAACTTTTTGATCGCCCTCGATTCATCAAATGTGTGACTTCATAAATTTATTGTTTATTTTCTATTTACATCATCTTTGCAAAGATATTTTTAGTTTTTTTTATTCTTATTTCTTTTGTTTTGACAAAACGAAACAAAAATGAGAATGTATGAACTCTTTTCGTTCTATATGAAAATCTGAAAGCTCTAAATATTTATGATCCTTTTAAATTTCTTTCGCTTTATTTTTGATGGGAAAGGATCAGCTGGTATAATGATGTTAACAACAAATTAGATGATGGTATGATTGTATTTGATAGAGGATATCTCTTATTTTTGTTTATATCTTTAAATTAGGTGAAAACAAAGAAAATATGCGTTTGATGAATCAATCTGTGGGTTTATGTTGTTGTGTCTGTAATTGTATTAATAATATCGACAGCTACAAAATGAGAGAATATTTATGCAATCAACTTTTTTACTCTCTCGTTTAGGTAAAAACTAAACTATATACGGCTGCATTTTTGCTATTATTTTTTGAGTCGTAATTTAGATTTCAATTGGAAATATCATCATTTTTGCTAGAGTCAGTTCGTGATTTGATATTCTGAAGTTAAATTGAATAATTCTTTTTTGAATTGTGTTTGATATATTTTAAAATAAAATAATTATCAGGGTTTAAAATTTAATATAAGTAAAACCAAAGTTTTTTATAATTCTTTCGTAGATGCAGTTACGATAATTAAAACTGCCTTTCTCAATGAGTTTAATTTAGTTTAACTGTAATTTAAAAAAAAAGAGGAAATTGAAAAGAGAAAAATATGTGATGAAAGTTTATATTGTTTGTGGAAATCCTATTAAGTTTATTGATGTAAAAACCAAAAAAAAAATTTGTATAAAATTAAAAAAATTCGTAAACTAATATTTGATCAAAATGGAAAATTAGCGTGTTGAAAAGTGTTTTAAAAATTGTTCGAGCAAGCAATACCGTAATATTATCAAGAAATACTTCATAGCTAAGATTGGGGGTGGTACCGTTGGCTGAATAGAGTTCATCCGCCAGCTATCACCTTGGCTAATGATATCTCAATTTCTCACTGCTATTGCCAGTGGTATATGTGATATCTCACGTGAACTCGGATGTCAATAGCAGGGACTGGCGTTCGCGAGGTTGTCACACACTCACACCCGTAGATCAAAAATTAAAAAAAAAATACAAATTTAAAAACATGATCCCTGCATGTGTAAATTTTTAAGTACGAATTTTGTGAGTTGTTCTTACTTTTTTATAACAAATTTTGGCAATGAACTCATTGCAAAACATTGCAATGAGTCATCGCAAGACACGCTCATAAATGAAATAGGATTGAGGAACTTCTGGATTCAAAAAATAGTATCAATATTTTCAATGGCAATTGTATTCAATAAATCTAGAGCGAAAGATTTTCTTCGAAATATTCCGTATATATGTGTTTGAGGTGAATTACCTCGTTTCCCAACTTTTCTGAAATATCTGCCTTGAATATTGCAATGAATTGGTTTGTACAGGTTATTATTTCCTACTCATTCCTTAGAATTTAAACATTACGCTTTATATTACTAAATCTGCAATAACTAAAACCTGTCTGTCTTTTGAATTCTGTTTCTTGGTTATAAATGCGGATGTTTTCAGGATCTCCATTTGCATTTCCAGAAAATATGCCGAACCGTTTTTTTTTACTTATTGACAAAGAAGAAGAAATATTTAAGCCATCTGTTGTTTGTCTTGTTTGAATGATGATGTTTCTGTCATGGATATCTTACAATATTTTGAGCCTATTAATGGCATTAATCTTCAGGTAAATTTACTCGTGTACATTTTTAATTTCGTTGAAATCTAGATAAGTTTCTTCTGTTAAATTAAGACCTTTTTTTTAGTAGTGGGCGACGTTTTGCAAAAGATCTAACAGCAATAATTCTAGTAGACTAACAGCATTAGTTCTTATGTAGCGACTGCATAATATCTTTCTTTAAAACTGCTCATCGTATCTTACTTCAAAATTGCTGCTAAATGGTATAGCATTTATTAAATTATTCCCAAAAATGTAACCTCATATGAACGTTATTTGGCAGAATCAACTCCACAAAGATTGAGACTATAAGCTCCACTTGGGGAATACACAGCATATAGGTTTTCTCTACAAATCTCTCTTTCCGTACTTTTGTTTTTATTTTTCATGTTGCTTGCGTTATTATACCGCTATCCTTCGTTCAGCTTGAATTACTAATTTTACATGGCTTGCACATAATTGAATGAGCTCGTTTTGGATTGCCGATGATACATAATGAGCTTGTTAACGATGCTAAGCTTGTTTGGAAATTCTTACTTTTTCTAAATGATAACGTAGCAAGGAACAGTGACTAATAATCACCAAAATTCCCAAGAAATTGCCGGTATTAGGCTCATCAACCATATGGCTGTCTCTGCTCAAAGCCATGCTCCTTTCACTTAAAAACAAAATAGTATCCAACATTCTTTTTAAAATGTGCCTCCATATGTTTGCTTGGCCTTTGTTTTGATTGCAAAAAAATTATAAGCCGACAATCTGTCGTATAATTTATCTTAAGAATATCTTTGAGGACGACATAGAGGATTTTATTTAATATTCGTGCTAAATAATCGACAAGTTAGGCAATAAAATGGATCTTTTTTGGAGCTCAAAACTAACCAATTTAGTTCAACTTTTTGAAAAGGAGCGACTAAACGGGAAAAGGAAAATTTTGAAAAGGAGCGACTTAGAAAGTGTTTTGTTTATTCAAACGATCACAGGCAAACAATGTAGGCATTTACATATACCCTCGACGAATCACATTTTCAGTAATTTGAGTTTTTTATTTTATCTTCTAAACTAACTAACAACATCAAAGGAATGGCGAAACCATGCTTTAAGTTTGGTTTTCTACTTGCGTTGTATAAGTTAAAGAAATCAGGGATTTGATTTTACAAACAGAATTAACTTTTGTTCCTGAGGAAGCTGAAACTAAAGCTTAAATTTGGAAAACATTTACTAAGTCGTGTAATATATTCTCCATATTAGAAATTCAAAGCGCGAATCGTTTTTGTTAATTTTTTTGTTTTTGTGAGAGAAAAATAAATATGGACGGAAATAGGGAAATGGGACAATGTGACAAAATATTTGATTCTAAAAAATAATTTTAAAACTAAAATCTATAGCACGTCTTGTAAACTATAGCTATCGAAAGAAACACAAATAAAAAGAGTCAATAAACAGATGAACCCCATTTTTAAAAATTTGTAATAGTTTAGAACTTGTACTAAAAATGATATCTCGAAAAGAAAACGAGAATACCGATTAGTGGAATGGAATTATTTTGTGAGAAATCAAAATTCGAGATAAATAATAATTCCATTCCACTTCATTTTTTCTCATAGAACCAGAGTCGAGGTACTGTCTGATCAAAAAATCTACCTTTTTCTAGCGGACACCTAGCCGATCGGACTTTTTTTATGTGCGATATATATATATATATATATATATATATATATATATATATATATATATATATATATATATATATATATATATATATATATATATATATATATATATATATATATATATATATATATATATATATACATGAAGCCTGGAGTATCATAGTTAATCGTTATGATAAAAAAACATGTAGTATTGACACTCCTTAAACAGTCTATGGAACAGCCATCAATTACGCAGGTTTCTGCAAAATCCCTTCATAATATGCGAGATACTTCAGATGAAGCACTTAAAGGAATTAAAGGAATAAGCATGGGCTCATCACAGCTACATAGAAGCAACCATAGCAACCATAGAAGATTTATTGGATTTTTTTAGCGAAACAAGGCGATACTTTGGAAGCTTGTGAATTCGGCAATCTCAAGCTACAAACGTAAAGATAATGCATGCCAAAACCAAAGTTATTAGTTAAATGTGATCAAGAACATTATTTAAGAAATTGTAGTGAATCCTTACAACTATCCGTGGATGAGCAAAGAGGGTTTGTATTTCAGATAATAAACTGTGTTTCATATGTTTATTTAAAAATCATCAATCACAGAATTGTCGATCACGCTTTCGATATGGTGTATGTAAACCATTCTGTAAACCAATCACTTAACTCTACATGAAGAAAATTCGTCCGCGTCTACAAGCAATGCAATTTCCAACTTTGCATTGATACCAGAATTTTCTCAAACCAGCGACCAAAATTCCGAAACCAGGAGTGTTGCACACGCCATGTCCCTTAAAAGATGTACAGCTATTCTACCTACTGCAGATATAAGAGTACTAGATTCATCTCATCACTACCAAAGAGGTCGAGTCTTGCTTGATTCTGGGGTGCAATCCTCTTTCATCTCTGAATCTTATGCACAGCGACTGGAACTGACACGCGCTGAAGTAAATTACTTAATAATGAGTTTAACATTAGGAACTGAAATGACAAAAGGAAAATTATCCATAAATGCTACACTACACAAACGAAAGTCTGAAAATTGAAGTCCTGATTTTGAAAAAACTCACTGATTGCGCCAACGCGAGAACTCAGTACAATAAGTTTTTTAATATCTTAAGAGATGGCCAACTGAGCAATATAGGTAACAACTTAATAGCGTAAAATGCAATGTTTGGTTAGATTGTATCAGGCAAAATAAATGAAGACAAGGAAAGCAAACAATTTACCAGATGCAACTATTACATTGATTTGGATGTTAATAAAACTCTCCAACAATTTTGAGGAATAGAGGAAATACCAAACATTAAATAATTCAGCGAAGAAGAAAATAAATGCGAAGAACACTACAGAACTAATTTTATCAGACACATAAATGGTAAGTTTATAGTAAAATTGCCATTCAAAAAATCTAAAGAACTTTTAGGTAATTCTTTGAACATCACTCGAAAGAGACTTTATAATTTACAACAGAAGCTTAACCGTGATGTGATATTCATATTCATGGAATGTATAAGGTTGGGTCATATGCGAGAGATTCCAGACCAAGAACAGGTAATACAAGATGATAGATGTTATTACCTCCCGCATCACGCGATGATCAAGAAAGAGAGTTTAACCACCAAGTTGCGAGTCGTGTTTGACGTATCATGCAAAACCACCAGCTTGAGCTCTGTCAATGATATGCATATAATTGATCCTAACATACAAACTCCTTTGTGGACTACTTTAAATAAATTCCGGCACAACCAAGTTGCACTTACAGCAGATATAGAAAAAATGTACCGCCAAGTTCTCGTAGCTGAGGAAGATCAAGATTTCCAACGCATTCTATGGAGAGAACATCTAATTAATCCGGTGATCATATATCATATATATAATACAGAAGAAACGAAAAAGCGTAGCCATATCTTAGAGAAAGTGCAGTGCAGAGAAAATTCAGAAATGAAAGAAAAGGATATAAAAAAATAAACGAAACAACAAACGAAATCTAAATTTTAATATTTTCAATTTTGCTTATGCTTTGCTTACGGAGTGGAAAGACGTATTATTTTGCTTTTAATTTATTTCAGGCTTAAAAAATATTTGTTTTAAAATTTTAGCTGTGTTTAAATTAATTTTTCACTTTCTTTTTTTCGGAAAATTAAAAATAAAATTCATGCAAAAACAATTAGTTTAAGTTTCCTTGCTTCTGAATCTTAACTTTTGTTTTAGTCATAATTTTCTTTGTTTTTAAATATTTTCCATTGATTAGAAATTAAAGAAACAATTCATAAAATTGATTTGTTCTTTCTTTGCAAAACAAGATAGAGAAATATTTCATAATAACCGTGTTCGATTTGACTGAAACAACTGAATTATCTGAAGAGAATATATTAAGCATAATATGTAAAATGTATTTTAGCTAGAACATAAAAACGTTTCGTCGTCATTGTCGATGGGGGGCAGGGATACCCTAGTACATTACTAACTCATAACCGTAACATTTGAAATGACCAGTTATTCGTTCTTAGCAACAGATTCCTTGTTACAAGCTGCATATAACTGCCAAAAAGAATATCCGGATATCGCAATGTAAATTTCGAGTAAATTTTACATTGATGATTATCTATCAGGAGCAATCCCAGTTGAAGAGAAAATCACGATGTTGCTTGGAAAAAGAGACTTTTGTTTAAGAAAATGGCAGTCAAATGCACTAGAACTTTCCGAACACGTTATTGAAAATAATGATTCCATGGTATCGATTGATGAAACGAGTTCTACTGTGAAAATACTGGGGTTTGTAACGACGGACTATTTTCAGTTTTTACTTTAAAATTTATATTCAAAGGAATTCGCTAATAATTTGTTAATTTATTTTCTTCAATTGTAATAAGCGTAAGGACATTTGTTTGTACTACTGTATTTTTTTTGTTTCAATTAATGATACATTGCAAAACATGTTTTGCATAAATGATTGTTTGTAGTAGTGGAAATTTCTTGTTACAATAGTAGGAAACAGAAAACTTAAAATATGTGTATATAAGCGAAAAAATTTTTTGGATCGAGAGGATAGTACATAAATTTAAATCAAAAATTTAGATCGTGATTAGTGTTTAATCAAAAATCTAACAAATATATATCATTATGTAAAGTTAATGATAGGAAAAAATATAAATTTTTATAGAAAAAAATTAAATTGTTTTTGATTGTGATATCAAAGTTTTGTTATTTATTTGTTTTTCTGATGTAATGTGTTTAGTGAAAATTAATAAAATATTTAGTAAATAAAATGAAAAAAAAATGAATCTAAAACGCAACTTCAAATACAAAACGTGAAAATATTCATAAAGTTGTTTATATAAAGTAATAACGAAACCGTTCAATACACTTTTTAAACCCAACGGTTACGGTGAAGCTTCATTCCAAGCCGTATTTTATGTTTTGTGAATAATAATCTATTGTGAATAATAATCTCCTTTTACCAAAAAAAAAACAGAAAGTATTATATGCGAACAATTTCAAGTGGCTTTAGGATCTTCTGTAACTATATCTCCACAACGCCTGTAATAAACTGCATAAAGATTTGATACAACACAGTGTTGAAAGTGAATGGAATATTTTCAGACGAGCAATAGCGGGGGAGTCTTCTTCTAGAAACACAATTTCGTAGTAGACATAGTTAATTCGTGAAAAGTAAAGTAAAAAACTTGCCTTGTTTTGCGGTTTGTACAGAGCTCCCTTTATTTTGGGTCATCGTTGAAAGGCTTGTTTTACAGCGGTCACGACTAATTTTTTTCCGTTCTGGCTATTGTTTGAAAATGATTTATGCTATGTGGTTCTAACGTAAGTACTCTTCATTTGCCGCCACCACAAGTCTCTATTTCTTTCTCTAAACAGTTATTAGTATTGATCATATCTTTTTGTGCGTAACTTAACTATGAAAGCTTGGGGTATGGAATACTATATATCTTTTTCACGTTTTTGCCCAGTAACAACTCTACCTTTCTTGTACTATATCCTCTAATACGATATATTTGCTGTTATATGCGGTTAAAACTTGGATCCTTATTATTTGTCGATTTCGATACAAATCAACCCAATTAAATGTTTTTTATCATAACACAAAACCAAATATTTTTCATACAAATAAATTGAATTCTAACATAATTTGTTCAAAGCGCCCGAAATTTTAAAAACACGTTTTCCAAGATGTTACATGAATTGGAAAATGTGTGGGTTTGAATTAATTTTGTTGGAAAATATCAAATTTCGATATATGATATGTAAAACAGTTTGAGTATACAAAAAAAAAAATTTTTGACCACATCAGCTCATACATAACGAAAATATTTATTTTACCCCTTTGCTAAATTCGATGAGTGTGTGGTGAAAAATCTATTCAAATGAAAATTGAAATTTTGTGTTTTGTTTTTGGTGAAAACTTAATGAACGGAAATTTTACTATGAACTTTTATACTTTTACAGAATTTAGATTTTATTTTTAGATATAATTTGTTTAAGAGTAAATTGGATATTGGATTGCTAATTCTATTTAGATTCACACGTCAATTGATTTTATAGCGTGTCGTTTAGAATTTGTTCAAAAATTTAAGAAAATTTAAATAAAAATCAAAAAACAATGATAGCGAGATAATCATCAATAATTATTTGTCAATTACTTTTTCTACCCAATTGAACTCTCTAAAACTAATATTAATTTCATAAAAAATGTAAATTTAAAATTCCTTCATTTTCCGCTCAATAAAACTTTATCGTTTAAAAAAAAAAACCATTTAAATTTAAAAGCACGAAAAATTCCTCGATACATCTTCCCAATATGAAAAAAATTATTACTAATTTATTTATCTTATAAACTTAATTTATTTTCAATTTTTTTTTATCGTAAAAAATTAAATTTATCGTCCGTCGTCTCGACATTATTATCAAAGATACGAAAGATAGTATAAAATGTTTTAATAATAAATATTATTTTGTATTAAAGTTAACTAAAAAACATAAAAATATTGTACTTAGAAGGAGAGTATGAGTTGATGGTATCCAAAGTAGAGAAAAAAAAATTAAATTAAATGAACGGAAAAAGCTCAACGTGTCAAGTGTTGTGAAAAATTAAAAAAATTTATTTTGTTAATATTAATAATTTTTTTTCGTTCAATATTTATTGAAAGTATTTTAAATTTAATGTCTATTGAAAATGCACTTTAGTTTGTAATTCGTTTAATTAATTTTGAATATTTTCAAATAAAGTGCATTTTGGGATTTAAAAATATATTTTATTACCGCAATCTAATAGTACATTATGATGCTAGGACGTAAAGCTAAAGATTTTGGACGGATGTGGAGTTTGCAAATCGAGGCGCCAGCCGAGATTTGCACCCACATTAAGTCCAAAATAGCTTACGTCCGTGCATCATATACTATTTTTTATTCGCCGCAAGCAAAATATTTTAAAAAAGTTGTTTATTCTAAATTAAAATTATTTATCTTCATTTTTATTTTCATAAATTTTAAAATAAAAATATGTGGAACAAGTAACCTTTGAAAAAATATTTATTATTTTTTCCAAATTCTATGACAACAAATGATAACAACTATTTTAATTGGATAATGAAATTTTGAATTTGCGGGTTGCTTTGATAAAAAATTTATTTTTCATAGAATTTAAGCAAATACAAATGCTTTTTACTTTTTTGGACGTAGCTATGACGACAAAATAAATAGTTGAAAAGTGATACTTTAAAGCCGCAAATCACAGTAATAAAGTAACACTTTAATATATAGGCGAATAAAAAATATATATATGTAAGCTTTTCGTAATTCCCAAATTCTGTGAGAGTTCAAATATTCTTTTTTAAATGATTTTCCCACCACAGGGAATTAAATTCGTTATATTTTCATGTCGCATTTAAAATAAACTTTCATAAAATAATATTACATTAAAACTTAAATCAACAAACTGTAAACTTTATACACATAAATCATGAATTAAATTCTGAACCCTATTCGAACCGTGTATACATAATTCCAATCAAAACTTTAATATATCAACATATAAAAAAAAAAACAAAATCAACAACATAACCTAGAAACAAAAAAAAAAATGATGAAGGAAGGAATGGTTTTAAGGAAAAGAAAGGATATTTTATTTGAAAAGTTTCACCAAAAGAATTTCGAAAATGGATAAATTATTTATGAGACAGGATGGTTTATGTTGAGTGGGTTTGATGTTGTTTCTTTTTGTTGGTTCATGAAATGTTACAAACAATTTATGGAAATTTAACGATTTGAGGTTGAATAACGATAAACCAAATTATTGGTTTGAAATTTTAGAATTTTGTATAAGGATTGAAATAATACGTTTTTAATATTTAAAGAAGACTTTAGAGGATTTCTGTAAGTGAAGATATTTGATTGAACTTTGATTTCTGTTGAAAATCGAAATTATTTTGAATTGAAGCGTCAGACGTTAATACATGACGGTTATCCCTATATATCCCATGGGAAATTCAAACTGATGAAAACTTATTTATCAACAAGTTATAGATTGATAGATGTTTAACTGTAGTATTGCTATGCATCAACATTTGTGCGATCATCTATCACTGAATCTATAACGACAGGAATTTCTAAAATATTTTTTCAAAATATTTATCTGATATTTTTAGAAACATTTATTTAAGAAAAATTAATCCTAAATATATAGATTTTAGGATTTTTACAGTTTTTGTACATAAAGTTTTTATACAAATTTAAATATTCCTTTTAGTCCTTAGATAAAAAAACTGAAAATACAAGGAAAGAAAATGTGTGGTACCATTTGTTTGCAGCATATTATGTTTGTTTTGTCACAAGTTAAAATTTTCATTTTCCTTTTAAAATTGTTTAATGATTTTTGTACAAAAGTGGAGATATCAGTTTTTTTGTACGCCCTCGCGTATACCAGTTCCTGCTTGTGGCAACCGACACCCTGAATATATATACTAAAATATGAGAAATACTAATTGAATCATAACGGAGCTGTCAACAGCGGTATTCTCGCTTGCATTCTATGATAAAAACTGTGAAGCCAGCTTGGCAAATGTTGTTGCACGCTGGATCTGATAGTAAAGCTCTTCGGCAATTATGGATCCCCGAGACTATGAAGGGTTTGATCACTTGAAATTAGATCACCAAAAAATGAAGCAATGACACCAAAATCCGTCCAAAAATCAAGCTCAGAAATAATAGAAGAGACATATGTCGACACGCAACCTCAAATAACGTTTAAAACATTCGAGGCGCTTTAAAGAAATTTATTTTTCGTCGAATCGGAATTTGAACCGAGGTGGAATTTTTTTTCATTTCGTTGATTTATTTCGTTTAAAATTTGCGAAAAGGTTTGCATTGCTTCTGCTGCGATGTATCGGGTTCGGTTTTCATAATTAATTCTTAGTTGTCTAGTTGTTTCAAATGTAGTTGGTAAAGATGACCACAACTTTTCAAATTTTTGGCGTTGTAGGCCAATGTAGCGTTTCTTAGTCCCATAATCATGCCTTTCTTTACAATCTCAATCATCTCCCTTCCCAAAAATTGTTGAGCCATTCGTCTATTAAACGTACTTTTTACGATGTAGTGGGATATCCCTTCCTTTAGTTTTCGTCTGCAGCTCAGCAGTGCCCTTAATACAGCTTTGTCGTCTGTAAGAGTACCAAACTTTTTTAATAACTCTTCTCGGAGTATTGGGTAAGTCACCACCTTATACTAATAAGTGAGGTTTATATAGTGTTTATACGCGGCTCCACGAAGATACCGAGAAACGATTGACTTCAAACCGTCAAAGGTCACCCAATCCCTCCATGCAGCCACCTCAACCAAATGGACGAACTCACGAACATCTGGTAATGACCCATCCCCTGAGAACAAAGGAAGCCAGTTCGAGAAGAACTGGCTCAAGTCTTTATAATTTTGGTACCTTTCATGCTGTACTAATGACGGAGTAGACGCTGCTGCTAGCATAGCCACTTGTTGATAAGGAGGTGGATGAGGCAAAGATTTGATCATATTAAAAGCTGCAGTCAAAAGCATATTGGCATAATTACGATCATCCAATATCTCTTTGCTGTCATCCAGTCGTTTGACACGGTCCACGTAGTGCGTGACCCTGTTTACTAAGTTAGTACATTATTGTGCTATTTGTTTTGTTTGAATGTTCAATTCTTATGCAAGATTATAAGCCAATGAAAAATTTGTTTGCATACCATGTTTATGGTAGCTTCAATAACGCCATTTTCTCAATTAGTTATATTGGAAAATATATTATCAATTGTTGTAGCTTCAACTGTTGTGGTTTCGTGAATTTTTATTTGTAATTTTTTTTTGTAGAAAATAGTTTGACAGATAGTTTTGAGAATTATATTGAAATCAACATTATAATCACCTATCACAATAGTTGGAGGCAAAAGTGTCGTCAAATTATTACCAGCGACAGCATCGTTAAGACAGTCGATTTCAATAGATTTGTTTACTGAACTTTGGGGAGATCGGTATTCCGACAGGATTTAAACTCGCGCTGGTTGAAAACTGGTTTTCGAAAACTAAAAAAAAAATTTTTGGACTAGAAAAAAATCACCTTTCGTATGACACCCCACTCATCAAAGTCAAAAATAATTTTGTTTCAAAACTTCCACTCTCAACCCCTTCAAAATAACATTTGAAATAATGAGCCGTCCGCTATAGTTTTCATTCAATTTTTACAACATTTCCTATAACCATGCATTTTTCTAAATTTTTTCTTGTGAAATGTTCGAAGTTATACACTTTTTGCCAATAACTCAAAAACTAAGCAGTCGAAAATTAATTGAATTTTTTTTAAAATGTTTTGACCTTTTTCGATTAGAAAAAACTTTTGTTTTACTATCTCCTTGTCTATATGTGTTCATAAAATATAGATGAAAAAAATTATTTGAAATTTTTTTTGTTATCAGTAGGCGTGGAAAAAAACATTTAAGAAATATAGAAAATTTCAAGTTGATAGCACTTACAGTTTGTGAGTAAATCGATTATGTAGAAATTTGGACGGACACCAAAGTTTCACCAATAGGGTACCGTTTTTACTGTTTAAAGTACGGAGCACGAAACCCTAAAAAGGAACTTTAATTGTAAAATTTAAAGAGAAAATTATCTCCATTGAAAATGTAGATTGTAATAAATCAATAGGAATTGTTAAAAAGTACGGTAAAACATATGCCGCCAAATATAGGAAACTAACCTGATGCAAAAACTAGATTCACAATCACATAACTTGATTGAGATAACAGAATTTTGCTTGATCCTGATGATTGATACCAGATTTGAAGATCCTTTTCCTTTCAGGCTTATACTTATCGGGACTTTACGATCCCGTAAACTCTGAACTGGAGTTAAGCTTTTGATTCTTCGAGGAGTTCGGAGATGACGAAACAAGCAAGTGATCGATCTTGTTGGTTATTTGTGGTTTCCGCCAATGCCATCCCAATCTATGAATGTTTCGCTTTCCTGGGCCCTCGGCGAAACGAAAATTCTACAGTCCTATGCTTATGAATACATTTTTATTTTGTCTTCCTTTTTAGTCCTTTCGAGCATAGCCTGTTAGGATGTTGTTGGGTGAAATAGACGTGATCGATAGCAGAGAAGTTATCGTATATTCTTCGTGCCATGGTCCTTGCATCGAAGGTAACACAAGACTAACAGTTTTTTCTCCACATGTGTCGTTTGAGTGTTGATATTGGGCTGGTAGGCAGATACATGATATGAAAATGCTAGCATTTGGCTCTCCTTTTTTAACAATCATCCTTAAATTACACTAGTTTACAAGAAAAATCTCCCTAAATAAAACCAAACTTTTCTTACAGAATTTGACCTGCTGATTATGAATATCATATTCATTTTTTTAGGCTAGCTCTTGTTCTTGAGATGTTCGCGATTTTTTCGGTGAACCAAAATGTTATTTCGGTTTTTGGATCGCATATTTTACAAAACAAACAAATTTAATAATGATACTAACAAACATTTTAAGCTATTTTTTGTAAAAGTCCATAAAGGATTCTGGAAGCTGCAATCGAAAAAAGTTGAATTAAAAAAAATCAAAAGTTTACGTTTTTTTTAAATTTTTCAATATTCAACGGCATAAATTTTGAACAAACAATGATTGTAAATTTTTTTAATTTCTTGAAACCTATAGTTAATTCGATTTCCTGTCTTTTAAGTTAAAAAACACGAATTTTGGTGCGGATTGCACCAAGTTATTCAGGTTTTCCCAAAAAAAGTCAAAACACAAAATTCGGAGAAAAAATTTTTTGCAAAGAAAAATTCAAATTCTGCAACATAATTGATTTATATATAAATTGTTATACAGACTTTTGAGTTAAAATTGACTTTTGAGTCTTTTGACTTTTGAGTTAAAATTTAATGAACATTTTCTCTGTTGTACCAACTTGAATGCGTTAAGTTGCAGTTGACATAGCTATTTTTTGACATCCACGGTTTGTCTTCATTCAATTCTATGCCGAAGTAATAAAGATATGCAATTCTTATAAATGGAGTGATTTTTTAGCAGGATGTATTATGCTAATTCCACAAATAAAACAAAATGAATCTAGTCTATTTTTACACTTGAAACTTCTTGTGTAATAGAGAACTGGTTACATTGGAACTCCCAATGTAATAGATGAGCAGGCCGTCCACCTAGTGAGGTTTAACACCCGTACTTAGCTTCAGCTTGTGGGTCAGAGTAAATTAACCTGCTACCCCAGCACAAATTAAACAGTGAGCGCGCATTATAAGACAAGTGGAGATCCGAAAAAGATGAAAGGTGAGGCAAGGAGACTCTGGCAGCCCTCGACGACGAAGAAACTGCGACCGTCACAAACGCTTCATTATTAAATGGTCCTTTTGTAAGATATTAGGCAAGATTAAAGCCCATACAGATACCAGAACATATAAATAGTAATTTAATATATGAAATTGACTCACCCCATGATGTTAGCAGATCCATCCTCTCTCCCCCTTCCTTATTCTCAGGAATAGGATAAGGAGGAGGGTAGAAAGGATCCTATTCGGGGGTCTTTTTTAATTTGTTTTGAATTCGAAATTGTTTTGTAAATTTTTAATTTTTTTTTAAAGTTTTAATTTTAAATTTTTTTTGAAATTTAGTTTTTATGAAAATTTGGTAATTTTGAATTTTTGTTTTATGAAAATTTTGTTTTAAATTCGTAGTTTTTGTAAGTTTTCAAATTGTAAATTACTTATTTTTTAAAGAAAAATTTTTCTAAATATTTATTTTAAATTTTGCTAGGCTTTGTAAATTTTGATATTTTTACGTTTTCAATTTTTCAATTATTTTTTTTAAGTTTTTTTTAGCATTTCTTAGGTCAAATAAATTAAAAACTTAATTGAATTTTTGTAATTTGCTAAATTTTTAGT
This sequence comes from Diogma glabrata, assembly GCA_963693315.1. NCBI lineage: Eukaryota > Metazoa > Arthropoda > Insecta > Diptera > Cylindrotomidae > Diogma > Diogma glabrata. Next base: position 11,304,327 of record OY856186.1, read on the forward strand.
ACTTTTTGAATATTAATTTTTTTTAAAATCTTGTTTTTGAAAATTACTTTTGAAATTTTTGTAATTGTTTTGTTTATTATTAATTTTTTTATTTGATGATGTATTTTAGATTTTAGTATTTAGTGTTAATATTTATTTTAAAATTTGTAGAATTTTAAATTTTATAATTATAAATATTTTTGTTAAATTTTTAAATTTAAAAATATTTCTGATGAGGCTCCATTTTTGAATAATGTTAATTTTTATTTAACTTCTAACTTTCGAAATCTTTTAAATTTGTTGAGTTTGAAATCATTTTGGCTACTCGATTCATATGCCCGATTCTGTATCCAACTACCAACCTCAAAGCTCAAGTTTATTATTATTTTTTGTTTAAAATTTTTTTAAATTTTGAATCTATTTAAAACAAATTTCTAAATTTAATTTTAGTAAATTTAAAATTTTTTTTGTGCAAAGTTTTTTGTTCTTAGGTTCTTAGATTTCTAAATTGTTTTACCATCAAATTGACTTGGTTTATTTTATTTGTTTTGCTATTTTTTTAATGGGAAATTGATTTTTTAAATCTTGATTACCTAGAACACTTTGTTTGGGGATACATTTTGTCAACAAAGCACAGTAAAACCAGATTAGAACCAAATTAAGTAAAAATTAACCACGAACGACTGTAAAAAGTAATTTTTCTGGCAAAAGTACACCAATATACCGTAAAGAGGAATTTTTATTGTTTCAATAAATGTTGTAACAATCAAATTACAATTGGCAGTATCCGATAACACAATAATTTCACAATCCCTTTGGGAAGAAATTGGAAAGCCAAAGTTAACCACCACACATCAGTCAGATAGTTCTGAAAAAAGCCGAAATTGTTAGTCGAATTCCATTGCAACATGGCGTTCAAAGAACTTTCAATCGGGATTGGATTGAGGAGTTCAACATCTGGGCTTTGGCAATCAATTCAGTATGAGCCAATCAATTCGGTGTGTAATCATATCAGCTCACATTTAACTGATATTTAAGAGTTAAAATTCAAATTCAGATTATGTAAAAGAATACAAGTCAAATGACATAGAAAGCATGGTGTTCAACCAGTTTATCGTGTTAAACTCCCAGTAGCATATTCAGTGCTCAATCAAATCGATGTAGAGCTTCAACACCAGTCAATTTCTTCGATTTGGCTGCTCCACTAGTAGTTGTAAAAATTTGCAAATTCGCATTTGCAGACTAATACAATAATTTCTGCTTCCAGAGGAGTATTATAAAATAGGTAAAGTTTTTATAACTTTTTTATCTATTTTGCTGTTAAATTTTTTATTCAATTCATTTTTCCTTGTTGCAAATACGTATTTACTAAAAAATTTAATAAATGAAATTCTAATATATCAATTATGTTCTTCAAAAAAAAATACCTAGTCTTCTTTTTTGCTCTCAAACTTATTTATAACTTTATTTATAAAATTCTATTCATTATTTGAAATCAATTTTCTTTGTTCACTTAACATATTGTGACGATTATGGAGTACGATTTACAAAGAAACATCTTTCTGGAAAATATTCTTTAGAGAAAATAGTTCCACTAAAATAATATAAAACACTTAAATGAAGATAAAAACAAAATAACACGCAACATGAAATATTTATTTATCTAATAAGAATAGAAAATAAAAACCCTTAAATTAGGTAAATAAAAGACCATTTTTTAATTATAAAAATAGATAGGGATAGTTCACACTTATGTGTGATATTATAATGATCGTCTTATATCTTTTTATTGTGTAAGGAAAGATTGTGTTCTAGAATACTGTAGAGATATCGCTATTGTTTCGCTTAGTATATATAGGAGGTCATGTTAGGGATAGACAGTGCTATATTAAATTAAAAGCGAAACAGTGTAGTTGTAAAGTGAAATGAATAAAAACAGTTTTGGATTATAATAGCGCCGCTCTATCGTATCGAGCTAAAACGTCGCTCTATCTTATTTTTTTGTATCACCGCTCTATGCTTGCTCTATAAGTGCTGCTTTAAACAAGTTATCTGTACACAATATTTGGATATCTTTTGTAATTGTATTGTAAACTGCTTGCGAGTAGTATGTGAATTTTCCATTGGGTAAAAACTACTGACAGTAAAATATTCATAGTGTTGTTACCATTGGACTTATATTATTAAAAATAGAACCATACCGTATCTATTTATCCAATGGTTATTAAATTTAAATGATATATGGATGAACGGACCATGCGCGGACTTTAACACTAGAAAGATCTTTATTGAAAAATATTTATTATGTCATTTTAATTTTGACTTCTAGAACAAACACAAATTTACTATATCTAACATGCAACATAAAACTAACAATGTGAGAAACAAAAGATTAAAAATATTGTTGATTTTAGTCGGTCACCAATTGCATTTCTTAATAAAAATCACTTCTCTCATAAATTTAGAGCGTCATTCATATAGACGCTGGGAGAATGCAACATACAATGTTAATCAGCCCAAAGGTGAATAAAATCAAAAGATGAACCAGCATGACAATCACACGTATAATAATCATTTCAACTACAAATCATTTTTTTCGGCCTACGTGCTGACGCCCGTAACAATTCCATATATCACGTATCAACATAAAAGTGTAATTTGATATATTATGGAACGAACTCACCCAATTAGCGACTTTTGACCATTTTTTCACGGCTTCTACTTTAAAACAGTCCAACGATCTTATTTTCGCTCCGTTTATTTTCCAAAACTTTCAAACTGTATACTTATTTTCACTATTTTATAAACATCAAATAGAAGATATATTTTATTCTTAATAAATTTGACACAACATTTATTAATATTTCTGCCCTTTTATTTTAATTTACGACATTTTTCATTCACTAGTGCCAGGGTGAACTCACTTAAATAAGACACTTTTACAACACGATGAACTTGTATATTGTTCCAAATAGTATAAGTAAAAATACAAAAATAATCAAAATGAATTTTATTTCAAATATGAAAAAGCAATCACAAAATTAATAAATAAAAGTTTTAGTTTTAATTTCTTTATTAAAAAAAACCGACTTTAACATTTAGAGTTTAATTTTTTTATTAACTATTAACTTATTAGGTCTTTTATTTTTATTCGATTTATAAATCTCGACTTGACAATATTTTTCCAAAATGTAGCTATAATTATCATTTTTTTAAACTAAACGAAAGAGAAAAAAGTTGATTGCATAGCATCCTCTCGTTTTGTAGCCTTCGATATTATTAATACAATTACATTAAAACCGGTTGACGGAGTCTGGAGTCATCCTCTGTCATATACAATCATACCATGATTTAATTTGTTGAAAATATCATTTTTCACATACAACGAAATATCTCAATAATAAAAAAAAACTGGAAATGTACATACACATTTAAAGCTTTTTCTTTCTGTTTCAATACAATAAAATGTAAAAGAGTTCATACACTTTTAACTCTTCCGTTTCGTTTATGTACGAAACTAACAATAATAAAACATTTATGTACAAAAAAATGAAAATGTATATAGAAAAAATCAATCTTATGAAGACATAACCGAGGGTGAGGCAAAAAGTTATTTGTACTGCATGATCATTTTAATAAAAATGTTATTTAGTAAATATTATGTTAATGCAAAACATGCAACGTTATGGGATCAAGCATGGAAAATAGAAAGATGTTTTGCGCCGGGGTTAAAATTTAACTCCATTGCCAATACCTTTACTCAGAACTCAAATTGTTCTGTATCAGATCGTAGACATTTTTAAACGCCACATGTTGGACATCACACAATTGATGGGCATAACAGTGTGAAAAATAAACACAAAAGTAAATAAAATGTATTACACATATTTGCCTTAAAACCAATATTTTCTTAACCACTGCAAACATTCAACTGCTGCTACTTAGCTCTATAAAATTATATAAATTAGCAAACAAAACAAATATTTCAGAAATATGTAACCGTCAATATTCAACGACCGAATAATATAATAATGAATCTTAAGCCCAAATTGCAAAACAAGGGGGAAGGGAACGTGGTATTAAAGGTTTTTGTGTGTTGTTGTGACACATATTGTAATTCTTACTAAACAACACGTTTTATTTAAAAAACCATATTAAATATCCAATCTAAATGAGCCAAATAAAATTAACATACCAAGCAGTTCAATTATTGACATATTTTAAGTTTTCTTAAAAAGCTCATAAAAATGTGAAGTGCAATCTGTGTTTGCTCTTACCTGTAACGAAAACAAAAATAAAAATTAGAGTAGTATTAAAAAATACAGAACTTTAATGTATCAAATTTTCTGAAAAGTCATATGGTGACAAACTTTTTGTGCGCTTGTTACTCCATATGTGATATAGCTGTCCTCAAAAGCCCCTGTGCTGTGTTAATTTTAACAGTTTAACCGGTCCAAGTATTTTGTTTTAGTTTCCCAAAACAAGCAAGAAATTGGCACATAACATACTGTTATCTAGGGTAAAAAGTAATCATTTTTTACAAAAAGAATTTTGGTACAACGACGTACTATTTTACTTTTATGGTTACTATAATAAAAATTTTATTGTATGAACTGACCCAATTTCATCAATATATATTATAAAAAGCTAAGTTTGTTTCTAAAGCAAATAAATTTGTAGGCACAAAAACCATCAAACGATTTTAATTTTTCGACAGATTTATTGTTAATTTTTTGTATCATAATAATCAGTTTTAATTATTTTATATTCTGTTAAATATTAACTTTCACAAAATAAAATATATCGGGTTACACCTAAAACCCACCCAGTTTTCACCAAAAAATTTTAAATTTTATAAAAAATAAATAAATATTAATTTCCTTCTATCATCACTTTTACATGATTTATCAAGTTATTATGACAACAACATCTTGTCTTTAACTAAATAACATTAAGAAACAATACAAATATTATTTTGAAGTATAAAAAATGAAAAATAATAGGAAAATTTTTGAAATTTAAAATCGTCAATTTTCATCATAAATCAAAATTAATTTTCACATTTGAAAGCATATAAATCATAGTTGAATAGAACTAGAGCTTTTTATGTTTGCTTGGATGGGAAAGCTTTTAGGGGTTTGTTATGAACAAAATGTTCAATGAATTTACATTTATCGTTATTTGCATGCAACAATTTTCTTTTATCTTTTTAAAGAGAAAGAGTGCAACCGTTTTTAACATTCTAATCCCTATAATAAAAAAGTTGGAAAAATGTCTTCACAACTAAAGCACTAAGAATTAAATAACAATTACCATCCAATTAAATATTTCCTTTTTTGAATAAGACTTTCAAGTACGAGAGTCGAGAAAAAATACAAAATTACATTAAAATGAAAACTGGAATTTATTATTTTAAAGTTTTTATTTGAAATAAAAACAAACTTGACTTGTGTGAACTTATTAAGTTCTTCAAAAAACATAATAAACATTAAAAAAAATTGTAAATAAAATTTTATAAGAGCTTGGAGTTGAAAATGCTTTTCATTCCAATCCATAGTTGTCTGAGTTTACCTAATTTGAACTAAAATATTTCTAGAAATTTTTTAGGGTTTTTTGTGTGGATTTAAACTCGAGGAAGTATGGACATAATTTGAATTTTTCAATTCGAATGTATGGTTCAAAATTTTTCAGAAAAAAATTTCTCCCTTTCTCATTGACATGTTTCGAATTAATTCGAACTCTCCTCATTAGTGCCATGTTCAAATCTGTGGGCACATACGCTATCAATTACGCCACTGAGGTTATGACTATTTCGAAGTTGAATCTTCATCTTCACTTATTTTTTTATTTAAGTAGAATTTCTTTCTTCAATGTCACTAGACTCCTTTATTTTGGCAATGGTTTACATTATATACATTATATGGGAATTTTTTCTAAAAATGTTTAGTTTCATTGAATATGATTTTTAACAATTGCTGGATTTTTAAAAAACATATGCTGGTTCTAGAAAACACTACAAGCAGTATAATTCCTGTATAAAAATCTTAATCCTCAATATGACAAATAATCAACCTTGTACCGTGTTATAAAAACCCGATCTTGTGTAAGCAAGCCGTTGGTTAATAAACATAAAACATAAACTTAGAAGTCAGTGAAGAAAACAGAAATGAAATTAAATTATTTCTAAAAATATAAATAAATAATTTAATAATAAAAAATAATTACCACTACATTGGTGACCCCGACGTGATCACAGACAAGGAAAATGTTAAAAATGTAACTGAATTTTTTTCTATTATTAAAAAGACCCTTGTGTGGGAAACTGGTACTTAAAGCGAACAAACAATCTCCTAAATTTTTCGTAAATTAATTGACTTATCCATAATTCACTTTTTAATTTTTATACATCTTATTCTTGAGGATAACAAATAAACCAAAAACCATAATAAAATAATTTTTCACAATCATACAGAAAAACGAGCAATGCATAAATTTAAATCAAAATTTTTTTTCAAAAACCAATCGAGAATCAAAAGTTTAAGACCAATAATAATTTTTGGGATATTTAATGGGTCTGACAGTTTCATCACAATTACCAAATAACTAGTATAGACAGCATTATGGATTCAACAAAACAAAAAATTGAATTGGAAAAGACAATCTAAGGGTAGTTTTGGTGAAAAATTTGTGCTAGACTTTCCTCCAACCAATCTAAAACAACGGCTTTTAAATTCATCTAAAACTAATTTTGAGGTGAAGAATACTTGTCCACTTGAATCATATTCAACCAAAAAATTGTGTTAATCTTAACAAATGGGTTGACAATTACGTGGCCTTTCAAATTTTGCAGGACGGTAGCAGCAGTTTTCTTAAATGAATTTTTGACAGTTTCATGAGAAATATCTTCCATTTAGTTTTAGAGAAGTCAAACGTGGAGTAATTTGAATATAGAATTCCGATGAAATACGAATTATAATAAAACTGGTGCTTACCGGTTCAAATTCTCTAAACTTTTAACAAATAATTTTTTTTAATCCCTCAACCAACTCTTGCTATAGATTCTCTAAGCTACAGTACCAAATTCTTTACCTATATATTTTCAGACTTTGGTGCTCTATAATTCTAAAGCTGTATAATCTAAGAAGTAGTATTGAAACTATTCCCAATAATTTTTATCCCACCACTGTCACCAATATTACGTTTATTAATTTTGTTTGTCCAAGTTTGAACCATTTTCGATCACCTTTATACGTGACATACAAGAAGCATAGTTGAAAAAAAAAGTGATTAATTAAAATTTTTTTAAACTGTTTAATTTGAAAACAGGGGTGTTCGAAAGCTTTCTGAAATTCAAATCCAGGACAACTTTGATGAAATTGAATTAGAAGAAAACGGTTTACTCGATATCAACGGTTTTAGCTGTATTGAAAGATTAAAGGCTGGGCTATCGATAAAAGAAAAAATAAAGTATATTTTTTGCTGACACTTTTAAAATGTTATGAAATAAATTTTTTAATAATGGCTTTGCTACTGTAGAGTGTAGGGCAAGCAATTTTTGAAATTTTATTTCACAACATGAAAGTTTTGACTTGCCCCTTAAACATGCAAAAATTTAAATAAAGCGTATTTTGTTGTTCTTAAGATATTAATTTTTAAAGATGTGCATCTCATGCCAAAAATTAAGTGGTAAAACGAAAACGCTTGGCCGCAGATGCAGTGGCGGGGGTTTGAGGAAGGGGGGTTAATGAATTTGCGTCCTCACTGAATCTAGAATGGAAATGAAGAATGGGAATGAAGTGGAATGAAGATTGCGATACGATAATACTCTTCAGCCACTTCTGAAATAACGTTGCAGCGATTTCCCAGTTAACCGAGGAATTCATATTACTTCGGTCTGAAAGACCTAAGTATTGCATTCAAGAGCTCAAAGTGAAATTCTTACCCCCACTTCTTTTGGAATTTCTCGACGTTTTAGGACCTACTGATTCTAAACAAGCAAAAAAAATGTGTGTTTGTCTGTAGGCCGGCCGGCCGTCCGTCATTACCTACGCTGCAGGGAAAACCGCTGTAGGGATTTCTAAATTTTTTAAATTTTTCTAAAAATAGGTATACACAAGGGAGAAGTCCGAAAGGACGCTGTGTTCGATAACTGTACCGGAAGTGTGTCAAAAAAAATCATTATGTGTGTCAAAAATAGCAAATTTTCATATTATTTGCTTAAAAAACGTTCATTTTGAGTGATTACGAGTAGGAACATTGAATTTGGAGAAATCTTGATGGTAGGGATTGGTATGTGAGATCAAAAACTAGATTATTGCATTATAAGTTTGTCAAAAAAATGTTGTCAAGTGTGTCAAAAGAAAGATTTTTATTTATTTTTTACATAATTTTTTGGAAAAAAAATAAAATTAATTGTTCGTTTGAAATGAAATTTTATTATTATTCTTGGGAATTATGGCATTACAAGTTTGTCAAAAAAATATTGTCAAGTGTGTCAACCCAATTTTTGGAAAATGTTTTTACCCAATTTTTTGGAAAAAAATAAAATTGTTTGTTTGAAATGAAATTTTATTATTATTATTGAGAATTATGGCATTATAGTTTGTCAAAAAAATAATATCAAGTGTGTCAAAAAATGATTTCATTTATTTTTTTAGCCAATTTTTTGGAAAAAAAAATGTAGCAGTTTTTATGACGTAAATGTAATTTAAAATGAAATTGGACATGGAAATTTTTGAATTTGTTATAGATTTTGAAATATTTTTGGAATTTTGAAAAAAGTTTGTATTTTTGATTTTGTAATAATTTTTACAATATTTTTAGAATTTCGGAAAAAGTTTTAATTGTTGATTTTGTAAGAATTTTTGGAATATTTTTAGAATTTTGAAAAATTTTGAATTTTTGATTTCATTATAATTTTAGGAATTTTGAAAAAAATTTGAATTTTTGATTTTGTAATAATTTTTGCAATATTTTTAGAATTTTGGAAAGAGTTTGCATGTTCAAGAATTTTTGGAATATTATTGGAATTTAGAAAAAGATTAAATATTTGATTTTATTCTAATTTTGGGAATATTTTTGGAATTATGAAAAAAGCTTGATTTTATTTAATTTTTACAATAATTTTGGAATTTTGAAAAAATTCTAAATTTGTGATTTTGTAATATTTTCTCGAAACGCTAAATGGAGAGGTTTTTGAGTAGTTTGCTGAGTGTATCATCTTTTCACTAAATTATGTTAATTTATGATCTGTTATAATTTTCCGGCAACGTATTGATGTTTCGTATTAGTTTTGTAATAAATTTCTAAACAGAGATAAAAAAGTACAAAGAGTTATGTTAGATATAAATCGCTGCCCAAAACTAAAAACCATGTCCTCATAAAAGGGTTTTGCCGAAAAGTATATCAAAATCCTTAACCCAGTCCATAGTCTTGATATCTCAGAGCTGTGAGATTTCAGCCCCTCCATATTTTTATTTTTAATTTCATTAAAATTTTTATACGAGCAGGTCTGGTAGCAGTCCGAACGAATATTCAATAAAAAAATAAAAGAAAAAGGTATTCTTTTCTAATTTTTAAATCAAATTTGTAATCAAATTAACTAGGTAATTTCCATTTTATAGAGAGTGAAAATTGGTTTTTATTAATTTAAGAAAGCTTATGAAAATATACGTTATGGGTTGGGTTACAATCGTGGGGACAATCCAGCGCCCTGAAGGTTTCATTAGCCGGGCTTTTATCATTTAATATCATCCTTTGACATCTTTAACATGGAAGACTGGCAGGTTTACTCCTGTTAGCTGTACAACCTCACACGCGACACACCCTTTTACTATTCTGACTTTTATTATTCTGGATTTGGGGAATTTTATGACGAATTTGAATGTGAATTTATTGGAGGCTCTTTTATGGGTAAAATTTTTAACAAAAACCATTTGTTTGATCAAAAACCATTTGTTGTAAACTTTTTTTTCAAATAAAATGAAATAATTTCTATCAATCAAATCAACCTTTGTATACAAAAACATAATGTACGCATTTTTTTTTTAAATTTATTTTTCCCCCATCGTCAAATAACATTTCCTGTAACATTTGTGTTTAATTTCATAAAACACATCCGCAGCACACACCTAACAACGAGTAAAATCCATTTCAATTTTTCAAAATGTAAAAAAAAAAAAATTATAATTAAATTTAAATTAATTTTTTGCTTTATTCACGTGTGTGTGTGTGTATGTGCACATCGAATTAATTCCTTTTTTATTTTTATGTAATTTTTCAAATACATATCTCATGTATCAAGTTTCACACGCTTGATAAGCTTTTTTTATTTCGTATAGCAATTCAGTTGCTTTTTTTTTTGCTGTTAAATTGTTTGCAATTAATTCCAATCAAAATAAAAAATTAATCAATTTTGGTTATAAATTTATATTGTTGTTAGTATTTCTCACCTTCGGTGTAAAATTTCGTTAATTTTTCATAATGAATTAATGATGGTTGGATTTCAGAATGAAAATAAACAGTTAAAGGAAAACAGATTTAATTTAAATTAATTATAATAAAAACAAAATGAAAATACATTAAATTTTAGTGAAAAATATTAATGATAAAAAGTTTTGAGCTTAAAACTAACGAATGGCATTTTTTACAAAATTTGAAATAACTTTATAAAAATTGTTTTAGATCAATAAATATTATATATAGCTTTTAAAAACATTTCCAAATAAATCATTACAGATTACTTTCATGGTAAGTTTCAATGCGGTTTATATACACTCATAAGAAGGATGAATTTATTTTCTTTTTATCTAAATAATGTTACAAATTATCATTCCACTCATCAATAACCCTTTATGTAATCTCAAATATCCCATCATAATTGGTTGAAAAAAAAAAAAATTCCACAACAATTTAACTATCTCCAAAGAAAAATATTTTCTATTTGATTTATCCTAAGAAAAAAAGCAATTATCCCAGAGTTATATTTTTTCTATAAACATCAAAACTAGTGTATTCCACTTGGGAGCATCAAACCAAGAAAACTTGAAAAAAAAAATGGAAAAGTTATGAAAAGGAAATATGATACTGAAATTTATGATTTTCATTTCGATCTAAAAAAGAACAACAACAAAAAAGGTTATACTCGTATTATTGCTTCGTATTTCTTTTATAATTTGATTCAAAGAAAGTTATAATTCTACCGTAATGGCTTACATTTTGGTTTAAGAATTTGTAGTTAAGGATAATGAATGGGGAATATATTTTAAGGATATACATAATTCGATTAGCTGTCCTTATAGCTTAATAATTTTGTCATTATTCATTATATACATCATTATATCAAGTTTACATAAACTTATCTCCAAAGTTGGTTTCGTATTTTTTGGTTTTAACATTTAACGTATTGACTTTAAAAAAGCGCACACAGCAAGACAAAGTATACTGATTAAGCTTCAATTTAAGCCCTCAAACGTCCAGATTGGTAAAACAGAATTTTGACGGCACAGGTGATCCGTTTGACGAGTTTTGTTTTGTATATATATATATATATATATATATATATATATATATATATATATATATATATATATATATATATATATATATATATATATATATATATATATATATGTTGAAGCCTTGCTTCTCACTCTTTTTCCTCTTTCGATGCTAGTAGGCGTTGATCGCTTCCTTTTACTTACTGGTTTTGTTGGGGTAGCACTCAATTCGTTTATTTCCGCTACCGTTTCAACTTCTGCGTTAGCTTGCGTTAAAGCATCCTTATCAACGGCAGTTTTTAAGCCATTACACTGCATTTTTTCCGGATTTGATACGCACACTTTCCGAACCGGCTCTCTTTGTAGATTTGCTGTGTTATAATCAGCGCTAATGGAAAACACCAATCTTCGAATATTGTGATGAACATTGGAATTAGGCTTGAGGAAGTCCACTAGCTCCGTAATTCGTTCCCCTAGGCGTATCCATGGATCAACTCTAGCTTTCTTCTCCTCATTTACGATTGGTGGTTGCTCCAGCCTAACTGCGGTGCCCCTCTGTTCTGACCTTTTATTCAAAGCAACCATTCGGGTGGAAGCCATCTCTAACTGTTTTTGCTGTTGCATGATGTTTCCAGTTCCTTTCTGCTGTTTGTCAGGTGATCTTGCCAGTTTTGAACTTCTTACGAATGGGTTGGTAGACCCTGCTGCTATCTTGTGTTCACTTGTAGTTTTATCTGTTACTCCAGCCAAGTTTGCCGCCGGAGTAACATTGCAGTCGCTTGATCTCGACGGCTGGGAGCCTGCTTGCTCACTCCCTGAAGCCGCCGGTACTGGGAATCCGTCTCCCTGCACCGTAAGTTTTGATCCTTGACCCTCATCCATGCCAATTTCGTGTCGAGGTTTTGTTCCCCGCACCAGGTTTCATTAGAGTCTACCACCTGGAGGAAAAGACTATAAGAATTCGACCACTCCTAACATGGAGAACAGACGTCGTTTTTTGCCGCTTCTCCTGGAGATCAGACGCACAAAAGTTTTTTTATTTTACTAGTTTTGGTCCACCTCAGGTATTTCATTTCCCCGGTACCAGTCATATCTGACAGGCGTGCCCCTATCCGCCAACCAGGGGAGCACCTCATGGAAGTCTAGCAACTCCACAGAGGCTCGGGGTCGAAGTCCGTGTTAATAGCAGGTGATTTTAATGCCTGGGCTAGTGAGTGGGGTAGTCGAGAAACCAATGAACGAGGGAAGGTATTACTTGAAACATTGGCGGTCCTTAATCTAGCTCTTCTAAATACTGGGGAATCTCCTACCTTTCGTCGAGGTAGTGCTAGCTCTATAATCGACCTCACATTCGTAAGTGGTTTTCTAGCTGGAGGAGACACAAAATGGGAAGTCAGTGAAGGATACACAAACAGCGACCATCAAGCAATATGGTGTGAAATCGATCCAAAAGGCCGGTCAAGCAAAGGTAAAGCCAAAAAAGAGTTGATTGGATGGAGTGTAAAAATGTTCGATGAGGATATATTTCGTTTCATTCTAAAGAACGTTATTCTTACTGGTTCCGCAGCCAACAAAGCCTCATTGCTGCTAAACGAAGTAATCAGAGCATGCGAAGCGACCATGTCTAAAAGACTGTTAAACAACCATCGCCCACCAGTTTTCTGGTGGAGCGAAGAAATAGCAAGATTACGAAAGGTATGCAATCGAGCAAGACGAGTATACCAAAGATCGAAAGGGGACAATCATCTTATACTTCAAGAACTTTTTCGGAGTGCCCGCAGAGAGCTGAAGAATTCTATTAAAGCAAGCAAGCGACGCTGTTACACAAGTTGATGAAGATCCATGGGGAATGCCCTATAGAACCGTCATGAAGAAGTTAAAGCAGACCTACTTACCCACTCCATCAAGTTCAGATGTTTTGCTGAAAATTGTAACCACCCTATTTCCACATCAACTAGACGCAGTCGACAATTTTATATCAGTGGAAAATATCGTCGCTTTAATAATGAAATGACGTATACGCAAAAGTATAGTTTCGAGATATTTGAGTTTAAAGTTTGATGTGCGCATGCATTTGCATGGACGTTAATTTATAATTTATTAATTCTTACCCCCAGTCATAAAATAATTCGAAAATTTAAAAACGCCGATTCAAAGATGCCCTTATGGGGAATGCAGCGCACCTATTATATAAAAACAACGTATAAATAGCATACGTTGTTTCATTATTAAAGCGACGATATGGAAGGGGAAGTACCACCTGTCACAAAACAGGAAGTGTTAGAAGCTGTTCGTAGAGTTGGCAACAATAAAGCTCCTGGCCCTGACGGCATTCCCAAAGTAGCGCTGAAAGTGGCGGTTTATGAGAATCTAGAAAATTTTGTAGACGTTTATAACGCCTGTTTGATAGAAGGGGTATTCCCGGAGAGGTGGAAACTGCAGCGTCTGGTGCTTTTGCCAAAAGGAAAAGGACAACCAGGAGAACCATCTTCCTACCGACCAATATGTATATTGGATACAGCTGGTAAGCTCCTAGAACGTATAATATGCCAAAGACTCGAGCAGACTATTGAAAACAATGGAGGTCTCTCACAACATCAATACGGTTTTCGAAGAGGCCACTCAACGGTGGATGCAACAGAGTTTGTGATCGATAGAGCTAGAAGGGCTATTGCAGGGAAGAAGTGGAAGGGAGGATCAAAAAAGTACTGCGCTGTAATCACTTTAGATATAAAGAATGCGTTTAACTCAGCCAGATGGACTTGCATAATGGAAGCACTCCGCCTAGTGGGAGCTCCTATGTATCTGAAAAGAATTGTAGCCGATTATTTTAGCAACAGAACGTTGAAATACCACACCGATGATGGATCTAAAACATATAACATTACAAGTGGAGTACCCCAGGGGTCTGTTTTAGGTCCAATACTATGGAATCTAATCTACGATGGTGTTTTTAAACTCCAGATACCAGAGGAAGCAAAGATAGTAGGTTTTGCGGATGACATCGCTTTGGTTGTGATAGGAAAATACGCGGAGGAGGTTGAATGTAAGTGTGGCATAACCATTAGCCTAATAAGAAGATGGCTTTCTTCAGTAGGTCTACAATTAGCAGACCATAAAACAGAAGCCGTTCTTATAACCAGCAGAAAAAAATGTGAAACCATAACGCTTAATCTTGGTGGGCAAGAGATCCTTTCACAACCTTCAATTAAATACCTTGGCATAATAATCGATTCAAGATTGTCGTTTGAAGATC